>JARHVA010001342.1:1617500-2130000 GCA_037957365.1 Torreya grandis | reverse complement strand
CAAATCAAATAAAAACCTAGGGTCTCCACCTATGCCTATTTAAAGCCTTGCCTTAATGGTGCCTTTATAGACCAACTCTACCCTAGGTTGATTGATAGGTCATCCTAGATGAGCACCCTCTGTACTCTCTCTCACTACTAGAATAGTTTTCAAGGGTGAGACCAAGGTGGCCATCATTCTTCCTATTGTGGTGCTGACTATAGTATATATAACACTCCTATATCCATGTCCATGCCCTCTTTAGTTTTTAGTTGTTATGCTCAACTAGTTCATGGTCTTTCACACTATGGTATGATCTCTAGTCTAATGACTATTACTCATCCTCCTCTTCTCCCCTTTAACTCTCTCACATGTCAAACATAAAATATAGGCACTACTATAGGAGCCATAAGGTGAAGGAGTATAAACTATCTTGGCGAACATGCCACTCAATGTAACTCTACCCACCAAGTGTAGTGGCTTGTGATCTACACTTATGATAACTCTTGCACCACTATCGTCCAAATTTATCAAACTATCATAATGTGTACATAAGGCTACCACATAATCTCTCCTTATGTGGATATCTATAGTGCTAGCATATGGGGCATAACCTACACCAATTTATCCTATCTCCATCTGAATACTTAAGGTAACTAATTATCGACCACATTATGTAACCCAATTAGATGATACATCAAAAACCTTCCATATATCTAGGCACTCAACAATACCACTAGACCCATGGTCTTCTACCCTCTAGATAACATCCCACACATATCATACATGATCTAAACCTAGATGATAGAACCCAAGTCATATAGTACCCCTGCTCTAATATCAACTGACACAAGACTATCATATATAATAGTACCTTATCATCCAAATTATGACATAAAACTCATGCTATCACAACCTTTTATATGTCCATAATCTAGGTAATATAGACATTAAATAGACTCACTCTCAATTTTAAGTAAATTTTATCCAATCAAGTCACCCATTGAGCTAATGCTCACCTCTCCTCTTAGTCATTTGGTATCCCCATGATCATTGACATCCACCCTATAAGAAATCTAAGCAATACATGGACATCCTCTAATGTGATACTAATCTCTATGGTATCCCATCCACCACCCATATAAAAGTATTGGTCAAGCATTCCCAAGCTCATAATAACATGTCCACTAGATCAAAACTCATTGGAACTTATCACATCTCTACGATGCCTCCCAATCCTAACATGACCAATCTAGTCTGGTTTACATCTATCAAGTGCTCTAATAGATATAGTAGCCATGATGTATCCACCAATTGCCAAAATCTCTGGTGCCCTTGAAACAATCCAAAAACATAATATGTATTAGACCTTAATGCCACTTATAATAAAAATAATTTCTTTTTAATTTTAAACAAAAATAAACCTAATCTACCTTAATTTATTAATTTCTTACCAATTTGACCTATTTGTAGCCTAACTAGCCATTTCAGCACTCAATTAGGCACCCTTGGCCTTAAAACTACTATATCAACTAATTTCCTACATTTCAATACTATATCAACCACTTAATAACAAACTAAGTCAAACTTATAGTACTCAGTTGACCACTTAGCCTTAAATAACTAAGTTGGCCCTTTCATTTTCCCTTCATAGAACTAAGTCAAACTTTTGACTTTACCATCTAAGTCAACCAAGGTATACTATGTTGACCCTCTTATCTAACCAACTAAGTCATCCTATACCTAGTAGGTCAGCCATTATCAATCCTAATTTTATACCTACTAGGTTGACTGGGTTGACCTCATTCTTTCAAATTATTAACTCTTTGACCTTTTGTAATAAATGCCTTTAACATTTATTACTTCAATCCCTTTCAGCCCAATTCTCTATTTGACCTCTAGTTTCTTTAACAACTTCTTAAATTTCATTCTGGTCTCTATATTTGATTTAAATTATATATTTATATAAAACACTCTGTAGACACCAAAATAGTGTCAACCCCCCCTTGGTCCCTTTCTAACTTTAACATGCCTAACCAACACTTTATTAATTTAAAATACTTATTTTAAATTAATCATCCTCTTTAGACACGTCACCTTGGACACCTCACCCTTAGACTATTCCTCACCCTATGACTCACCCCAAGACTTAGTCCTTCATATCTTAACTTCCTAAGACCAATTCCAACCTTCTAACTAACTCTCATGCCTGTTAACCCTGTCTTTTAACCATTTTCCAATGGAAAATGCACTTGGCAGATGGAGAAATAGGCAAAGGGCTATTTTTAGCCCTTTTACCCATTCTTCAGCCATCGACATTGGTCAAGTGTTGACTAACGCCGGTGGAACTATCGATGTCAGTTACTTAAACTAGGTTTCTCGCCTTGAATTGCCCCTGACTCTTTGCATAATGATGTGCATGCTTTGAGACAAAGCTTCAAAATTCTACTAACGCTCCCTTGGCCATAGAAACTCTATGCAAGTCAATCCAAATTGGATTGGAACATTGATTGAGGACTCGACATCAGCCACAATAGGTACAAGCATTCAAACACCTCTGGTTCTACATTTAATAGAGCTAAGTATTCTTCTGCTTTTTATTTCAATAATTTAGAATACATTAGTAATTAGTTTCTAGTTACTACTTCTAAATACTATCAACTAGACCCGACCTAATTTGACTTCTTTTTGAAGATGCTGAAAAGCCTTCCTCTTACCCTTACCCTTTTTGACAACCTATTCTCTACCTGACTCCTTCCTTAGACCTTATTCATCTCTTTACAACCCTGCATAGACCTTTAAACCCACAAAGTCCCTCTGCCAACCACAGACTTTCTCTAAAACATGTCTAAGGACCATTGCCCCTATCGACATTAGCCACTTAATCGACATCGGCAACATTGACCAACCGACGCCGACAGAACTACCAACATCGGTGACTATGGAAGACTGATTACAAGATTCAGGTACACATTATCTATTTCTCTTTCTTTAAGTCTTTCATTATTTCTTTCCATTATGACATTATTTTTATCAACTAGTGGACTGTCATCCCTCCAAGAAGTCTTTACGCTTTTGGGACCGAGCATGTGCTTGGCAGTCCAGCATATCTATCTCTAACATTTTTCTATTTAAGTCTTATTCTCTCTACAGGTGTCTTCCTCCATAGCCAAAGAGGAGCTCCTTCAATGTCTGGATATGGTGCATAGCTTCATCTAGGTACGTATAAACCCCTGACCATTAATCTTAGTTTCTTATTTCTTCTGAATATTAAATAACAAAAATGAGTAGAAACATTTTGGCATGCTTGGTGGGACTCGAAGGATGAATAGGCTCACAAGGCAACTCAATCAGCTATGAATAAAAGTTAGGGACTGGTTATTGCAATTTTAGCACTCCTTGACCTTGACATATGACAATTTGATCTATCTAGCATGTGCAGTGGTATACACACAATCTCAACTATTATAGCATTCACACTCAACACTCACCTTATCCATCTACTACCTATCAAATCAGCACCCGATCTCAGCTTACTTTCCCTCGACTCCCACTTTGAGGGGGGATACCTCATCCCATAACTGGAGCAAATTACTCTTGTTTTTATCTTACAGTTTGTCAAGACAAACCACAAGACAAAAAGGGGCAAATGTAGACACCAAAATAGTGTCAACCTCCCTTGGTCCCTTTCTAACTTTAACATGCCTAACCAACACTTTATTAATTTAAAATACTTATTTTAAATTAATCATCCTCTTTAGACACCTCACCTTGGACACCTCACCCTTAGACTATTCCTCACCCTATAACTCACCCCAAGACTTAGTCCTTCATATCTTAACTTCCTAAGACCAATTCCAACCTTCTAACTAACTCTCATGCTTATAAACCCCATATTTTGATCGTTCTCCAATGGCAAATGCACTTGGAAAATGGAGAAATGGGCAAAGGGCTATTTTTAGCCCTTTTACCCATTCTTCAGTCGCTGACATCGGTCAAGTGTCAACCGATGCTGGCAAAACCACTGACGTTAGTTACTTAAACTAGGTTTCTAGCCTTGAGTTTCCCCCTGACTCTTTGCATAATGACGTGCACACTTTGAGACGAAGCTTTAGAATTCTACTAACGCTCTCCTGGCCACAAAAACTCTACGCAAGTCATTCTAGATTGGATTGGAACATTACTCATGGACTCGACATCAGCCATAATAGGTACAAGCATTCAAACACCTCTAGTTCTACATTTAATAGAGCTAAGTATTCTTTTGCCTTTTATTTTAATAATTTAGAATACATTAGTAATTAGTTTTTAGTTACTACTTCTAAATACTATCAACTAGACTCGACCCAACTTGACTTCTTTTTGGAGAGGCTAAAAAGCCTTCCTCTTACCCTTACCCTTTTTGATAACTTGTTCTCTACCTGACTCCTTCCTTAGACCTTATTCATCTCTTTGCAACCCTGCATAGACCTTTAAACCCATAAAGTCCCTCTGCCAACCACAAACTTTCTCTAAAACTCATCCAAGGACCATTGCCCCTATTGACATCAACTGCTTAACTGACATCGGCAACATTGACCAACCGATGCTGGCAAAACTATCGACGTTGGTGACTATGAAAGACTGATTATAAGATTCAGGTACGCATTATCTATTTATCTTTCTTTAAGTCTTTCATTATTTCTTTCCATTATGACATTTTTTTATCAACTAGTGGACTGTCATCCCTCCAGAAGTCTTTACGCTTCTGGGATCGAGCATGTGCTTGGCAGTCCACCATATCTATCTCTAACATTTTTCTATTTAAGTCTTATTCTCTCTAAAGGTTTCTTCCTCCACAGCCAAAGAGGAGCTCCTTTAACATTTGGATATGGTGCATAGCTTCATCCGGGTACGTACAAACCCCTAACCATTAATCTTAGTTTCTTATTTCTTCTAAATATTAAATAGCAAAAACGAGTAGAAACACACTCAATTTCAAATAAAATACATAAAACAAATTTAAAATTCTTAGTTTCTTACCTATGCTACACCCATTGTGGCTACTAAGCATCCTTCTCATCTTAGCTATCATCTCCTCACCATATTGGCTCTTTCAAATTTTGATAAAGTCTCTTATATCTCTATTTTTCTCTCAAAATAGTTAAATAATAGCAAATGAATTATTTTTCACCATATTTAAAGTTACTATTCATAATTATTTACCCTTTAAATATTTAAAGTCAGATTCCTTATTTTGATCATATGTTTATTTTTAGTAACTCATTTTTCAAACCATAAAAATTTATGGAATCTCGATGTCGTAGAGAATATTTTCCACTATTATATGCCTATATTAATTTGTTTTAATTTTTTTGCTCTTTTTTGCACTAATCTCTATAGGTTCACCTAATGTTCCTCACATTGGATACCTTCACATCTCTCACATCTCCTTATTTATCTATCACACTAAGGTAAGTAAAGGTATGTGTTTTTCAATCTATCCATTTATTTATCTTATTTTCTCCTTATTTTACTTTATTTAGCATCAAAATTATGTGTCATCATGTTCTATTCTTAAATCACCATCCTGTGTTACTCCTATGTGACATGTGATGAGCTTTGAGTGGAGCATATGTACACACATAATATTTTCAAACTTTTATCAATTATTGACACTCTTTATCTTGCATGAACCCATCTAGTCTCAATTTCTCTAAGTGCATGCCTTAAGGGGTACATTGGGAAAGGGGTGGGCAGACCATTAGTGCTTCATAGGATTATTATCCCTTTTACCACTTGTTATCTACACACTTATCTCCTAAAAACCATTCCCCTAAGCTTATTCTTCTCTTTTGCATAATCCTCTATTCATTTACCACCTTAAGTACCCATTTTCCTAACCTAAATTCTCTTTTGGTAATTTACATTACTAGGTCAACTAGGTTGACCTTGTACTCTTATTGTTAAAACTCATTTAGGGTATAGGCTGGCTCTTGGCTGACCTAGCCCATGACCTAGTGAGTTTTTGTCAATAATGATACTAGGTTGATTGGGTCAACCTTGTTGGCTTAAACTTTCATAAGGGATTAGGGTTAAATCCACCTATATATACATAATCATTTTGACATTATTTAAAGAAGAGAAGAAATAAGAGCTATTATGTATCTACTTATCCACCATTCTACTTGAAGAGTAAGCTTAGGGTTTCATACTTTCATTGGAGATATGGATCTTATTTTATGGATAAGTCTATTAGATTCATTGATAGGTTATGTAACCTAGAGATGATTTATCCTTGTCATCCTTACATACCACAATAACCCCTTACAAAGCACCTTGGCCAAGGGAGATATTGAGGCTCGACAAGTTCATTTTCAAAGGTAAGTATTCCTAACTTTGTTCCTCTTGTGTAAGAGTAGATAGATATGCATTATAATTCTCTTCCATTTATTAAGATTATATATACATCAATGTGAGTATATGTCTTCTATGCATGTTTACTTTTGTTGTTTATTACCCCTACTTTGTGCCATAAGATTTGGTGAGCACTAGATTAAATTTATTTAATTTGCTTTTTATTAGTATAGTGAATATGAAAACATAGGACTTAGTTAGGGTTATTGCATGATTTTTATTGATTTTAATCTTTGGAACCCTCTCTAGTGATATTATTTGTGATAAGAGATGCTATAATTGGGTATAGCAGATCCATATTGGTCATGTTACCAATTATATAATGTATCCTAATCAGAAGTGTGAATATGATCTATCTTCTTTGATCTAGGATTGATTTGTGGATCTAATGAATTTCTAATTGCATACATAAAGTATTAAAGATATGGTTAGGTAAGATATATATATATATATATATATATATATATATATATATATATATATATATATATATATATATATATATATGGTCAAGATTAGATATAGGTATTTAAGATCAATATATGGCTTGGGTATTTTATCAGGTAAGGAATACTCAAGTAGGTATGTTAAAAAAGATATTTATGTAGGGTATACTCAAGTAAAAGTAGGTAGGTAGGGCATGCTCAAGTAAAAGTAAGTAGGTATGGCACACACAAGTAAAATTAGGTATATAGGGCATACTAAAGTAGGTATGGAAATAAATATAGGTAGGTAGGGCATACTCAAGTATAAGAAGGTAGGTAGGGTAAAGTCAAGATCAAGATATGTCTCAAATATTCATTCAGGTAGGGAATACTCAAGTAGGTAAATTAGGGTAGGGAATATTCAATAGTATAAATCTATTACATACATAACATTATTCAAAAATACATTTCTCAATCTATCAAGAGGTAAGATTTCCTTGACAACAACAAAAGCTAAGTAAGTAGGGCATAACTAAGGAGGTAGGGTAAGAATATATGTAAGCTATAGATTATGAAGCAATCTTCTCTTGATAACTAAGAATCTATTCTATAAAGGTAAAGTAGGTATGACAAAAATAAGGAAAGAAGCTTCCATTGCATTATTAGGTAGGGAATAACTAAGTAGGTAGGGTAAGAACAAAGCTATCTATCATAAAGCAAGATTCCTTTGATATCCATGCCTTAATCTAGAAGTAAAGCAAAAATAGATACCAGGAAGGAAAACATCCCTTGATAGTTATGTCTTACTCCCTTGATAACCAATGAGAAGTAAATATTCCCTTGATTTACTATTAGGTGAAACAAAGACATATATAAAAAGGCAAGCTTCCCTTGCCTTACTCCTTAGAATAGATGAATTAGGTAGGGAAATATTTCATTACCTTAATAGGTATGGAAAGTTTGAGATTGAGGTAGGGCCTTTGGAATGGTGATCCCATATATTTATGGTGGGTTCTCAATTCCTATGCTATATTTTGATATATTATATTAGGGATTAGGGGATACTCAAAATGTAGATGGTGTGTTTTTGAAACCAAAAGTCATTATCAAAAACTCATACTATATTTCAAGAGTTTTGAAACCTATCTTTTGTATACCTCATCTTTGATCCAAATTTTATGGTAACTTAAATGAAAATTCAATTTTGTAAATTAGACAACACCATGTCACTCATCTAGAAAATCATGAATTACTAAAATAAAAAACTTATATTTGATGGTGTACTTGTTGAATTATTTTTAATCTAGGAACTAGGTATTAACCCTATTATACACCTTACCATGGGGGATGAATAATCACTTTGGTAATGTCTCTATAGACACATAAATTTGGCACAAGCCTTTTTTTACAATGTTTTTTAGCGACTTTACTTATATGCATCTTAGCTAAGAATTAAGTACTTAATGGCACTTGATTTTTTATGCTTCCCCTTTTAACTTGTGATTTCATATGACTTTGTGGTCCCATTATTATATCCATATTACTTGAGTCATATTTAAAAAAAATCTCTAACCCCTTTTATCATTTTGAGGTTGTGCTTATCCCAAGATAAGGTCGACCAATAGGGTCAAGATCCACTATCAATATTGATCCCTTCTAGTCGATCTTGACCCTTGATTTTTCAAATCCCAATTTGAACATGTTTCCATTTAAAGTCATTGATTTTGGTCCTTTTAATTTTCTTTGGGTTTATTTTACATTCTACTAAGTATTTGATTTAAAATTTTAAAAGATTCCTATATCTATAGAATTTTTAGGTGACATTTGGGACATAGAATTATTACATTACAAGATATTTATGAAAGTTACATAGTGCTTACATTGAATTACTAGAGTTATGTCTAAAGTATTACGACATATTTATTTCTTTTGCCAAGGGTAAACTAGGATAAATAACATCTATATTATCATTCATCATTTCATACAAATATGTAAGTGGGAGAAATACATTTGAGATTGAGCCCTCTTAAAATAATTAAAAATGAAATGTGGTGCTTAGTATTTAAATGATGCTCAAACAAGGTTATTCCAACTCAATCCCTTTCACCTGATTCTCTCCAAATGAATAGAGAAGTAGAGTTGATATTTTAGGTACATGTTTGTGTATTAAAAAATATATGAAAGTTGTAAAGGACATTGACAACATAGGTAAAACATCATAAAAATAATTAAATTATTATTTTCATAGGGACAAGATCAGCTCACAAAAGACAAGATCAATAGTTGGTATAATTTCATTCTAGTCAGTTCTAACCAAAATTAGAAACAATAATTAGTTTCAAAAACCTATATTCACATGGTGAAGATTGAACCATAGAGGAAAATATCAAAAATTGATAATATTATTATCTTCCAATTAATTCTAACCTATAAAAAAATAGTCATCAGTGTCATAAACAAATAAAATAAAATCACCTCACACATCATTAGATCATAAAACAAGCCTATACAGATCAAAAAACTATGATAATAAGCTAAGTCATTCTCTATCATTTCACATTTGCATATTATGACTTGTTGAATTCACATGTTGAATCATAGTGTTGAAGTGTATCTTGTGTATAATCTACTAATCTATAGTTAGCTTTTATCGTACAAGTTTATATCTAATTGAAGGGTTATGATTGCATTAATCCAATTTTAGATAAAATATTTTGGTGACCCATATTTTATTTGAACATTGCCTATAAATTTTTGAATTATGGTTTATATAGGGGAGTGTATTTTGGGAACAATTTTTACTCCTTTATTTATTTCCATCCTAGGCTTTGGTGCCTTCAAAATGTCTACCTCTACTAGAAACCCTAATAGTCCTCATCCTTTGGATTTTCTATTTTTTAGCAATGTAATGCTCTAAGATTACTCTAGTGAATGGAATGATGATAATCATTGTATGATTAAAAATGATAATGATGTATATGAGGAGTTTGTTTGTGAAGGAAATGATTATAATTATAATTTAGAAGAAGCTTATAGTGAGGAAGATGAAGAATATAGTCCTTTCGATATATAAATGCCTAGCTACCATAATCCTTCTTTAAGTACTACTCTTAATCATACATTAGAACAAGAGGGATATAATAATAATTCACATATTACTATTCATACCATGTTACATGAGTTACAATCTAAAGACTCTTTATTTGAGAATAAACCTTGCTTATATTTACAGTTGATTTTGTACTTCATTACATTCAATGTTATACAAAATGCACAAGAACAAAAAGTAATACATAAATAAAAGTTATGATAACACTAATCTTACATTCATATATACTTCTCATGATATGGATGATGCAAATGATACAAAATTAGAATGTGATTATTATCCTTTTATCTTTATAAATAATGCAAATGATATAAAATTATAATGTGATTCTCCTTTTCTCTCTCTAAATAATGCAAATGATAAAGAATTAGAATGTGATTCTCTCTTTCTCTATAGACAATGTGAATGATATAAAAGTAGAGTTTGATTCTCCTTTTATATGTATAGACAATGCAAATGATATAGAAGGATAATGTCATTCTCCTTCTCTCTCTCTAAATAATGTGAATGATATAAAAATAGAATGTTATTATCCTTTGCTTTCTCTAGATAATACAAATGGTATACAATTAGAATGTGATTCTTATTTTTTCTATAGAAACAACATGTATTAAATATTATCTCTCTAGAAACACAAATAGATACACATGAACATAATATTTCTTTATCTCCTTATGAAAAACAATGTGATAGTCAAATTGTATATGCACATCTTAGTGAAAATTAAAATAATGTAATTTCTTCTTCACAAACTTCATTGATATGAATGATCCAATATGTAATGTTTCAAAATTATGTAATGATGTTGTATTAGAATGCAATGATAGTGGTGATGATTCTATCATACTTATGTTTCAAGTAGATGGTAAACTACAACCTATGAGTACACCTTTCCAAATTACTATTATTCCTACTAGTCATATTGAGTCCATGATGCATGATATAAGAGACCTCCAAAATCAAGTATTGGATATTAATTTTTAACTTCAATAATGTAATTATAATATTAATGATAAAATTATTAAATATCAACCTCTCAAAAGAAATGTATTTGAGTATTCATATCCAAAAGAGTTTTTCATGCCTATGCTTCTTTTATTTATGGTAAAAAAGACCTTGTTAACCATTTATCACAATATGTATGTTATTTTGGCCATTAGAAAAGAGATGAATGCATATTATTAAAATCTTTATATATGAATATAACATGAAAAGCTTGGGATTGGTTTTATAGTATTCTTGATGGTTATTTACCTACCTTCAAGAGGTTAGAAGAAATATTATTATCATATTATCATAAGAATAAGATGCCTAAATTTATATGGGAATAATTACAAGGCTTAAAACAAGGCCATGATATATTATTGGAGACTAAATTATGTGATTTAAGAATAATTTACACTCTTTGACATATCAACCCTAAAATTTATAAATATAATTCATATTTAGTAAAGGTCTTCTTTCTCCACTTAGAGAAAGACCATTACATAATCCTTACACTTCTTTCAGTAATTTATATATGGATGTGAACTGATGCACATGCGATCTAGATGATAACAACATGAGTGAGTTAATTCTACCTTCACCAAAGCAAAAAATTACTAATCAAAGGTTGAATCTAATTCATCTTAGCTAAAAAGCATAAGCATTGGAAAATAATTCTACAAAGACAAATAATCAACAAAAGAATTTTCCACTAATATGGTTAATAAGAAAACACGTACTCTCTTTCTTCCAATAAAGGTTAATAGAAAGGAACAATTAGTAAATGTTTTACATAAAGGAATCTACACCATAACATGTGTGTGTTTAGGATACAAATTAAAAGGTCACTTAAGTAAATATATCAATAAATAAAAATCATGAGTCACTGTAGGTTACTTATTGAGCTTTGCTTTTAAGTCATCATGCTCTATAAAAACTATAATATATGCATTAATAGTTATTGCACATGGATAAAAAAATATGTGTGATCACCTAAAATTTGGTCAAGTCACTCCACTAAGCCACTCCCACTATGTCATACTACACACTTCATGTCAAAGTATAGATAGCCCCATCTAACATCATTGACCAGTGTGCATCACCTAAAATATTAAATTAAATAAATACACTATAAACAAACTTTAAATAATATCAACTAACATAAATGCAAATAATTATAAAAATACTAATGCTTAGATACCATAGTCATAATAAATACAACAACAAGGCAATATATATATATATATATATATTAGATTTACTAAAATCTATAATGTATATGGTTATCCTACTCCATATCCACCATCTCCACCTCATCCATCTTTATCCCCTCCATGTTATGCAAGGGGCACAACACTAGGATCACCCGTTACAACTAGAAATAATACATCCCATTAGGTAGACTTCTACAACTATATGTAGGTGGTTATACATTTTTCATCATCCCCTAATGCCAATGTAACTATAAGATCATTCTAACTCACTGGTTGAGGATCCAAGTTAGCATCTATATGTCTTAGTTTCCCCCTACTCTAATAATGGCTCTACTACTCTGTATCCATAGGTAAGACACTAAAGGCATGTTGATGCAAGATTATCACACCATAGCCTAAAGGGGTTTCACCCTCTCATTTTAGTAATATAGAAGTACCCTAGGGCATGAGTTATAGGTATTTATTTTTATAAGTAACCACTTAGTGAAATAATGGCTGGAGCAATGTGATGGACTATCAAAAGGTTATTACATGGAGTTTTTGTTCTAAAGGCTGGATCACTATTATAGAGGTAAAGGATGAATTATACATAATGGGGAATACACTTAGGTGATGGGTTGGATTAAAAAATGTAAAAGATAGGGGAAAGGCATGGCAAGGAAGAAAAATGTTATATACCTACAAGAAAAAAATCATTTAAGCAAAGCAATCTAGTTAAGTAAAGCACGCTAGTAAAACCAATATCTACCCTGATTTAGATATAACTCAAATCAAAGTAAATACAACTGAGAATATAAGGGAAGTGATTACAAAGATAATGTAAGATATATCTAAATGTTATTATTTATTGATAAATTACTCATGTACACATATAAATTAAGATGATAACGAGAACTTTGCATAATATATTGATTAGATTAATTGAAGTTATCCATGCACAACATAAAACTAGGAAAAGAAAACAAAAAGACATATCTCATAAATTTTCTCTCAAATTCCTAAAGCTTGCATCACTATTGCTAAAATTTCCCTCTTAAGAGCTAACTATCAAATTAGACCAACTAGTAATGTAGCTCAGTCACAAAGTTAAAAATTTGATCTATTTAAAGTTTATAAGTGATTCATTTATAAATCAAGAATCATGAGCATTGATAGCCATTTGGGCTAAGCTTGTTATAATGTAAAGCATGCTAAAAAAAAGAGAGGCAAGAGTGGGAATGAATACCATAATTGAATATTATTCCTTGTTAGAGCCACTAAGATACATCATGATCCTGTTAGAATCTATTGTGGGGCCATAAAAAATGTTTAGATTTATTTCTTGGCTAAGGTTTGGGTGATTAATTTAGCTCCATCAAGATTTGATTATCTCTTGCATGTCCTTATCCAATTTTTAAATGTTGGATGAATAATACATACCATATTTACACCTATACAATTTTCATAGTTTGACATGTGGAGATGGCCAACAAATTTGATCTTGTGTGGATATAGTGACACAACCACTAATTTGGATAGGATATTGTATTTTTTGACATCTAGGCACCACTAAATTAGACAACTAGGTGCCATTGAAATGCATACTCAACCCTCTTATTCTTTATGTCTTTGCCACTTTTAAACTTATCGTGTAGTTAGGACATTACTTTTGGATTTTTAATGTGGGACCCTTTAAGGTATACAAGCCTATTGCCTCAGTGAATAATTTCATAGTTGACAAGTTACATTTATTGGTTAGATACCATAGAGTTATAAAATGGGTCTCTAAATTATAAATATTGTTGGGTCATGCCACATGGTGGCCAATTATTACTTTGGAACCCAAAAAGGACACAAGCCTCAAAACATGTTACAAGTTATACTAAATTTAGTGAGGATGCACAAAATTTACAAGTAGTGCCTTGAAGACAACCACACTTACCAGATAGAGGTCACTATACCCTTATTATTTGGGATCATGGTACATGGTATCCCTTCATATAGTTGTGATTTTACCTTTACTTATTTTGTGTTGTTCTTCTGCCTCCTATGAGTAATTATGATGATGATAGGTGGTGAATTATGTTTGATTCATAGTTTTGCAAGCCTTAGTCACCAAAAAAACCCTCTTAAGAAGTTGTGAGTATGTGGTTTTATGAAAACTCAACATGTGGCATTGAGTTATGACCTGAGCCCTTAGAAACTTAGTTTTTTATTTGAATTTTTAATTGTAAACATTATGAAAATGTGAAAATATGCCACATGGACCCCATAAAGCTTAGTCATTGTATTAAAAAATCTATGACGAATGTGAGGAATTATGAAAATATGACAAGTGGAACCCCCTCACACAATCATATGTTCATAGAATTAATATTTGCATGAGTTTTTCTTGGAATTTGTGAGGATGCAAGATTAAAAAAATCTTCCAAGTGGAAATTTAGCATATCCAGAAGAAATGTAAAAATGCAATTGAGTCCCTATTATGGAAATCACACACTTTTTTTTCACAGAAATGGGTGACCCCTCTTTGAAATGGTCAAACTCAAAGTTCTCAGACTCTCTATCTTATTCCCATCACTTCCTTTCTAGGAGAATTCTTCAATTCCTATTTTGTCTTAGTTTAATTGAGTACACTACATATGTGTGATGGTGAGTTGATCTCATTTTAAGACCCCTATAACATTTAAAGTTAACATAATTGAGTCATGGATAATCCCTAACATAAACCAAGTTATTTAAACTAGGTGATTTCTTACTTAGAGTATTTAAGGCACTGATTTTTTTATAGGTTTGATCCCATATTCAGGTTCCCAAAGTCTCAGTATTCCTTAGTGTCATACTCTTGAAGTCCTATGTGGCACCTCATGATATTAGTTGGTGGCTAGGTAAGCATTTAATTCCTCACATTTATTTTCCTTTTACTTACTCTATTTTTTGGGACTTTTTTAGGAGGATATTTTAAATAAAGGATCACCACATGGATCTCTACCAAATGTGTTATAGATGTTAGAACCCAACCAATTAGGGTACTCCATAATCAGAATGGATAGTTTCCTAGATTTGTTAGAGCTTTTAGATCTTGAGAAAGCTGAACCTAATGGTAAAGTGCCATGTCAATCATTTTTAGACTGAATAATCTCCAAAATCTATTAGACATGTCAGAGCCTAAGACAACCCAACTAAGTGAAAGAATGCCATATGGCATGGAGGTTAGAATAACAAAGATCCAACCAATGAAGTCATTGTAATGTCAGATATGTTAGTACCCCAAATCTGTTAGAGATGTCAAAACCTAAGAGAGCCCAACCAAATGAAATAACACCATGTAAAATGTTGTTAGAATTGTTAGTCTCCTAGATCTAATAGAGATGTCAGACCCTAAGAAAGCCCAAATTATAATATCATGCCATGTGGAATTTATGTGCATACTGGTGAATGGATCCCATAAGACCCCAGGGGGATCAGAACAAGGTATAATCAAAGTTAGAAGGCTAATTAAAATATGCCACACATATTCCAATTAGCATCTTATTTTCCAAAGCATACTAAGATGAAGCCCTAAGCCAAGCCTAGGTTTTGACCATTATAGTGAGAACTAATTAGTAGGGTACACATGGTAAAAAATAAGAACTAACTATAATCCTTGAGGATGATATGACCATGTGTCTACTACACTTTAGGCATTAATTAGGTGGGAAACTAGGCCCCAATTGGTCATGTTGTAGTGTCACATTGTGATCACTAAATTTAGTAGGTGACGAGTGATCATGATTTCCTAGTTTATGTATAGATTAAAAAATAAATGGGAAAGATTAGGATGCCAAATAAAATTTGAATTCATGCCAAGTGAGCCACCAAATTCCATAAATATAAGATATGTATGTAGATCCATATAAGTGCCTCAAGATGAACTCATGAACCTTTATTACTCCTAATTTCTTAGAATCTCTTCCTCGCTTTCTACTCCTACTAGTGCCCTATGTGTTCTCCCTTTGATCAATGTCCCTTGTAATAGAATTTCATCCTATATATAATGGTCATATCATCCTCAAATTCAAAATCCAAGCTAGAGTATAGAGACACAACATTCTCAGATGGCTTGACATGTTTCAATCACTACAATGAGATGTTTAAAGCCATTAAATTGGTACCCAAATCCTTAAATAGTAAAGATGAAGATGAGGCCAAGTTTGTAAGATTCCATTTAGGTATATGAGAAGTGTGGTTTATACTGAGCTACAACCAAGCCAAAGGTCTTTCCTTATGTCAATTTATTTAGAAAATTACTTTTCATAGTGAAGCAGGCACATGATGGTAGTAATGACATGGTCTACTCTATGAAATATTTTGCATCATATCATGGACCTCTCAAGATCCACATTCAAGGTGTAATATAACCTCTTAGATTTGATAGTAACCTATGATTTGACCATCGTGACCACTTGATTAACACTCATAGGATTCATGATGTCTTGAAGGACTGGGTCAAAATCTTGATGTAAGGTGGGTTAATAAGATGGATGTGAATAACATTAAAAGAGGGAGTCCATATAAGGATGATCATGTTTAGTTAATTATTTAGGGAGGGTGACTATCTAAACATCAACCTCATGTGGATTCTCCTACTCCACATAATCCTCTAAGGTGAGTAAGTCCCTGACTTAAGAGGGATAATCATTTTAAATATGATTAAGGTGGTGTCATATGCTCAAGGAAATAGTGAATTCTACATGATGAGCTACCTGGTAGATGTGGTCAATGGGACACTCACATTCAAACCTTCTACTTTTCTAGCATGGGTTCATGGGTGTATAGTACTCCATATAGATTTATACAAATTATATGGCCACCATTATCAAAACCACATCTGAGAGATATGTGAGTCCTTTTACTAGATGGTATTCATAGCCATCAATGAGGCACCCATGCTTTGATTATTGAAGGAAATCCATTACTCTCTCACTCACATTAGGGACTATTAGTATTTTAGGGACGATACAATCATTTGGGTGGTAAGAATTCTCAAGGCTCCTTTATATCTACCCTATCAAGTCCTAAATCACCTAATATAGTAGGAAATCACATACTAAATGGTAGAGGTCATCTTTGAGCATTAAATCAACCACTAACAAAAGGCCTTCCTACCCCTCCTAATCACCATCTAATACCATGTTTACACATCCTTCCCCTTTTATAGAAGATGGTGGTAGGAAGGGACTTCCTTACCTTGGGTAGGGTAGATCATGAGGATTGATATCTATATGGTATTATACAAGCCCACCTATCCAAGTATTAGGCCTATTTCAACCTCAATTATAGACACCATCCTAAAGATGATGATGAGCTCTACCTAAATCCAATAGATGAACAAGAGGTGTTCACTAGAATTTGTTGATGCATCTAAATGTATCAATAAGTTTATATAGTGTTTAAGAAACACTTCTCATTTTTGGATTCAAAGAATCCATTGCATGAGTTACTATTTATGATCTTCCTAAGATCTGTGGTGGAGTAGTGGTGAAGCTAAATGATTGTTTCACAAATTTATATTAATTTAGTGGTTGGGAGCCACCATGGCCAAATAACTAATCTATGTAAATTATAAATTATTCTATGCTAAGAACAATGAATTATGATCAAAATATAATCTAAGAACTAGCCTAAGATG
Organism: Torreya grandis; assembly: GCA_037957365.1. NCBI lineage: Eukaryota > Viridiplantae > Streptophyta > Pinopsida > Cupressales > Taxaceae > Torreya > Torreya grandis. The sequence goes on along the minus strand of JARHVA010001342.1, from coordinate 2,112,243 downwards.
GAAATTTAAAATGATAATTAAGCTAGAGTGAATTGGTCAAAAAAAGAGCAAAAATAAGGATAGGGAAGAAAGAAGGTGTTTCTGATCTTCAATCTAGACATTATGACAAAGTTTAGATTTCATCCAGACATACATTTAACCAATGTGTAACATGAAGTAGCATAATCTCAAATCCTATCACACATTATGTAAACATCTAAGGAAGGTTTGAAAAAATGCAAATAAAAACTAGATTTACTTTAAAGTTTTCACCCTTGTAAGAAACCAACATTAGCCTAAATGTAAAAAGAGTAAAGAAAGTGAAGCAAACCTAAGAAAATTAAACTAATCTAGAATTAACACAAATTAAAAACTCTGCATTCAAATATACACATCTATAATCCATAAAAGCATTCAAATCTGAACATCAAACTAGAAAATTGAGGAAGCATCCATGATAGCAAGCACATAGACAAATAGTGGACAAACTTTGTAGAATTCTTTACTTGTACTGCTTACTCCAAGTTTACAAAGTAATTTTGGATCTAAAAAACTCCCCCCCTTTTACAATTGGAAATACCTCTTTATATAGATCATTCATGAGGTATGTTGGTCAATAATGTCAAATTACATTTGTACATGTGTTTAGGACAACTGACTTTTCTAATACATTTTAGAACAAATGATATTTTATAATACACTAACCTATAGGCAATGCCTTTCAAAAATGAACATACCTTCATAAAGGAATATTCCTTTTAAAAAATATACAATGTTAAGCTACAAAAATAATATTCCTAAGTCACCTAATCTAAATTTGAGAACTTTATGTTGTAATTTTGTCTCTCTAGTAGGATCTTCATTTTGTAATGTTTCTCCTCAATTAGTTCAAGGTAGATAATTGGTTTCATGAAGAGCTCCTTAATTTAACTTGCTAAGCTCTTATGGTCTTTATCTACCCTTATTAATGCCTTTTTAATGTTTCTAGCTTCACTAATCTTTCCTTTTATAGATAGAGTCATATCCATTATCCTATTATTACTAATAATAGTCTTACCTATGATTTGGTTCCTTACCCCTTACATAAACTCTGATGCTCTTTACTTGAAGTCATCATCTATAATTAGATCAATTAAATTGGTTGTGGTGGGATCCTTGACTAGGATTCATAATGAGTGCACCACTCTATCCTCCAATTATTTGAGATCTTTTAAAATATCTCCCATCTCTCAAGACTACTTGCTTGCATCTTCCCTTGAAACACTTTTTTGAGCTATCATTACTGGAAGATCTATTAAATTTCTCACTAGTGGACTATAATTTAGCTTCTAGATTGAATTCTCTCGCATAGATGATAATTCAATCTTCCTTGGCTCAATTATAATTCTCACAAGGTCTAAATAGGGTTCTCATGCTTTCTAGGGTTTTTCTAAAGGTTTCCTTAGAGCTTTAATAGTGATAACTTGTCAAACTCATATGAAATTTTTACCTCAAATTTTATTTATATCACTTAATTATACCTTTGTCTTATTGTGAATCTATAAAATCTCTTGAACTGACTGGTCTAGCTTATGTGGCTCTACCATGGCATATTCATGGTATTATATTCATCAATATTTAAAAAAGTGATCATTGTCCTTGAAAATCCTTCTTTCATTTTACACCATCTGATTATCCTTGCACAGATCACCATGAACCATTGATCTTGATATGAGGGATCAAACATGATTGGATGCCCATTGTTCTTGATTTGTTTAAAAGTTTACTTTGATTACACACTATTGGATCATCTTCATCTGATCAAAAGTGTGTCATTGATCTAGTTTACGATGCTTGATATTTAACCTAGGGGTCAGGGCTTAAAAATTCAACTTTGATCATGTACTATTAATCCTCTCAGTATGAATCAATGTACTCTATTGATATTTTGAAGATGATCAAGATTTAAACTAGGACTTGAGGCTTCATTGAAGTTTTGACTCGCTATACTCTACTGATCAAAATGTGTACATCGCACTACATCCTGACAATCATTTGGCACTTGATTAGGTTTTAATCATGGATTGTGTCTTGAATTTTCAACATTAATATCTCATCATTAGATCTTCCCCATCTGATCAAATGCATACCATAGATCCTACAGAGATGCAAAATGTCTAAGTCAGGCTCAAGAGTATATAAAGAACTTAGGTTAAAATACTTAAGCTAAGTTTTAAACATAATATACGGGACCCTTAAGAATAATAAAAGACATATCATATGGGTTTTTAACCTAAAGTTTGTTATATTAATAAATACAACAAACTTTAGGGTAAGGTTTTGAGGCAAGTCTATAGTAAAAGGGACCATGCATTACTTAGACCAAGCTAGTAGATAAAAGGGACCAAGGGTGATGGGATATAAAATAGACCAAGGGTGAATTTTTATACTAATGTTTGGTCATGTTAATAAACATGACTAAACCTTAGTATAAAAATTAAACTGTCTTGATCAAAATTAATGTGTTTTTGCATAAATTGCTCCCATGTAAATTTGAATTTAATTCAAAGAGATCTAGGTTAAAACATTAGACTAGGGTAATTTGAATAAGTGTTCCAAGATGCTCAAACATGAATTTAATTTAATCCTTGATAGACCAAAGGCTAGTATAAGGCCAAATTAACATTAAAATATGAAACCTTAGATATTTAAAACATAAAAATCTAGATATTATCCATTTCAGATGGACTCTATTAATCTTGTAACCTAAAACATATGGATCCAATGTTAGTAAATTTAGACAAGATCAAACTAGAATCATGTGTAATTATGCCAATCCAACCATGGTGTGGATGATCTTCAAATAAAGATAATGTGTAAAACACTCTAGTGGTACTCTAATAAAATGAATTTTCAATTTAAAGCATAAATTTTCACACTTTGAAATAAGGGTCCCCATTTTCAAGAATGCGAGTATGTTAACCTCAACAAAATTGAGGATCAAAAGAAAAACAAAGGAAAATAGGCCCAACCTAGGCCATTTGCTTAAGTTGGCCTAGCCTCTTCCATGTTGGCCTAGTTTGATGAGGAGGTTTAAGTGACTCCCCCTAGATTTCTAGGAGAAATATATAGGGAGTCATAATAGCTTCTCATCCTAGATCTCCTCCTACACCTTGGCCCTTGGATCAACCTCTACCACCTCTTCTAGTTTAAGAAGCTCAACCTTAAGTAGTTCAATTCTAGGTGACTTGAACTCAAGTGGCTCCACTCTAAGAAGCTTGACCTTAGGTTTTTCAAGCACTCAAGTTTGACTTCTCAAGTAGTTTAAAGACAAGTCTAAAGAAGGACCAACAATCAACACCTATTCATATCCCTTTCCATGCTATTTACACTCTCAAGCAACCTCTCATGGCACCACCTAGTTTCTAAATTCTCCAGAAGTCTACTTAGGTGGCACCTCCCCTCTTCCCCATTTCACCTCCCCTATAATTCACCTAAGTACCTCTAGCCTAGCCATACATAGTGTCTTCACCTCCTAATTTCCATGTACATCATCCATCCCATGGACAAGGATCTCCATGTAGGCACCTAATTTTAACCACTTCTATGTATAAAATACATTTTGAAATGATTTTATGAAATCACACACAAATTTGATCAAAAATTAGTATTAAACCTAATTTACCTACATAACTACCATTTTAATCTAAAATCATAATGACACATCCCTAATTTAGGTAATGGATTATCTCATAATATTAATCTAATAAAATACATCCAATATCAATTCTAGCCTTTACAAACATTATCACAAGCCAATTAAATGAATATTTGATGGACAAAATATTGTAAAGGTCCCATTCTTCTAATTTCTAATTAATTAGCCTAATCTTCCTCTAATAGGAAATTTCATGAATTTTTGAAATTATCTTACTTACCTAAATCAAAAGTTCTTTATTACCTCACATAGTTGGTGTCATTCAATAAGGTTAATGTGAAAGAGTAAGAGTGCAAGAAAGCTCTTACACCTCTCTTACATACTCTTCCTCTTACACCCCTCTTACACATGCCAAGATGTCATGACTGAATTTTCTTATAATTTTCCTTCCACACTCCAAAAATGCCTTAAATGGCATATATTACACACTCCAAGTGTACAATAATGAGTGTGAGAACTCATCCTCCACCATTTATCTTGATCTTGATTTAATGGTCTATAATCATCCTAAAAGTCTATAAAACAAGGCTAAATGGCCATTATACATAATATTTTTGAGTGTAGTGTTATTATGTCAAAATATATAAAGAAGCTTCACCTTATCATCTCATGTTCCAAGCCAAAAAACAAGTGAAAAAGGGGAGATGCTTCCAACAAAGCACTAACATTGTCAAAGACTCCTAGCTCACAAGCTAAACTTAACATCTATATACCAGTCATCAAGTAAATATTCCATGGATGTAAAAAGGTTGTAATTATCTTTCCAATTGTATTCCTTTATTGGTACCATTTTAACTCACCCAAGGGATTGGACTTGAGTGGTTATGTCTCTATGTTTTTTGGGTTATTCTACCAATAAATGACTAACCCCCTCTTGGATTTCTAATCTACACTCCATGCCTCCTCTACTTGTTCAACCCCAAGTATAGATACCTAGAGGTACTTTGACCTCAATAAGTATAGATATAGATCCATTAATAAGTGTACCTATATTCACATCTTAAACATCCTAGGCCATCCCAACTATGCATGTGGTTACCTAGTAGATTCCACAGTCGATCTGTATGGCCTCTACCATCCCTACTCTATTGACTGTAATAGATGAAGTTGATCTAGGTAAGAGTCATAAAAATAAACAAAAGGTGGTCCATGCTTAGACTTATATTCAAGTCCTATTACTCCCTCTATACCTTCCATGTAGGCTCTCATTATTCCTCCTACACCACTTTTGATGTCGCCCTACATCATTCTTAGGCATCCATTTTACATCATCATGGGTCGTTAGGGATTTGGATTCAACTAACCAATATAATCCTTTCAATTAAATACCCCTCTTTGTGGATTCATTTGCCCATAGGTTAATTTGACTTAGATCCAATGGTAGGAAAAAATATTCCCTTATGTCTCCCCATTCATCTTTCCTCCTTACATCCCCATGTTGCATCCTCCACTAATTTACTCTTTCATCCCTTATACTTAATCCATTCCCCCTCAACCCTAGATTATAATTACCATAACCATTTTTTTCACCCCACCAATACCTCCTTTCACTTGGGAAATAACTATAGTTTTGTAGGAACCTTATATGACTCTACAGGGTGACCCAAGTGTGTAATGGGGCTTAGACTGCATCATAAAAAACATGCAAAGGATTCTCACCCAAAGGTTAATCTACGAGGGGAAAAATTTGGTTTGGTAGACTAAATAAGATATATTATCCCTCACTAAAGTGAGTACATCCATGAGAGAAGATAAAGTGTTTAAGGACCCAAATCGTAATTATATGGGTTATGCATGACATGTCAAAAAACTTGATGGACGATATGTAGGAATAAGTCTAAGCCCTGGAAGCCCAAGTGAATAGTTCCTTCCTAGTGGAAATAATTAGATAAGTTAAGGATTATCTACTAAAACTTTTCTTAGATCTAGATAAGGTGGTTAAGACTCAAGCAAACAATAAGACACAACTTTAAAGGACCCATGTCTACTTGGAGAGAGTTACTCTAGTAAAGATCAAGTACATGAAGTTGGTGGTAATCATAAATAAAGTCATGTTCCTCTAGTTGAATCTCATTCCCACTTTAGACCTAAGCCTATATAAAACATATGTTGAGAGCATGAGAGCTGTAATTGAAGAGTGGCTAAACCTAGCATAGATGATAGTGGATCCCCTAGAAGAAGGTAATAAAATAATATTGGCCTACTTCAAGGAGGTCAAAATCACAATGCTATAATACTTAGATGACACTCTAATGGATATGATTGAATTTAAATTTCATATAGGTCACTTCAACTAGGTCATGAGAAGGAAGGTGGATAAGACCAACAAGGTTAGGGCCCAGGTAGTGCTCAAACTATCTATCTAATCCATTTTGAGCATCAGTTAGGTTTTAGAGGTTAAGGTGTCCATGGGGTCCCACTCTAAGTTTATCATAGGTTAATATCCCAATTGGAGGTAATATTTATAGAACCATAAATGAATTTGGACAAGATATACTGAGAATTTGACCTAGTAATGGTTATGTTATCCATTAGGGAGGCAAAATCCAAACATTTGGGAGGTGGTTTGTCTACAACCCCTCCACATATTAGTTAAGAGGGCCTTCAAATGTGTTTTGGAGAGAGTTGGGGAAATAATAATTTTTTTAAAATTAATATATTTGTAACAACCTAAAGTGGCCATCATGGCCCAAGATGGGAATCTTGTGCTACTTGGAGGTGAACCCCATCCTTATCTATAAATGTATAACTATATTCCATTTTTTAGGGTTGGCAATTCTTAGTCCTAAAACTTTGTTGAAATTGAGCTAGGATATAACCTACTTATTCCTTCACTCTTTTGGATCATGAATGTCTACTATGATCGACACTTTTATAAATAAACCTATTTTAATGAATGTTATTTTTTCACCTTCTACAAAATTTATGGTTTATTTATTAAATATTATTAATCACTTCTAGTTCTTGAATACATGTTAATGCCAATAAAATTGGAATAATGTTATGTTACTTAACAACTATAGTGGTTATAGTGTGCTTCACTAGTCTAATCCATTTATGAACCCCTTTTATTTCTTTTATAATATTCATGATCTATGTTAATCTAGAGATTATGTCTGAAGATTATGTGTTATTTACTATAGGCTTCTTAAATATTGATATCTTGTGAAGGGTTTATAAATTTAAGCATTTAATCTCATTTCTTCATGCTTCTCTCTTTTGTGTAAAATTGAGTTAGAACCCTTGGTGAAACTCAACACAAAGTGGTATAATTATGGCAATATACTTTGCTCGATTCTTGAATTATTAGCATTTTCCAGGCCTAAAAACACTCTTTACTACTCTACCTTACCCTCATTTTGATGTTTATTTTAGAATCTAAACTTTCTCCCCTACTTTAGAAATTTATGATTTGTGACTCAATAGTAAATAATGAGTATAATTTACTTCAGTTGGGTAACTAATTCAAAGTGTAATTGCATAGATCTTGAAATGTCAATGGTAACAGAAATGACTCTTTCAATATAAAAGGTTAACCTGCTCGATCCTTGGATTGAACTAGAATTAGTCCTAAAATTAATGAGGGGATATTTTATCCCATGCATTTTCCACATTTTTCCTCTTTTGAACACTTAATCCCATGAGTTTATTTGAAGGCAGAAAGGATCTTGAGGTGCGACAATAATTGGCATTAGAAAGAGGACCATATATTTTTCAAACTTGTTTTATAGTTTATTGGCTTTATGATGGCTATTCTTACTAATGGTAACATTTTAACTATGTTTTGTCTATGAAACACCTTGGAGCCTACTACACCTATCACTAGAGCTAGGTTTTGTCATGACATACTAGTTATTTTACCTTAGCAGTTTCATAGGAGGCCCAAACTTGGTATACCTAGACCTAAACTAGTAGTTGATTTCACTAGCTCATATTTGTAGTCTCCCCCAAACAAACCACCCATAATAGATATCTTAACACATTGGTTATCTAGGTCAATTATTAACATTCTTAGAGTTATCCATGACTTACCTGGGAAATTGGAAAGATACCTTCCCGACTTTTCTCTTAGTGTAGGATGAATGGTTGAAAAACACATAACCTCGTAAAAGACTACCTTGAGACTTATTAATGTGGAACACAAAAATTTAGAATGTATGATTTTCCCCTTCACTTTAATGGACTCAACCTATGATTGGTTCCTTAACCTCCTTAAAAATTTAATCATGATATGTGACTAATTTAACGGTGCCTTCTTGGCTGAATTTGGTCAAGTCATTGACCCTAGTATCCTCTACCAGTAATTCCCTTGCATTAAAAAGGAACCCAATGAGCCCATTAGAAACTTCAATGCCAAGTTATCATGCTTTACCAACCTAAACCTTAACTAGCATTGAAGATGTATAGAAATACCTTAGACCTATGAATGTCCATGTTCTTAAGATGATAACCATAGATAATAAACTTACCCTTGGATTATGCTAAATCCATAAAATTTGATAGATAATTAAACCTTCAAGGTTAAATGATGTGTCATGACCCTATTTAATTGCATTTATTTCACTTGATGTTATGGTTTAGTTATGATCTAATTTGGATTGTTGTTGTGATACAATGATGTGATCTATGTTGATCTATTATTATTATTGTTAAGATAATTATTTGATATGCTTTTCATTATAACATTTGATATTTATGCTTCATAATTTACTGATTCATTATTTAGTTTAGTTATATTATTACATTTAATGATATTATTGAACTTATTATTATTATATAGTATAGATATTATTGATGGTCTGTTATGACTATAGGTACCAGATATGAGGTAGGTTGGATGTGACTCTAAGCAATCAGGTGAGGTGAAGAAAGTGAATAAAAATAAAATAGTGAATGTAAATGGTAAACTGAGCTTTGACTATTATGAATGCTTTAAGTCATTTTTATATGCATGTTTTATATTACTAAATGTTTATCATTTATTGGATTCAATTTTATTATTGAGTTGATCATTAATTAGTTTCAACATCATGTTCAATCTTTACCTCATTAAGTTGATTTTGACTCCTTGATCTAATTGACACTTATTGACGTTGCATTAGTGTTCGGTGCTATTTAAATTGTCGTTAAAATCATGAATTAAGTTTGGATTCTTGAGTGTAATTTAATGTTGTCACAATCTTATTTTGAATTCAATTTGACATCATTAATATTTGATTATTAGCATTAGTCATTGAATTTGTTTCAAAGGCATTTTAATGTTTTAGATTATTGGGCTTGTGTTTAATTGTCTGGAGGACCACGAACCACCTTGGGGTATGACATTGGTTGAGGTATTTTTTTGTTGTTTATGACTTTGGTTTTTGACATTAGCTCTCTATTTGATGCAAGAGGCTCGAGACTCCTCCCAACCCTTTTAGGGTTCTTGCATGTTCACTTTTCTTATCATTTTGGAAGCCCTATTCTTAGGGAAAGACTGCCAAAATTTAGGCATGGTGACCAAGGGAAATATGAATGTAGTAAGATGCATGATTTTTTATCAGAGCTCAAAATTTAGTGAGTCATTTGTATTTTCAACCATACGAGAGTTTTTGTGGAGTTTTTTAGTGGTTTGAATTGGATTAAAGGGGTTGACTGGTCTTTTACATTCATTATGTGAATAGTTGGAAGCTTGTGGATGCAAAGAAAATAAGTAAAGTAGCCATAATTTGAATTATTTTGGTTAGTATACAAGTAACGCATTTGAAATTTTGGGTTGTTTTGTGACTTGGACTTGCTAGTTCAAACTGGGTTCTTGGTATGAAAATAAAATGTAGTCATTTTACTATTCTGTATCTTGAAAAATTAAGTGTTGTAATGGCTTGTTTGCATAAATAAAATTCGTTAGGGTTTGAGTTTTTTGGGGTTATATTTGCTTTTGAATTAAAAGTAAATTGAGACCAATATGGCCTTGGCCACGGCTTGAAGATAACAATACTTTGTGTGTATGTTATGCAAATCCATTTTTATTTTTATAGAATTTATTTTATAGAGCTAGTTATGCTATGACTGTGCATGATTTATGGGTTCTTGTTGTTTTTAAAACCCTATTTATGAGTTAGAAACCCTAGCTATGTACTTTTATTTTTAATTGGGTTATTTTTTTTAATAAACATAAGCTTTTGTATTGTTGAAGGTCATGGCCTTAGAAGAATATAATGAAATGTTGAGTTGTAGGTGGGGTTTAAATACCATATGGGTTTTTTCTTAAAATATTATTTTATTATTATTTTAATGTGTTTCATTATTATCTATATAGTTAGGGTATTTGATTTAGTTATTATGGGGTTTGACTTGTGCTAAAATTTTGTTTCAGTCACTTGATGTCATTATATGCACAATTATTTGACTTTGGGTTATGGATTATTTTGAAGATTCCATACATCATGAGTTTTAAATCTGGTTTGACTTTAAACATTCATATGAATGATTTTAGTTATGATTATCACTACTAGTTAGTGATAATGACATTGAGATTTTCCTATCATGTTTTTCATTTAACCTTATTGGTCAATATTGATTTGGCACTTTAACGTCATTGATGTTATTTTATTGATTAGTTTAGTTGACTTTATTTTCACTAGTTGTGTGAGTATGTTGCCTTGCATGAGAGCTTGAGTTGAATTTTAATGTCATTTTAGATTGCATTAAGTTTGATAAATTTTTCATGAGGGCTATACAAAGATGTTTTAAGTATACAGTTTAGTTTGTTTCTTGAAAATTATTTGAATCATTTAAGTTCATTTTACTTAGACTAAAATATTTAAGGAATATTGTTTGTATTCAAGGTTATTATCAATAATATAATTACATTTATTTTGGGTGTTGTACTCTAATTTTAGATTGGGGATTGTGGGTGCAACACCATGGATTTGATTCTTAATATTCAATCCTAGAGTGATCTAAATAAGCTTCAATAGTTATAATAACTACAAAGGTGTTAGTGTTATTAACCATGAATGTAAACATTTTATTTGAATGTTTTTTATCATTTGGTTTTGTTAAGTCAAGCTCAAGTGACATCGTACCTTACTCACTTCTCTCATTTGGCTAAAATCACATCCAAATGATGGATGGGGTGGTCTAGGGTCACTTATGTTTGGGATCAATATGATTACATAGGTGGGAATTCACTTCATTGGATTACATGAAGATATTATTTTATTGTACTTCTTTTGGTTTAATTATTTTGAAAGTTGATTGTAAAAGGAATTGATTCATTAATGTATGATTAACTTCCTTGATTATATTTAATATGATATGCAATGTAATGATATTCATAAACAAGTTAAGTTTTTTGGTCAATATAAAAGAGAGGTTGGTTTTTTAGTTATTAGACCATTCATTGGTGTTGTCATTTAGGTATGCAGATGGGTAAGTTGAATGGCATATTCATTATTTCATTAAAGTGTTAGTAATATGATTTCCATTGTTGTAACCACTAAATGTTGTTTAACATTTAATTGTCAAAGCTTGTATGGCTTGAGGAATTATTTGAAGACAAAATTTCATTTGAACCTTATTTTTCTATACCTAAATGGATTATGTTGATGTAACTTGAATAAAAGGAACCAATTCAATCAGTAATGTTTTTACTTGTGTATGTATGCATAAAGTTCATAGGACTATGCAAACTATTGGTCTTCTTATTCCTATAGATGATATTAAGTTAAGTTGGTTACAATCATGATTAATTACTATATTTTAAATGAAGTTAATAGATTTACTTGTGAGATACTATATGAGATTTATATTTTTTCATGTGTAAAATAAATTGGAAAGTCATATCTTGTACAAATAAAGTGTAATGATTTACTTCATGTGCAAATTAATCTACTTTCCTTATCATAAAAAATTATGTCATGTTAGCCTTAATTTTATATACGGACTCTAAAATTACCTTACACTATCCAAATATGTATTAATAATAACAAAATAATTTTTAAATATGAGATGGTGTCTTAATTTAACTATCACAAAGTATAACACTTACCTTAACCTATGACGGGTTGTAGTTATTAATAAACTCTTGTTGAGGATTAAAAGTAAAATTACTTAAAATTTGATTAAGATTTTATATCTTTAAATGATTATTATAAGGTAATTATCTTAATGGAACCAATATTATCATTGTTTGAAGTGATGGGACAATTTTGGGACAATGTTGTTTAAACACTTGGAACTATTGGATTGTAGCTAAAATTCAATTAATGATATTAAAAAAAAACTTATGCATGTGCTAAGTCTAAGAAATATAATTTGGAAAATAAGTTTTTAAATGATTAAGTCATTAAATGTCCTATATTTCAATGATTATTTCAATGAGGCATGATGTATTTGAGGAACATCTATTTCTTACTTAGAATTAGCTTATGGAATGATAAAAATGTTTCCTATTTTTATTTAATTACAAATAATTACTAAGAGACAATAATGTGAGATATAATAATTATTTATGAAATAAATAAGTCTTCCTTCGAAGGTAAGAGAGAGAAAAGTTTCTAATATTAAATAATTATGTTTAGTTTGGTCTAAAGAATGTTGACCTAAGTGTAATTTTGATTCACATAATTATTAAAGATAAGTGTTAAACCTTATATAAGTACATTGAGTTATTTGAACTCATGAGTATTAAAAAAATAATGTAATAAGAGTGTTTATGTAACATTTTAAGGTTGACTAAACTTAATGAGATCATTAAGTAGACATGTGTTGACTTGTACCTTGAGACTAACCCCATCTTGTAAAATGGAAAGATATTCTTAAGAGGAATATAAGCATGGTTGTTGGAACATGTTGAGAATATTAATTAGTACACTCATACCCTTTATTAACCTACTTAATCTACTTAATAATGGGATGCCAATCTCATCCATTATCTATTTACAAAATTTATAATGTGTTCTAAAGCTTTGTATTGATTTTGGAAATAATCCTTTTCCATGATCACTACCTTTTACTAGTAAATTTGATAGATATTTATTATTCAAGATTAGTATGATGATTCTTATATTGAATCCATATTACTTCCTATAGTTAGTTACTAACATTTATGATTTATGCACTGAGGTACTAAATATTTTGTACCATGTGCAGGTACTCAGGTAACTGTATAAGTTAGGGACAACTTTAATAGGAAGGCCACATTGAAGTACACCAATAGGAATTAGTGAGTGTTTCTACACTAATCCACTTATATATTAATATTAAGTGGTTAAAACACTTCCTAATGAATTCATTGTTAATTTATGTACTTGGTCTAGTTCCTATGTTGGCTATGACATAGTTATGGATCTCACTTCATCTTTCTAAACTAAACTTTATTTAATTATTTATACCATAGTTATTTATCTCAGTATTATAAAAAATTTATGGTTATTACATGATGTTTCCCATTCCTAATTTCTTGATGCATATACCTACCTTGAACTTATTGCCCAAAACAAACTAGAATATTCCCATGCTTCAGCCACTACCCATAATGAATGAGCTCCTTTTGAGTCATTTTGTGCCAAACCAACACCTAGGTTTTCTTAACCTAGTAAAGCATGAAATGGATCCTTATTTACATCACCAAGTGATGTTAGTAACAAATAATAACACCAAAAGTATGCCTTAGGAGTCTACTAAAAATGATTTAGATGTCATCCAATGAATGTTTCATAAGATAAGTAATGACTTCTTGGGTCTATAAAGGCAAATGGGAAAATCCAATGCTAAAATTTCAAATAAGAACTTCTCCTATTGAAGATAAAATAGAAATTATAGTCATCCCCATAATCAACTAGATCCCTCCCCTAATAGGTTGCCTGAAGTTAACATCTTTGAGATAGCTCTACCTAGCTGGTGATGAGTTCACAACATGATTGCACATAGGGAGATGTACTGTATAGAGTTTTGTAACACCTTTGATATATTTTAAAAAGAAATAGAGGATTACAAGGTGGTTCCACATCACCTAGAATCATCAAACTTAGGTAGGCTCTGTAGCACCACCATGGTGATTAAAACTATGGAATTTTCTAACTAGGAAGAAAATTACTCAGAGGAGAGTACTAGTGAGGTCCATGATTTTCAACAGTTCTAAAGTAGAAATTGTGCCCTAAGGAATTGATAGACCATAATAACCTCTTACTACCTTGACCCCCTAAATAATGGTATAACCCCACTAGATCATAATGCTAAGAATGAATCTCTACCTCCAAAACACCATGAAATGAAAGCTCTTGTAGAGGCCCAACTAGTTTAAATCAAGGGAGAATATAACATAGTGGAATACATGAAAAATATTAAAGAAAATATCACCCTTCATGAACTTGCTCAAATCACTGAGCAACATGATCTTATATTGAAATCCTTAACTAAAAATCCAACGTAACCTACCCATATTAAGTGAAAGATGACCCACACCAATGTGATTATTTATAAGAACAAGAACAAGGTTACATATTTATTCCTAACCATCAAGTTATTTATAAAGAACTTACACTATTACTTAGTGGAATTGGGAGCCTCAACAAATGTAAAGTCAAGAAGTATTTGAGAGAAGTTAGGGTTAGTTTAGATCAAATCAAATAAGGTGGTGGTTTAACTAGATAAGTTAGAGGTCAAAGTAGTGGGTGAGAATTTTAATCTCCGCATGTAACTAGAATATAAGCCTAGGATTTAATAGTTCATAAACATCTAGGTGGTAGATATTCTTGAAGCCTATGGTATGCTTATTAGTAGGGACTAGTATAAAATGATAAATAGGTACATGGCCACTAAATTTTCTCATATGTGGTTATCATGGAGAGGTGTAGCTAATCAAATTTGAGTGGATATATAACCCTACATAAAGAACATGATAATTCAATATAGTGTTATCAATGAAAGAGTGAAACTAGTATCCTTAGACCTAGGGATTTATACACTGAGCATAAAACCTACCAAGGATAAAGATAGAAATGAATTAGGGTTATCAAGCATATGGTCCCTATATGTAGATGGTTCATGTTACAAATAGGGTAGTGGAGTAAGTGTTTTGTTGATGGATCCCCAAATAGAGAGATACTTAACTTCATATAGATTATAATTCCCTTGTAAAAATAATATGGCAGAGTATGAGGCCTTAATCCTAGGGTTATAGTTTATATTAAAGCATAAATCCAAAGAAGTAAGGGTGTATAGTGACTCTAAGATGGTGGTCAATTAGTTTAAGAGTAAATTTTAGTGCAATTTTTCTTATCTTAGGAGGTATAAACATAGGGTCTATGACCTGATCAAGATGTTTAGTGAATTCAACATCATCCCTATCCCTAAGAAAGAGAACCAACTTTCTAACTCATTGGCATCCATAGCCACAAACTTTATTCCCCTTGATGAAATTGAGTTATTGGAGTTCTTTGTGGAATAGGTCCCTTGGCCATCCATATCAAATAATGTGATGAACTTCTAGGTCTTTGAGGATGACTGGAATATTATCCAATCCCTTAATAATGCTAGGATATTTAAGGCCTAGGTAATTCAGGAAGCAAACATAAACAGCCTTAGAACCAAAATTGATAAGGATGAGATCCTAAACATTCATGGGAATCAAATATTAAAATGGATAATTGCCTTAAAAATAGAATTTGACACCCTAAACCTTGCACCCTAAATGAAGAAATCCAAGTTTAAGAACCATAAGTGTCAAATCATCAACCTTGGCTCTGTGGGAAAACCTTAAATCATTAATGTGGGTCTTGACTAGATGGACCTTAAAATTAAGCAACTATGAAGGTTGATATTAATATATAAAGATGTAATTTCTTGGGTTTATGGATCCCTTAGATTCTTTGACCCAAGGGTGATTACTCATACCATTTTGATCAAACTAAGCCAAAAACCATTTAGGCAAAGATAGAGACCTATGAACTTGATCATGTAACCATTAATACATAGAGATGTTCATAATTTACTCTCTACTAGGATAGTTTTTCTAATTCTAAACTCTACATGGGTATCTAACCTAGTGCCTGTGCAAAGGAAAATGGAGAAATCCATTTATGCATAGATTTATGAAACTTAGACCAAGCCCTACACAAATACAAATATCCATTACCTTCCTTTGATGAAATTATCTAAATGGTGAGTAGATACTAGATAATGTCCTTCTTGGATGGATTCTTAGGATATAACTAGGTCCTAGTTAATTCAGAGGACTGAGTCAAAACCACAGTGACCACCAAATGGGGTACATTAGACTACAAGTGAATTTTATTTGGGTTGATCAATGTTGAACCTAAATTTTTGAGGGCTATGGATTTTAGTTTCATAGGTATAATTGGAAATTAAATAATAATTTCTATTGATGATTTGACCATGTTTTTGAAATATAGGTCAGATCACATATGCCACTTAAAAAAGGTGTTTGAAAGATATAGGAGGTATGGTATCTCTTTAAACCCAAAGAAGAGCATGTTTAATGTCATTGAAGGTAAGATTCTTAGTCATATCATCATGAAGGAAGGTATTACTATAAACCTAAAAAGAGATGATGTGATTTATAAGTTACTTTTCCTGATATCAATAAAGAATTAAAATCCTTCTTTGGGAAAAATAATTGTTCACAAGTTCATTTATGGATTTATCAAAATTATAAAACCCTTGATAGCTATGTTAAAATAGGATACAAAAGTGGAGTGGTACATTGAATCAAATAAGGTTTTCTAAGATATAAAGGATAGTATCATGTAATCCCTAGTGCTAATTAGTCCAAACTACACACAAGATTTATACATTTACCCTTTTGCCTCTAAGCATACTATTGCCACCTACCTCACGTAAAGATTAGATGGAGAAGAACACCCTATTGTTTTTATGAGAACTAATATCAAGGATGTATAATTGAAATATTACACTCTTGATAAACATGTTTATGCACTGGTGAAGGCCATGAATAAATTTAGGTACTACATCCTCAAAAATAAGGTGCATGTAATCATCCCAAGCATGACCATGAAGTAAATGTTGGGGCAGAATGAACTAGGTAAGCAAAGAGGTAGATAGATGACAAAGTTGCATAAACATGATTGGGATATTAAACCTACCAAGTTAGTTATAAGATAGGGATTTACCCTGATGATAATCAAAATTGAGTTGAGGATCACTATGCACCAATTGGATAAGGAGCTAGTACTACAACAAGATTGGTACGCCCTATTTGTACACTACCTACTCTATGGTAACACTACTCTTGGGATGAATCAAATGTAGAAAAGATCCCTTAGAATAAAATAAACACAATATATGTTGAATAAAGGATTTATCATTAGGAATAATCATGATGGATTCTAACTTATATTCTTATTAGAAGAATAGGCTAAGGAGGTAATGGCTCATTTCCATAAAATGTTGGGCATTGGCCATCCAGAAAAAAACACAATGACACATAAGACATTTTAGGTGGGTTAATACTAGCCTACCTTATTCAAAGATGTCCATGCTCATTTCAAGGGATTCCATCAATGTTAAACCTTCACCAAAAGAGAAACCCATGTTGTAATGTCATTACAACTAGTCATAGAAGCAACACCATTCACCCAATCGAGACTGGAATTTATTGGGGTTATAAACCCAAAATCCTCAGCAGGCCATAATTTTTTCTAATGACCACATATTAGTATACAAGATGGATCAACGTAGTGGCAACAAAGAAAAGCACCACCACTAAAGTCATAAAATTCATGGAGAGTAATATAACCACAAATTTTAGAACCCCAATTTTATTAGTGTGTGATAATAGTCCTACATTCCAATCTATAGATTTCATTGAATGGGTGTACGATGAAGGGATCACCTTGAAATTATCATCCAATTACTACCCATAAAGTAATTGATTGGTACAATTAACTAAAAAACCCTAGTCAATGCCATAAAGAAATCTATAGAAAATAAACCCTGTGAATGGCATTTACTACTTAAATTTACTCTTATACACACCATGTATAAGCAAGTGCTTAAAAGGTCACCATTTATAATTACCTATGGATTAGATCCAATTATCCTAGTACACTTAGATTACCTACATAAAATTTCACGCAAAAATATATGGAGCACAATGACAAAGTTAACTCCAAAATAATATTTTCTAATGCTTCTTTTGTCTAAAAGTTATTGCAACTAAACCTTTAATTCCTAAAAATATTCCACACTCATCCTACAAGGAGATTTAAATGTAAGTTATACTTATGGAATAATATCTATGGAAAAGTCAAATTATCACTTGGGTGGAAGACCAGATAATTTTGTAAGAAATGCATCTATAAACTCTTTTAGAAAAAAAATACTTATAAGACAGCTCTTAGTTCTTGGATAGTTCTTGTATTTGGATTGCATAGAACTTGAAACCCTTACACAACCATTTTTCAAATACAACACTAAAAGTATTCTTTGTACTCTAATATTTTGGATGCCTTGTACTTCCATTAAATTTCCAAGGTCATTTGTGCACTGCACATTCTTACTAAATAAATCAAGCATTTCATGGTGTTGTTGCAACCAATTCATACCTAAAATGATATCATATGATCACAAGGGTTCTAAGAACATATTTAACTTAGCTCTAAATTCACCTAAATTGAGATTAGCTTGTTTTAACTTGGGATAGTCCTTACAGTAGTGGTTATCACCACATTCCTAACACTGAATAATTATTTGTAGTGCTACTAGAAAAAAATTAGCCCTTGTGGTTGGTCCATGTTATCTATTTTAGGTTTGATTTATG
The DNA here is from genome assembly GCA_037957365.1 of Torreya grandis. NCBI lineage: Eukaryota > Viridiplantae > Streptophyta > Pinopsida > Cupressales > Taxaceae > Torreya > Torreya grandis. Next base: position 2,093,782 of record JARHVA010001342.1, on the reverse strand, counting down.
TTTTAGGACCTTATTTTTTGCAAATTTTAGGTCTTTATGTTTTTGTTTTGTCCTTAAAACTTGTTAAAACCATTACTACTACTAGTGAATATATGATTTGAACTATTCTGTTAAAAAAATGGGCAAGGGAGAGATATTTTTAGCCTTGGACTATTGTCTATTCATCTAAAATATTGTCTCACCTTCTGTCGAGACTTATATTTTTATTTATCACTATGACCAAACTTAGTTGTAGCTACCATGGTTTTATGTTGGTCATATTTATGTCATGCATCAATAGCTCTTTCAGTTCCAACTTATATTTTTCTAACTTTAGTTTCTTTATCATGCATGTAGTTTACATGACACATCAGATGCATAATTTTTTTCCATATTTAGTAATAGTCATGTTTTTTTGTTTTAACAAGTGAATGTGTGTTGTATTATATTCCTTGAAATTTTCACTCAAGTACCTTTTCCACAAATGACTTTTAAGTATTATTCAAGTAAGGGTCATTGGCTAGTATCCATCTAAAGCACATAGATTATTCCACCATAAGGCAACATCACCAACCAACTGATATGATACCACCCTAGATTTCACATTAGAGGGAATTTTGTGATAATTAAAATAGTGTTAAAAATTCTTGAGCCATGCATCATTTACATCCCCAAATTATTCACCCAAAAAGTTATGTCATGTAGTATTTTTAAGGTACTTTATGGTTGGGTAAACCACCATCAAAGGTATCTCTTGGATCACATCTCCCCTTTACCATTTTATAATACAGGTAAGTCTTCATGAGGGAAACCCTTAATTTTATTCATTTTGCATTCTTGAGTTTCAATATTTCCTTTAATAACATTTAAAGCTACCAAAATCCCTTTAAGAACATCTTCATGCTTATCAATTGGGTTACCTACAACTACATTAGTAGAAATAACTTCATTTTTGCTATCAACATTATTGGTAGGTAGTATGACATTATTGTTTCTATTGGGATTCTAGGCACCATGACCTCTTCTCCAACTTCTACCTCTACCCCTTCTTAGGTTATTATTACCTGAGTTATTGTTGGTATTGGTACCACTAGATATTTTTATAACCATATTAAGGAGTCATAAAATAATAGTTTAGGTAGATTACACTTTTAAAAATAATTCCTCAAAGTTCCCAAGATTCAAAATTGTGATCTGATACTAAATGAAATAAACCCTTTTTTCTCAAAATAAGAACAAACTATGTGCAAAGTACACTCTCATGATTGATGACACAAGATAGTTTCTTATTCACACATGAACTAAAATACCCCCCAAAAATAATATTATTAAAATAGGTTTTGGCATTTACCAAATGTTAAATCACCTTAAAATGGAACAATAAGGAAGTTTTTTATTCTCATCAGGTATGGATCTTGGGATGTATCAGTGTGTAGTTGCACACTCATAATATCTAAGCTAAATATCACAACAACTATTTTCCTAATATAACCATTAGAAGATCCTTACCCTAAATCAATTACCCCACATGCCTTAATTGGTTTTATGACAAATATTTTTGATGGTAAAGAGTTTTATAAACTTGGTGTTATCATAATACCATATTAAGATGTTAAAATGTGAATAGAGTATGCGACCTTAAAATTAGAGTCTTTTAATTAAACATATAACAAGCTCTTAATATGAGTTTGCATCATTATTTCAATTAATTAAAGGAGAGTTAAGTAATAAACCATATACCCATGTGAAGTAACATTAATCAACAAGATCACTATATCTCATGGAATGAAAAACATTAAAGTAACTAACATCTCATTATAAAATTGAATCATTAAGAATCCATATCCTCTTTAGTTAATGAGATAAGATTTACCTTTGATATATCAATTCATAAACATGTTCCCACTTATATGTATTAACCATTGATATCCATATTCATCCATTTTACATTTCATAGTTAGAATACAACTTAATGAATTGGAACCATTTAAAGATTTAAACATGTACAAAAAAACTTCATTTCAAGATTTTAAAGTGTTACCTATCAAGGTTGAAGTGTCTACCCTCTAGATTTTGGATCATGGCACTAAAATTAATCTAGATTTATAAAATAGTTAAATTATGAATTGATAAAAAAAGATATTAATATAATATTACTTATTATACATTAACATCCACCTTAAAAACTAAACCTTAATGGTTTATTGAAATTTAAATTGATCAAATCGACCTTAGAACAGAGTAATATATTCAACATTACTTCAAATTATTATTCCTACATAAAATACTATATCACCACAAAGATGTTAAAGAGTATATAAATACCATTGTGATCAATAATTAAATTCCAATGAGAATATATATAAATAACTAATTAATAAAATAAACAACTTTCCATGGGTATGAGTTAAAACCATCTTTATCTCTTATCAACTTTATCATTAAGTTGATGGGTTCATAATCAGTAAAAACCAACATACATTTGGGTAATAATTACTCATATACATTTGTATTATTGAAAACAAATAAGAAAAGTAATTTTAACTTTAATTTTTGAATAAATACTTCCTAAATGATATGTTTAAATCAACTGTCAACATACATAATACATTTAAAAACCTTAACAATGACTTAATAACATATTTATTAACAACAAACATGATTATTAAACATTCCTCAATGAAAACACAAATAAAATAATCAAGTGTAAGTGCTTACAAAGCATCCACCAAAATGTGGCAAACCTTCACATCATAGTTTTACTTCATGGCAAGTTAATCTACCAGCTTATACTTTAAATACTTAAATTTATAAAAGGAAAATTGTCCTTTAGTAACCTATCTCTCCAAAGTCAAACCTATTTAAATAATAATTCATTAAGTAAATGAATTTAGGTAACCCATAATAGTATACCTTTAAGACTTAATGCCATATTTTGATATTAAAAAGTGATCCATTCATTCCTTTTTATTAAATAGCTAAGTTGTTATTACTTGAAGAATGAAAGAAAAATACACTGTCCAAAAATTTCCATGCAATAACTCTATGCTTAAAAAGAAATTATGCATAGATGAATATATATAATAAGACATGTTCATATGCAATAAAATTTATCATACAAAAAAACACATGTTCCTCTTCATGAGTAGCTATAATCAATTAAACAATCATATCAATTTCAAGGATTTGAAGTCTAACAACAAATCCAAATTTAACTTACAAACAACCTTCCCTTACAACATGTGTACAAATATATTATAGAAAAACAATAAAACTATTTCTATTCCTTGCTAAGAAAATAAAACACTTAAACTCTACCCTATATCCATAATGTTATTTTGATATTGTTATCCAACTAAGTCGATTAATTACAAGTTATTAAAATTTAATCCAAAAAGGAAAGAAAGATCATTAGAATAACTTTCTAACTAAAATAAACATGTGATTGATTATTCACAAATAAATAAACAACCCAATCAATATCATAAAGTATGTATACAATATGTTAATGATAAAAGATTATATATATATATATATATATATATATATATATATATATATATATATATATATGTTATGATAGTTTTTTTTGGTGGCATGTTTTGATCCTAGTAGCTTGTTAGAAGCAAACCCACTTTTGGGGTCATTTACGGAAGTATGCTACAACTATGTTGAAATTTTTTTATAGCTCTTGTAAATTGTATTTAATTTGCTTAATTTATTCTCTCATGATAGTCAATTATATATATATATATATATATATATATATATATATATATATATATATATATATATATATATATATATATATATATATATATATATATATATATATGTTGTGATAAATTTTTTTTGGTGGCATGTTTTGATCCTAGTAGCTTGTTAGAAATAAACCCACTTTTGGGGTCATTTACGGAAGCGTGCTACAACTATGTTGAAATTTTTTTATAGCTCTTGTAAATTGTATTTAATTTGCTTAATTTATTCTCTCTTGATAGTCAATTACACACACACACACACACACACACACACACACACACACACACACACACACACACACACACACACACACACACACACACACACACACACACACACACACACACACACACACACACACACACACACACACACACACACACACACACACACACACACACTCAATCACTCACTCACACACACACACACACACACACACACACACACACACACACACACACACACACACACACACACACACACACACACACACATGTAATTGACTATCAGAAGAGAATAAATTAAGCAAATTCAATACAATTTACAAGGGCTATAAACAATTTTCAACATAGTTGTAGCACGCTTCCGTAAATGACCCCAGAAGTGGGTTTGTTTCGAACAAGCTACTAGGATCAAAACATGCCACCAAAAAAAAATTATCACAACTAATAAATATGCACACTCATAATGGGTAAACCCCACCCTTACAACCTTATGATCCCTTTGTTGGTGGACCTAACCACCCCATCCATTATCTATATGGTGGATCTAGGCATCAAGGTTATGAAGAATTTTCAAGATTCAATGCCACTGATATGATTCCAACATAGTCAAACAAATGCTCATACTAAATTCAACTCAAAACCAACAAGCAAGAATCTACTAAAACTAAACAATATTCAAAGAGCATGAAAAAAATTGACATATCTTCAATAACTTGCCAAGATCATGAATCAACTAAGCTCAAAAGGGTTTTAGTAAAGTCTACAACTTGAATTACAAATTAAGCAACAATGAAATACAAAAATAGAATAAGCATGGCTATATCCAACAAATTTCATGATTTGAAGGACCTATAAAACATTCCCATAGTTAAATCATACAATTCAAGCAAACACACCAAGCCCATAAAAATTTCAACACATCCACGATAATAAAACCCATGCATTAATCATTGTAGTAAAAGGAAATCAAAACTTGTGTGTCTATTCAACATAATAAATGCAAATAAACCTATGTATATATACAAAAAAAATAACTTCTATTAAAAAACTAGTACATCCAACAATAGAGTCACATGTAAATCAAAATTTATGTGTTCATATCGAAATAGTCAAAGTAATAAAAAAACCTAACCAAGTTAATAATCGAGTTAAACAATAACATGCGCAAGATTAAATTATAACAAATAAGCCAATCACAAGAGTAATTCAAGAAATGCAATAATAACTACCAACTTAAGTTTCACTCACAGTTCCATTTTATCCTTTCATATTATCATTTCTAGCAATACCCATAAATACTTATAAACAACAAGCTAACAAAACTTCACTTACTTGAGTAACTTAAAATATAGTCAGTTATGGAGTTGATGTTGTCATCCAAATCACCTTACTCAAATATTTATTCCATTTACCTAAAATATGAACAAGAAAAAACCTCTTCAACCCCACAATAGGTTATATTCAAAATAAAAAATACTGAAGTCATGGGTCAACAAGATGAACATTATGTCCCCCACGTCTTTCACTCAATTTTGAAAAAAATGCAACTAGAAAAAACCTCCATAAAAAATCAATAGTCCAACTATAATATGAAACCCCAAGACTTACATAGATCCCATTCATAGTTACAGTAGTGGTATTTAGGGTTTGGTCGAAGCAAAGACCAAATGATGCCCAAGGTTGAAGAATGGAACCTACTCGATGGCCAAATCATCAAAGTGAAAGTCATCATGACATAATCCATATTTTAGATCAACTTAGTTAGAATCACAAACTATATAATTATTAACCATGGATTATTATGGCCTATTCAAGGCCTTGATTAATAAAATTATGGTTTGATCATTAGATTTAATGGACTATGCCCACTTCTCACTAACCATCCAAACTCAAAGCTTAGTCAAGCTCAAACATCATAAACAATTATTCATGTGAAGGACAATATGATGTCAAAGATCACTCATAAATGAAGAATAAAATGATTTACAAGTATAAATTAATCAAAATGACAATGAACAATAATCAAGATAATTTTATAGGAAAATAAGGTAAGTTACACAATATTCAATAGCCATTGGCAACATAAAAAGATAAAATACAAGTTTTGCACAGTATAAGATCAAAGACTCATAGAATAGAAAAATAGTAAACCAATGATCAAAAAGATAATTAAGGAGTCAATTAGTGAAATAAAGGAAATAAGACTCAATAATAAATCCATAGTTATAGTAGTGGTCTATTGGCATTTATAATCTTGGATATATCTCATAATCAAGCTATTAGTGTCTCATTTGACTAATCAATAACCCATATACCTTGAATTCTAGAATCTAGTATTAAGCCTAGCTCAATTCACATTTCCTTATAGTCATAAAATAATATATTAGTAGTATATTTACAATTTATAATCATCACATATAATCATATAATTTTGAATCGTACATAATGTACTAATAATTTCAACCATCAGCTAAAAGGAATCAAAGCATGATAACCATGTCATTTAACATCTAATCTGACATGAATAAGAAAATGCTAATTATAAGATTAAAAAATTAGGATAAATATATCAAAAATCACACATATAAAGTAACTAACACATTTTACAACTAGTAGCCATACAAAATATGCCACAATAATTTCAAGTGATATCAACTGAAGATGTATCAAAAGTTGGGTCATGACATTTAGGTTTGGTTAATACATCTTTATTTGGATCAATGAATCCATGTGCAAGACAAGTGAATGATGTATGGTTTGTGTTAAATAACTTATTATTGATATGTGAAATGATACTATTGATAAATATTTTTTTTCTTTGAATATTGCATGGTTGATAGATCGATGAAATCTAAAGATATAATATTCCATTTGCTCATTAGGAATTTACTTAAGATGTTGAATTACTTTGAATTTATTTTAAGGTCTATTATTGGTAATGTATTAATCTTGAAATAATTCATGTAAATGTACTATTTAACCCAAAGAACCATTAGGAAAATAATAGAACCAAGTTAAGGCATCATTTGCCAAAGTTATAGGAAATAACTTAAGCATCATTAAAGGATAGGTCTAAGAATTTCCTCTAGAAATTAATATTGAATAAATATGCACTTGAGGACCACTATGACCATAAAATAATTTTAATGTTGGAATGTTTAAGACAAGTGAAAAAGGCATGGAAAAAATGTCTTTATAGATAGGGATATAGGTCATTATATTGTTCATGTTAGCTTTAAAAATTTCTTGTTTTAAGGATGAAATACAATTTTGTCTTAGTAAACTACCTATACAATGCATCATAATGACTTAGATATCAAGTGTATGAATGCTTAAAATATTGATATGTTCATTTAAATATTGAGTCTTACAATTGATGATATAGGTAGTCATACTACTTTTCATGGAAGTGGGAGTTAAACAATCATTAAAATACATAAAATTAGTAGGAACACAAGTAATAATCATACAAGAAACTAAATGAGAAACAAGTGCATTAATGACTTCACTAAATTTTTTAGATACTAAAGTATGGTATTAGACACTTTAAAATTTCACATTTTACTTACCTTCCATACATTAATTTTGTGCACATATATACCTCTTATTTGCCATTATCTCACATCCACATGATTACTATAAGTTTTACCATCCCATTTTTTGTCAATTACCTACACGAACCTATCAATCTATGTCAAACTAGAAAAATATCTTATTGAGATATCTCTAGATCATCAAATTCACAATCTAGACTCATGAACACTAATGTTAGGCTTAAACATTTTCATTGATGAAACTATTTTGAGGGTGAAAATAATTACCCTAACCTATATATGACTATTTTTAAAAATAAAATCACTCATATGGGTTTGTACTTCACTTAACATGTTATTAGTGTGATAAATTACCCAAATGGACTCATATAATAACAAACCAAACCAATAATTAGTACTCATTTAGCCCATATTTATCAAGCATCTATACACTAATGCACATTTAACAAAGTTTCCTTATTCTTCCCAAATTGAAAATTAGTCACTAGGAGTAGTCATCAACCAAATATGAATCACACTAAGCCAAGTCAAGATAAAATATTTTCAATTATTAAAATTCACATTATAGGTGCATTTATATAGAAAATGATCACAATTGCACATTCACATTAAGGGGAATAACTATGTGTGGCTTGACGTCCCTCTTTAGAGAATTGGATACATGGGCAAAAATCAATCACCAATGAGGATGATTAGGGTTAGTTTAGCCCATTACCCTTCCCAAATTTTTATAGGTTTCATCCCTTCATAAGTAGACTTAGGGTTTTGAGTAGTAGACTAATTTATAGAATTGAACACATAGTTGAGCATCAAGATCACACACATAGAGGTATTAAAAGTAGATGAAACTATTTATATGGTCACTGATATCCAAAGAAACCCATGCAAGTAATTTTTGTAACATGGAATAATTTTCCCTCGTATAATGTTAGTGACCTTATGTGCATATATAATAAATTTTATATCTAAGTGCCTCTCAGATTGGATTCTAGCTCATTTCCACTATCATAATTTAGTCACAATTAGTCAGTGAACTAAAATATATAAGTATCTTGATCTCTTTATTATGCTCCATATTTAACACATTCCACTTTTCAAATCAATTTTTGAGTAGTAGACTAATTTATAGAGTTGCACACATAGTTGAGCATCAAGATCACACACGTAGAGGTATTAAAAGTAGATGAAACTATTTATATGGTCACTGATATCCAAAGAAACCCATGTGAGTAAATTTAGTAACAAAAAAAAAAGATCAATACTAAGGGGGTAAAAAGTAGAAGCAACAAAATATATCAGCAAACTAAGGTGAAACCTCTTGCTTCTACTCCAAATAAATTTGGAAAAAGAGATAAACAACATTCTAAGGTGAAACTGGATGTTGGTTCCCCAAACAAACATAGAAGAAGATCCACTAAGAAAACCAGAGAGTTAGAAAGTATGCAGAATATTGTTGATGGTAGGCAGGCAACTATTCTCGATTTTACCCCTAAAAAATAGATATGAAAATCATTACTTGGAATATTAGGGGGTTGAATAGTATTCATAAACTGGATATTGTTAGGAATTTTGTTAGAGAACAAAAGCCTAATTTTCTCTTGCTACAAAAAACTAAGATAAATAAAGAGAAAGCAAAATAGATTAAAGCTTTTAAAAATTATTCTATAAATGCCAGTAGTTTAGAAGGTGCATCAGGGGGAACTCTGATGTTATGGAAGAAGAATTATTAATCTAGAACTATTCTGATTGCTAGTAAATATCTTATGATAGCCAAAATTACTATTGTTGACCAGAAGGAGGGTTGGTATATTGTGAATATTTACGCTCCCAACATTAAGCACCTAAGGAAAAAGGTTTGGGAATCTATTTCCAATTTGAAAAGTAAGGACTATTGTGGATAATGGATTATAATGGGAGACTTCAATGTGCCTCTCTATGATCATGAGAAAATGGGAGGTAATGTTACCTAGCTGGAAGGGAGATTGGATTTACTGGAGTTTATAAATAAAGAGGGCTTAATGGATATGGACCTCTATGGAATTCAGTTTACTTGGAGTAACAAGAGAGTTGGTAATGAATGTATTTAGGCTAAATACTAGATTGAAGGATGGGTGCTCTTTTAGAATTTGAATTAGCTAGTTCGCAGGTAGGCAAGAAACTGGTTGGGGGGAATCTGGTAGGAGGTATAGACCCTAGAGGAATTGTAGGGGGTGTTGAGAAGAATGTTGGGTCAGAATCTTTGGCTGATGTGGATAATGGAAAGTCCAAGTAAGAGGACAAGGGTGAGTTCTAGAAAGAAAGCCTTGCAAGTTGCTGCTACTTTGGATGTTAACTCCATCCAAGATACTACTATGATTGGGAAGGAGGCTGTCAAGATGATCATGGAACTGTAATAGAAGCTTAGGGTTTTCTTTATTGGTTTTGTTCCTATTCAGGTCCTTATTACTGGTTGTTGTAACTGGTTCTTGTTTTTGGTCCTATTTTTTTAGTTCTTGGTCTAAAACTTTATTTGAGGTTCCAGGTCCTTGTAAAACTTGGGTACTTTTATTGGACTATGTTTGTGGTTTTAGGTCCCTGTAAAACCTAATTTTGATGCTACTCTTCAGTAGGTTTTAGGACTGCTTTTCCTAGTGGTTGTTAATGCTTTATCTTTTTTGATTCTGTTAAAGGGTTTCGGGGTCCCTTCAAAACTTATTTTTATCATAATCTAAAACATGGAATTATTTTCCCTCATATAATGTTAGTGACCTTATGTGCATATACAATAAATTTTATATCTAAGTGCCTCTCAGATTAGATTCTAGCTCATTTCCACTATCAGAATTCAGTCACAATCAATCAGTGAACTAAAATATATAAGTATCTTGATCTCTTTATGATGCTCCATATTTAACACATTCCACTTGTCAAATCAATTTTATTATTTGACATTCAAAATCATGCTTAATTGTCATACTTTAAAATTTGAATTACATTGAAGTTTATATACTAATTAGGGTTTCACAATCCAAACTAAGGTAAAACAAGTTTATGTATCATTTCATAAATCAATGTAATATTTCAAGAAGATTTTATTTGAAATATTTAGTAATGTATTTTTTAATGTTTTTATCCTTTGAAAATGTAAGATTTTACAATTATGCATCTAAGAAAGGCACTATATTCTCATTACTTTCATGAATATATACCTTGATAACATTTAAAAAAGAATAACAAAAAGGACAAAAATGTAGTAAAGATCAAATTAACACACCCTAAGATATGTTGAAATATGAAAATATGATTTGAAATAAGAAGCCCTAATAATAAAGAAGGTTTGAAAATTTTTAGGTCAAATGATTGAAAGAGATGACATTCACCATTTACATTTACCATTCCTCTAGTTTTACAAAAAATAGGAATAAATTAATTAAAATTAAATAGATATAATCATAAATCCATGAAAATATAGAATTCATATTTATCTAGTTGGTTGGGTTTACATAAACATGAAAAATGCAATAAGTGAAACAAATATTCAAAGTAAGTATAAGAGATTAAGGAATGATCACATGATTTTTGTTATGTAATTATATGTTGGTAATTTTTTATCTTTTTTAATCCATTTTAATGTTTGGATGATGGTTAAGGGGGTATAATAGGATGAAAAAATGGATGAAAAAACTATTCTAAAAAAGGCCAATTAAATTAATTAAAATACTAAAGTATATTGAATCTCAAAAATTACCAAATATGAAAAGTACAATGCCAATTGATATTGTAGCTCAAAGAATATGAATGGAACCATCCATGTTTAACAAGGTACTAAAGCAAACCACTAAGAGGCTAGAAGGCTCAAGGGTTCTATGGGATACATGAGTTCTATAGTGGCTATCCAATTTACCAACTTGCACCAAGCTATATAAAGACTTACAAACTGAGTTGTGGCTAGTATAAATAGGCACACAAAGTATGTAAGTTAATGTAATGATTCCAACCATATTAAATCAAGTAACTAAGACTAGACTACTAATTGTATAAATAGAGTGAGAACAACACCAAATAAAAAGAGATAACAACTAAAATGTAAATCTAGAAGCTAAGGCATTTTGAGGCAAAATGAAAGATGTTTTAAGCAATAAATATGTTTCCAAGAAAGGGTTTAATATCATGCCTATTCTATATTTGAGCTATCTTTCCAAATCAATATTATTGTTTTCTAATAATGTGATGTTCTAGTTTAGCAAGAGAGAGAATGTTTAAGAAAGTTTTCTAGTTTGTTTTGAGCATGTATATATCTAATATGCAATGAGAAATGTCTCCAAAGAGAGAAATGATATACAAAAAAGGAATATTTCAAGAAAAAAAAGTACTCTTTTCTCATATACAAATGCAAGAAACTTTGAAAACTACTCTAAGTAATGCCAAAATAACTATTTCACTAAAATAGTTCAAACCCTAGTATATACACTACATAAACAAAGGATTTTCACTTTACATAACAAAGTTCCCTTAGATCAAGCTCAAATATGAAGTTAAAATGTTTTATCAACCAAGAATCCAAGCTATGAATCAATTTAGGAGGAAGACCAAGCTATGTACAAGCTGAAGTCCAAACCAAAAACTAAGAGCAAAGGAGGAGGTGAAGTGAGAACTTGAAATGGTGTAATAGATCTAACCAAGTACAAAAAATAGGTGTAATTCCAAATTTATAATCTTGGGAATAAGCCACGAATAATTAGGAACAATTGAGAGTAGCAATGGAGTCTCCAAGCAAGTATGTAGCAGCATATGGGATCCTATATCACCAATCAAGCTCAAGAGTACTAAGAATGAATCAAGAGAGATTCAAGAAGGCATGAGATTCAAGAGAGGGAAGAATAATCAATAGGGAGTTTGGAATGGGAAGATAATAATCTCAAATGAATGATAAAGAGGCATATATCCTAACCCCAATCTGCTAAATGATCTAAAACTAGCCATTTTTTTATTGTTTGACTTTATTTTGGGCCTTTTAGACATGTTATGATCAATTCAATGCCTAGGACATGGATTTGGTAAAGGAAACATGTAGTCTAGGCCATGGGTTTCCTTCACACAAGCCATAACTTGGGTCAAATAGGGTCCAAGTCTGGTCAATAGGCTCTTAAGAGGCCCTGGGGGGTCTCTAGAAGGCCTGTCTTATGTGAAAAAGGGCCAATATGGTCTAGGGATGTAAAGGGGGTAAGAGAATGATGTGGGAGAGGTCCAAGTAGGTGGCATATGTCTCAAAGTAGGATGACCAGGGTCAGTATTCTGCATGTGAGCCAATGTGTAATCATAGGGAGGATTAGGGTCATAGGAAGTATGATTACAAGTCCATCCTCCATTATTTTTTACTAATTATGACTTTTAGTTTATAAATAGTGAAATACTAGAGTTTAATTAGATTATCTTCATCATAACTCATTTTCTTCTAGGTGCACCTTATATTAAAGAAACATAATTTGGATTTTTAATTCATCTTGAGCTTAATTTGTGATACACTTATGTGATTTTTAACTGATCATGACATTATGAAAATTAATTTACAATGATGATATTGACTGACAAACTTAGATAAAATATATATTTTTATATGTAAATTTTATGGTAAAATATTGTGAGAACCCCATGCAATGTATTATGATTATCTATTGCATATGTTTAGGCAAATTCCTACCATAAATTATAAACCATAAAATTTGAAAATAGACCATCATATGATCATCAAATTTGACTTAAAAAAAAATGTATCTTGAGATCATGTCACATGTCACCATCCCATGCATTTAGACTCCTATGATGACCATAAATTACATGGATAGATAACAAAAACCCATTATCCCATGACCATTACATTGAATTCTATATTTTAATTAGTCACCATTTCATGAATACTATCATAAATTTAACATCAACACAATTGTGGTCTTGACCATCACCCATCATGCCATAGATGATGTGGATTTTTATGATCCATAACCTTGAAGTTAAATTTAATGTCCACACATCTATCATCCTCTGTGATTGTAAGGTAAAAATAAATCCAAACATCAAAGATAACATGAATTAATATTAGTTAATCTAATGAAATATTTAGAGGATGATAGACAAACTAAGTAACATTACATTTTATAAAGGATAACAAGGCTTATCAATTTAATCTAGTCTTTCCACTCATTTTTATCTTTTCTATTCTCCAAACATTATTTTGATATTACTCCATTTATTATTCAAAAATACTTATTTATTTATGTTATGACCAATACACCTCTATTTATTTTGGAAATGAAACCACCACTTGTTTTTAATTGTAACACAATATTAAATCAAAGGTAGAAGAGGAGATGTTATTTCCTTTCCTCAAACTTCATTGAAATCAACTATTATGTCACAATAATTTATATTTTGTATGATAAAGTGTTAGTGATGGTGTTATTCACATAATAACATAAAATAAATTAAGGAGATGCCATTTCTCATCTATATTAACTACCTTTCCATTTGTGATTTTTATTTTACCCCTTTTTGCTCACAAATGATTCTATAAATGGGATATTATCCATCTGCGTGGCATGATCTCAAGGGTGTTAGAGTGTATTAGGGTCTCCCAAAATCTACATTTGGTCTCCTTATTTAATATATACTACATGATAGTGGGGCTTTGTACATCAATCTATGTTATGAATTATGGTCTGGGTGAGCATGATCTTGACACTTGTTTACCACCTAGAACAGGCTAATGTTATGTTTTTAATAAGCATGACTCTTTGTTTATTATGCCTCTCTTGGGATCACCATAATTATTCCACATGTCAACCTAAAGTGGATGAATATCTTGGGGTACATGACCTTCCTATATAATTGAAGTCTATCAAAGTCTTCCATGGCTTACTTAATCTCAAAATTCTCAATGGGAGTGTGAGAATGTGAAAGGAGTGATAATGGAAAGTTTTGATTTTACTCATATTTTGGAGTGTACCTCCCTTCCTCATGGATTGTGATATAAAGTGAGAGAATCTAGGGGTAATGGAATTCTCTTGTGAATAAAAAATACACAATTTATCTCTAAGAAAATAATGAGAATAATAGAAACATGACCAAGAGTACAAATCATGTGTCATTTTGAATCATTTTTTCCAAGAACTATAGATCATATTTTTCTTGCTTATTTGTTTTTTATTTAAGATTTGTATGATTGATACTATATAAATATTTAGTGGATGAACTTATCACACACTTAATAATTTACCTCCACTCATGTAATTATTTTCACTTAAGGTATTCATGCCTTAAACTTCATAAATTTCATGATTATGAGAATGATGTGTTTGGAATGACCTCTAATCTATAGATTTCACTAATATTAATTTAATAAAACTACTAATGCATTTTATGTAAGTGTATTATACATGCAACACTTGAAATCTTTTACAGCTAGTCAACTTTCAATAGACTTATCCAATATCATTGAGGCCAATTCATTGATAAAACATTTTGAGTCTTGGACCCCCTAGATATTGAACCAATTCAACACATATTATGTGATCACTTTCAAATTATTTATCTATGTTTTTACAAGTTTAATATTAATTATAATAAATTTATTTATTTTAATTACAATAAATTTAACTTTTATTTTCTATCCCAAACTTTAAAATAAGGATTGAACATCTTTGTGATGACTCCATGAGCTTCATGAGATTTAGGACTCTAGAATCACAGGACCACAACATGTGCATGTATGAGATCTCTCTTGGAAATTAAATCCATAAATAGTCTCAAAATACAAATTATAACATTTAAAATAATCAATAAAATCACAAAAAGGTAACCTCTCCATATTAATCTTATATCATATTGGTGCTCCAATAATCCTTCATGAATTTAAGAAATAATAGACTAGCATCTAGCTCACTAAAAAACACAACCAACACTTGTTCATTATTTATCCAATGACATATTTTTATTATTTAATATAACCTTATAGTTGACATATGTTTTGTCTATTCATAAGAGATTACCTATGCTCTAGTGGTCCCACACTTTGTGGAGTAGATCCAGTGTACTCTATGAATAAGGAGGTACACTATGGGTGCCTACAAAAATCAAAAGTTTCTAATTGTCACTCCTCCCATGATCTGTACTCCTAAAAAACATTTCAATAATAAAATAAGCTCTAAAATATTATGGGAGTTCCATACACTCTAGGATGTAAATAAATTTGAAGACAATATATATATTAATCCTATTGATATCGAGAGAGGTATAATAAGTGAAGATTCATAATGAATGAATAAATGCCATCAATCAATACCAAATGGTATATATATGTCAAATTCATAGTCACTGGTATCATACTTCACTTAACATATTAATATATGAGACCCTTTTATCACATAATTGACATTAAACTAAAAAAAAATTGTAGACTCTAGGATAATATGGGAGTGTAGGACCCTTAGTATCATGAAACATAGATGGATAAGATCTAATACATAATAAAAATGGAATAAAATAAAAATAACTATGGGAAAATCAATTAATACATCAGTGAAATGCCACCTTATTAATTAATTCACATGCATGACATGACTAAAGCCATCATTAAGAGTTTAAATTATAATATGTGAATAATTGTGAGACAAAAATTGATTTAACTCTTAGAACAACTATGATATTTTATTCATAGTTAAATTGTTAATATCATTTCATATTTCATACACTATTGTGAGTAAATTATTTACAATTTAGTTATCATAGATATTTTTCTCTAGCATATTAATTAGCCGATAACTTAAAACATTTTCCATGGCTACATCTCTCTCTTCTTCTAACCACACTCAATAATTTAGGGACACCATTTTCACCCATATAATTTTGAGTTGAAATCACTAAAATCCTATGTTTAAAGTAGTGGAAGAGGTTTGTATGATCCCAAATGATGAGGACCCCTAAAAAAATGAGATAAATTAAATTGAGGATATGGTATAAATATAAAAGGTATGATTGCACAAAGTAGTAGCTAAACCAAAGCTATTCCCCTATGTTGTCTTGTTTCATAATTTATTAATGAAATATTAATTTCATGATGGAATATTTTACTCTCTCGATGGGACATTCAAAATAACTTATATATCTAGTATGGCCTTTGAAAGATATTACCATTTACCAGACCCACAATCTAATATAATCAAGTAGTGGCCCAATTCTGGTTGGACATGCATGACCTTAGGGAAACTCTTAAGAATTGGTCTACGGATCCAAATAACTAGGTTAATAGAGAATATGTTGATTATAATCCTATTGAATTGTTAATAGAGGGGTTTAAATTAAAGTTCTGCATATGAGTAGACTATATGGTGCCCATGATATTATGGGTGTGGATAAAATTTGGGTCCTATTTTAGCTATGATCATTTATTACTAAGAGAAACTAGCACTGGGAGAGATTATTTTATTTAACTTGAAATAATAGGTATTAAGATTCAAACAAAGCCATAGTTTCTACTAATGTCTTATCTGGTTGATACATATTTTACCATTATTGTGTTTTCACACACTGATATTTCTAACTGGACTCCCTCTTCTCTTCCAATTAATTTTTATATTAGAAATTTATAAGCACAAATAGTTAACCCTAATTAAATAAATAAGTAATTTATTTTATCCCCCTCTTTACAAGGCCATCAATGAACAAAGTATGACAAGGTTGTCAGAGGATATGAGGGAGTCAATTCTTGAAATTGGTCTATATTGGTATTACCAATATTTTATAGAGATCAAGACTTAAGGAATTATTATTGCTCCCCTTAAGCCACTTTATTTTATGTTGGATAAGTTTTTAAAGAAATAAATAACATATCAATTTATTTAATGAATGGGAGAATATTGCAGGAGACAAAAAATGCATTTGCCAATCTACCTATTAGGATAGGCAATACATACTATTAAAATTACCCTTAAATTTATAATTTGCCTTCTTTCAAGTCATCTTTTAAATGGAATGATCATGAAAATAGATGATAGGATCTGAGTCAAGATACATGTGGATATGAATATGTCAATGATATATATTGAGTACAATCAAAATGCTGATGACAATGACAAGTTATACTTAAATCCTAAAAATGATGTAGTTGTAATAAAAAAATTAGAAAATTTTGGAAGATTGAGGCCCCAAGTTTAAATATCCCAATCACAACATGAAAAAAGTGATGGATCAGGTTCCCATATCTATTTGGATGAATCATCTAGAATAGATCTAAAATTTTAGTTTACTCTAGCATCCCCACCATCTTCATTTATGGTTTTAAGTAGTGGTTAGATAAGGGAATCTATGATTACATCCCTTGATTCTTTGGTATATAATAGTCTAACTACTCTTTCATTTTATATATCTCCTTTGAGTATGTGTCCACCTATGAGTATCCTTGTTTCCACTTCAAAAATCATTTAAGATCCATTGTTTATTCTATTGATTTGATGAGACCTCCAAAATTCACTTATGTTTATAATACACATGGCACAACAAAAATTACCACTCCCAATGTTCCAAAGGGTAAATACTGTTCTAAGTGCAAATTCAAGTGTTGTGGATATCATATGTCATCATTTTTACATGGCTAGTGCCTCCATGGTTTTGCATATGAAAAATGTTGCTAAGAGTTCATCTTGTTAATTGGTTTTAACTTCTCCAATTATTGATTTTAATATTGGACATTCATCTACATTTACTATATTATATATAATTATGATTGGCCCATTAGTACATATATCCAAGAAAACATTCCTTATTTACATGTAAACATTTAGCCCATCTTAGTAATGCAAAGTTCTATGAACATTTTTGTTCCATATTTTTCATCCCCTATGTTCACTACACCCATTTTTATTCTTATTTCCACCTCAAATCCACATACCACTTTCATTCCACATGTTATATTAGCACCTTTCATATCCATGGAAATAATTAGACAAGGGTAGGTTTCTTAGGATATTATATTGATAGCTTGTAAATGATCAAAGGGTAGAGGCTCGAGATGATATACTATGAAAAAAATGAAATGAAATTAATGTTTGACAACTCTATAAGTAAAATTAAGAGAATAAAAATGAAAGTATTTATTTAATAAATTAAGCTAACACTCCTACAAATAGAAGTGGAATTATTTTCATTGATGAGTAAAAGGAAGAGGAAATATTATGTTGATGAATAGGAATTTATAGAATATACAAAATCAATGGTCAAATCATATAATGAATTTACAAATAAAGTCATCAAAAGAATGTAGAAAAAGATAAGAGGACTTGAAACCCAAGTAAAAATTATAGTCCTTGACAAGATGATTGATAAAGTATAAAATGTTTTATATTATTTTTTTGGATCATTAGCTGAAATTTGTGAAGCGAAGTTAAAGGGAGATTTATTGCATCAAAAGGTCTAGTATTATTTGAAAGAGAAAAAAAATGATAATATATTGAATAATATTTCCTTGGTAATTACAAATGGTCTCTTCTCATGGCTAAGGGTTATGACCATGTTTAGCATCAATTTGTGTCAAACATTTGCTATTCATTTGAGATAATCTTTAGAATATTGGTCCCAAGACGTGAAGGTGATAGTGTACCCATTGAAAATTGTAAAGATAAAATTATGGGTTATTTAAATGAAGGAAATTCAACTTCATTATTCACACAAGATAATAAATTCATCACTGTTGCAGAATTTTGGGTCTATATGAATAATTTTAGGACTGCATTTAAAATAAGGTCACTAGGGAAAGTTTAAATATGGAGGTTAGTAGGTCATAGACTTAATCAGGAATGCCATGAAGAATATTTACAAAGTTAAGGTAGTTGGGTTGAATATAATAACTCTTTTGAATAATAATATAAGATTGTTGAATATATGGTAACTATTGTTTTGTATGCCAATTATTAACATTTCCAAAATTGATCAAAATGACTAGTTAATTTCTCATGCATTCTAAAAAATCAAAATTAAAAGTAACTATATGGTGATAAGTCAAAGTGATTTGGAAGATATGAGGCTATTTTTAGCCATATGAGTTGAAAGATTTAGGAGTTTTATATTTCATGTTTCTATCTTCTAGCTTTAATTTAGTTCTATTAATAACAATTTTATCAATCTTATGATGAGGTCATTCCCTTCCTTTTATAAATACGTTCATTATAAAATTTTAAAGGGGAATATTTTATTGAGACTTAGGAAGATTTGAAAATATCTTGAATGTTGAGTTAATTTTTCAAGTTTTCTTTGCTTCTTCAGTTCTTGGATTAATGTTATTGATATTTTAAGCTTTCAACACTTATTTCATGAGATCTAATATTTTTTCTATGGATATATTAGATTGTGTGATTAACTTATCTTATCATCTTAATAGTTATAATCTTTTTAAATTATCATTATGGTTGAATGTATTGTTAAGCAATTTAATGTAGTGATTCATCTTTTTAATGCTATGCTATTGATATTTTTTCACAAATAATCTCCTTAGACTCTTCACTATGTTTATAAAATATTGTGTCAATGAAAAACATAAGGAACAATGGATTGTATGTAATAAATCTTGTGGAATGTTTAATTTAGCAAAATTTATCCTTAGCATGAAATTAGAGAACATTAGTTTTTTTCCCTACCCTCCTTTCTTATTTCAAGTTTTTTATATCAAAACTACACTTTTTATTACAACATCATTATTAATATCCATGTTAAGTTACATTTAATAGTTAGTTCAATATATGTTAATACACAGGGAAATATTATTCTTAAGATTGGTAATATTCACATTACTTTATATTTTTTATTCCGTAATGATTATGAAAGAGAGTCATAACTTGTAACTCATGATTTGGGTTATCTTTTGGTGGTTTTAAACAAAGGGGTTGAAAACCTATTAACCTATTAGGTGAGTCACAAAATAACATCAACACTATGGACATGTTAGATTTATTAAATCTAATATTTATTGCAACCATTATCTCTCTCATCTTTGCAATGGACATATGAATAAATTATCACCTCTGAATTTGACTATTTCATGTAGCATATTCTATTTTCCCTAACTTCACAAAGTTCTAGTGTACGAAATTCATAAGTTAGCCTTTGTGTTTTGAATGCATTTTGGGTTCACATAGATTCCTACATACAAAGTTGTAAAGAATCAAATTTAATAATTCATATATTATGTCCATACTTTAGGTAATGTTTTTATTTCTTATAAAATGACTTAGTTATCTTAGTTTTCAACAAGCAATCAATTTCAAATGACATGGCCTTATTGCTGACATATATGACACTAGAAAAAAACATTACCACACACCACATATTTCTTCCATTCATATTTATCTCTTTTAAACATAAATTAATATGGAAGCAAATTATTTAAATCCTATATAACATGTATTCACATAAAAATCAATATAAGTGTGTTGTATAATAGCTTTTGATGTACTTATATATGATCTAAAAATACTATATACTTCTTTAAAATAATATTTTTTACCATGATTATATGTACAATACATATGGTGAAATGCACACATAAACACAACAAAGAGGTCCTTTTACTTGAAATAAAAATTTGATATCCCTAGTATAGAATAAACCAATCCATATATCTAACTATAAATATGGACACTTTAAATCAATTTTTGTCCATGCTTTCGTAAATGTTTTTTTACTATTGTTCTTAGCAAATGTTTTAGTTAGCTTAGTTTTTTTCAATGGTTTAAATAAATTTTTTAGTGTTATCAATCATATCATATTTGGAGTTTATGTGATTGTGATGCAAGTAGTGTTATAGATATTAGTTACTATTATGCTTATCTTCATTGCATATTTATCTTACAAAGTATGAATATTTAATTTTTTTAATTAAAAAAATTTAACTTAAACCTCGTTGTGTTTCCCATTTTCAAATGGTATTAGTTTAAAATCATCAAAATGTGCTATACAAATTTGTAATTCCACCTACAATAATTTTTTATTTATATCAAATATTGATAGTCTAAACCAACAACTAGACATGTCTTGGGGAAATCTAATATGCTAATTTCACAAATAAATAATGATTGAAAGAGTGAAATAATTATGCATAGTGTTGAATTAAAAATTATACAAGGCTAATAGTATAAGAACTTATAATTACAATACAACATTATATTATCCAAGATTTATACAATAGTCAAAGCGATTATACATATTAATGACAAGACTCTCATATCTGATAAAATATTGAATGAATAAATATATCACATAGCTACATAATAGAAAAATACCAAGAGATGAAGCTCAAAATTGCTATCAAGAATAGATTCTAAACAACCTATACAATTGCACTATGTTTCAACTACAAAATGTCATTGAATTTGTAACCACTCAATTGAAATTCACCCATGCTAACCATGACATAAAATACAATTTATATTTGGGTTGAATTTTATTGAATAAAATTTAAGTGATTTGGAATCTAATAATTACTTACAACAATTTTTACACTTGGCCAAATTCTTGTCAAGTTTTCCAAATTTTCTTGTTTTTAACATTTGCAATCTAGAAATGACTTGTATAATATATATTTCAATATCAATAAATACCCAAATTATCTTGGATAATAAATCCATATCTTTCAATTTTAAGAACATTTACTTTAATCACTTTGCCTGTAATTAGTACAACATCAATCAATACAACTACCCTTTACTTTCACTATTTATATTTATTCCATTTTACTTTCTTCAAACCTTTAAACTGTCTAAATCCAAAATATCCATTTCCATATTTACAACATAAATATACATAAACACATCACTTTCTATAAATAAAACATATACCAATGCAAAAAATTAAAAGGACAAAACATATGACTTCCAAATCTTGGATCAGTCAAGTAAAAATAGTGGTAGACACAAGTACAAATTTATCTTGGACATTTTATTGGCTATTATTATCCACACATTTTAAAATAAATATTTATAAATATTAACCTAACCATGAACATAATTATTTCTATTTCCTTGAAAATTCCCTTAAAATGATCTGCATTTCCATACCATTTTTCTCCTCTAAAAACATGAAGCCTACTATAAAATTCCAATATTCATTTTTTTCAATGCAAAAATAGATAATAACTATTCATTTTACTTATGATAGCTAGAAAAAATTTGAGATATTACTTTTGGATTTAATGTTTTTCTAGGACAAAACATGCATCAATCATTAATTCCAACATGCATACTTTTTTGTTGTGTTTTTATGTGTAACGTTTTTCTTCACATACTATCACTTTGGTCTTAATAGTGATAAATATAATCAACTAGACATATTAACATAAAAAATAATAAATGTCATCACATATTCATATGTGTGGAGTAAATTTTGACCATTGAATATGAATACATTAACATTTAACATACACAACAACTTATTATCCTCTCTGGCCTTTCTAGCCACTGAAAGAAATACTCAAGTAAATTTATCCAAAACATGTTTCCTTACCCAAAAAAGGTGATATAAATGTTTCAATCATAATTAATCACCCATCCAAATTGACAATGGATAATAAAATACTATCCATATCTTGCTATAACACTACTTTGATGTTGAATAATAACTAGATAATAACTAAAAATAAAAAAGAATCTATGAATTAGATTGTAGTTCATATCAATCTACAATATAGGCCTATAAATTAATGGTTTACCCCTTATTTATAATCCTATAAAATAATATGAGGCTAAGTAAAATAACCTAAGATACTTTTAAAATACAAAATACAAATATTGTCTTAAAATAACCTAGATTCCAAAGGCAATGCCTCTAGCAAGAATTGATCGGTACTTTCCATCACCAAAATAATCCTATAACATATTTTTTCAATAGGCAAGTCACTCTCCTTTTAAACCCAACTAACAGCATTTGAAAATCCAAAAAACCCCAAATAAAAGACATAAAATAATGGTACAAAAGCAATTTTCTATTTTACTTTCCAATTATACAATTCCAAATACTAATATATAATAAGTTTTCAAAAACTAACCCAAAAAATAGTGGGAATAGAGACCCAAATAGTTATAAATTCACCTTAGAAGCTTTACACCCTTTCATCTCAACAATTTTTTTAGTTAGCATATAAAAATATAAACTTAGAAAAGTCTATTATTCCACATAGAGTGGTTGAATACAAGGTTTGGATAGTAGACAATGCCATATCTACAATAAAAATCAAACTCATTTCAAAAACCCATTTTTACTACACAATGACAAACAAAAATACACAAAAACTTTATAGCACCATATTTTACTAAATAATGTGAAATAAAAATGATTTTTTTGATACCTTACCTTCATCATTTCCAAGATTCTCCCCAAATTCTATGATAAGTAGAGTCTAAGTGAAAAAAATAACATAGCAGGACAAAATAATGAAACACCCTAAATAAGCTAAGGTCTCTAGCTTCCCTAGAAGTCTAAACATAAATGAGCTTCAACCATAGGTCTAAAAAAACCATAGAAATTCAAATTTTGGATGTAAATAATGTCTCATCTATAATAGAAACCACCCCCATTTAAAAAACTCATTTTTACTACACAATGCCAAATAAAAAAAACTATACAATTTTAAAGAACTATCTTTAATGAAAAATGGAAAATAAAAAATGTCATTTTGATACATTACCTATGCATTTTCCAAGTTTCTCCCCACATGATATGAAAAGAAGAGCCAAAGTGAAAAAATATATGTAATGGGATAGAATAATTGAACACCCTAAACAAGTTGAGGTCTATGGCTTCTCTGGAAGTCTTAATGGCAATTGACCCTAATAGTAGGCACAAGAGAATCAAAATAATTAAAATTTTGGATGCATTAATAACTCACACACATTCAATGTGACTTAAGCTTATAATAATATTTTGCATTTAATGTGAACTCAGTTGGCCAGATGTGTGTATGTAATCATGGCCAACACATCACCTTTTCTCTTCAAGTAATATGAAGTGAAAAATAAGATCTCAAATATTTTAGACCAATCACAAGTAAGATAAATAGCATTTTTTCATTTTTTTGTTAAACTATTGAAAAGGATTTAAAAAATTTATGCACAGAAAATAATTCCATTTCATTAGCTTAATAATAAATCATTTACTCAAAGGTTAAAGCATTGTGAATGTTATATTTCATCCCTTTTAGTTTTAATTAGTTTCACATTAAATCATGTGTTTTGTTTTCTCCTACATGTCACCATTTTATTTGCTATTTATTTTATGTGATATGTTATAAATTCTATATTTTATTTAAATTTTAATTCTGAAAGTGACGTGTACTAAATTTTTAAAAAACTATTGGTATTTTAATTTACATATACCCTCCCAAATATTGGTTTGACATAAAACTAATATAACATCTTAAATACATCTATCTAAAATTTATTGAGAGATATTTATCTCAAGGTTCTCATCTTGTATTTTTCACGTACTAGATTTATTATTTATTCTGTTACGTTCACCTCTAAATTCATATTAACTGGTGAACTATGGCATAAATTTAGGTACATCACAATATAGGGTTCAAAAAAATATTTATGGGGAAAAAGGGCCTCAAACTCCACTGTATGGCTAAGATATTATGATTTTTAGATTGAATTATTCAAACAATAGGAAAAAACTTATAAATCAAATGGACATCAAATTTAAGGTTCAAATTCCTAGTGATGGTCAAATGGAATCAAATTTAAAGCCAATTATAATTGTGAATAACAAACTCCATTATACTTTCTTGTTTCCATTATAGAAAACTTATCGACATAATATCGATGTAATTATACATTGATTATATATTTATTAATTTGTCTATTGTTCTACTTTATAAAGTACCTTGGCCTAGCATATCAAGTCAGTGATAAAAATGAAATAATCCACCATGGACTCTTCCTTATCCTTGTCCAACATGGTGAAACCATGCATGGAAAAAACATCCCTAACGATGAAGACTCCTTGGCTAACGACACCCCTGATGATGACACCTCGCTTGAAGACACCTTGGTTGATGACCCTTATGAGGAATAATCTAGCCTATTAAAGAAAGAGGAAGGGTCCCTTTCCCATGCCTTCCTAAAAATCTTCTCCCCTTTACTAGGTCATATCTTTTAAATCACCCTACTAAATTATCCCATGCCTCCATAAGCAAAAAACCTAGATCTATGGCTATTCCTTAAAAAGTGGAGGATATCCCTAAGAGTATGGAATTCAATAGACTGGTGGATAATAACACTAAACATAGCAAGAAATTGAGTGTATTTTTGGATAAATTAGAATTTATTAGGAGGGACATCATCTCCCTCATAAAATATTGGAAAGAAATTGAAGTTAAAATTGTCAAGCTCAAGCAAGAATTAGATAAGGAAAAATACAAGAAAGTCCTTTTGTTAGAGAAATAAGGTAATGTTTAGATAGGATAGGAACCCACTAAAGAAACTTATCGTTCCCTAAAGGCCAAATGAAGAATCAAAATCCCACATATGAAGGTAAAATAGGCTCTTTCAAAAGGAGCTTACAAATTTACCAGTGGAAGAACTAATCAATAACTACTATTGGTGAAGACCAAGGAAATATATCAAACCACTTCAAAGGATAAATCTAATTTAGAGGAGGTCTAAAGTTATTTTTTGGGTCTTTCCTATTTGTTTATTTGTCTTAGTATATATTTCTTATTGGTAGGCATAAGTTTTGATGATAGTCTTCTATTTGGCAACTTTTGGGGCTTTCCTCTTTAACTTTGGGTCTTATTTTGTTTAAAATTATGGTTTTTAGAACCTTGTAAAACCAAATTTATTTTACCTATCAAATAAAAATATATATTTATTAATATATTACATAATCATTTAATTTTTCAACTTTAATTTTTTCTTTAAATTTAAATGAAAAATTCATTACCCCTTTTATTTAAAAATATGTGCCTTTTTGATGATGTCATTGAAATAACAAGAGCATAAAAGTGACATTTATTACCACATGTATTGTACTTGTATTAAAATTGATATAAAATTTAATTTGCATTAAATTTATAAAAATAGAGATATATTAATTTAAAAAAATGTGATTTGGAAAAATGGGTTATAAGGATGAGTTGAGATAATCTCAACCACCTCTTAATGAGTGGCTAATTAGTATGTACATTCCAATACTCCAAATAGGCTCAAATCACATGTAGTTCTCCACCCAGCTAAGTGTGAGTAATTAGTGCAACACTAACATGCTATGCAATCATGTGTATGGATTTTAATAATTGAAAACCTATGATTTTGATCTTGAACTAGTATTTATACTTAGCTCAAGGCCTACTCCTTTTATGGGTTTTAGATTTGGAAGATTTAGGGAAGTTTCATCTCAATGTGTAGATGTTTTCTAGTGATAGACAAGTAATTATTAGGTAAGTGATAAATAGGACTAAGCTTAGGATAAATTTTATTATATAGATGAATCTTTGGGTAAGTTCCCTCTGAACCAACATACAAAATGTATGGGCTAACCCATAAGAAGGATTTAAATTTGGGATAATATTCACTAAAGGATGTGAGGATGAGTCTAACCAAGGTAGATAAATTTAGCAATCAAATCCATTTGATTATGGCTAGAAGTATCTAGAAATTAGGAAACAATGATATGAGATTAGGGGATAATATATCTATAATAATAAGTTATTCAAGTAGAGATTATTTACATCAATGTATCAATAATTAAATTTTGGGAAGTTTGGGCCCATAAATAGGAGAAAGGGTAGGGGGAGAGTGAGTAAGTGTTGGTTATGTGTGAACTAGTCATGTATACTGAATCTCAATAAAAAATAACATTGTCAAGTGTTTAATGAAAAATACAAGTGTCTATATTTTCCCCTATTTTATTAAATTAATTAAAGTGCTAGAGTAAAAGGATATAAGGTGATACCTAAGTGTAACTATGGTATGTGTGTTTAGGAAGGACTAAGTGATGTGATTACTCCATGCAAAACATTCAATGGAATATATAAAACCATATTTCACTTTTGATGTAAAATCTAAAGTAAGAACATTGAGCATATATTTGAAATTGAAATAATGAGGAATGAATACACTTGTATGCATGTGAATTGAGTTTTCTTCTAGAGATAATGGAGAATGGGGTGATCATGGATCTTGGAGAGCCATGGTATGAGCTAAATGTTTCCAAACCCTCATTATATATGAATAAGTTATTATAAGTTAATTTTCACACAACCTCAACCACACTAACTCTTTATATTTATTTCTAAATAATGGGACCCACCATGGGTTCTTAAAAATTTGAGAATCTATGAATCTGAGTAAGTTTTATGAATCATCTATTGTAAATGTATTATATTATTTAATTTGATAATATGATTAAAGTATAATAGGACTTGAGAAAATAATTTTTTATATACTACCTCACATATGCACTGGATATCTTCCCAATCTAATAACATAGTAATATGAGTAATATAGCCTATGCCAAAATATCATAATATCTAAAAACTATTCACATATGCCATGTATATTCCCCCCAATTAGATAACCTATATAACCCGAGTCCTAAAATATATATAATAATCTCATATATTCTATGAAATGTCTCTCACAACTCTATAAAATATTTTACATATGCCTTATATATACCCCCAATTTTTGGAAATTTTATCATAATATATGTAAAACTTGTAATAATGTACATAAACCTATTATAATATGTTACAAAACTCTAAATATATCTATGTAAAGGACTTAGTCTTTAAGACAATCCTACTATGTATACCCCCCTTTTGAAGTGAGGTATGTAGACTAAAAATTACTCATTTCAAAATAAAAGAGTTATACACATCATATTATATATAAATATATATAAGTATGTGAAATAATGATAACATGATTATAATATGTCATCATAATAAAAATAGATCTTATGTGCATATATGAAACATGTATCCTTAAACATACAAGTGTCATCTCACGATAGATATAACAATGAGTTACACAGTGAAGAGTTAAAAATAGAAATGAGCATAAAAATAGAAAATAATAAATCTTAAAATGATGCATGATATGTATCATATCAAAAATGCAAGGAAACTAATGCATTATATGGATCATGACATCACAAAATCATTAGATAATCCTAGATGTATCCACACATAGAAAAAATAGTCAAACACAATGTCATGGCCATGGAAAACACAAGAAATCATAGAAACACATAGATTAGAATAGAATAAAGAGTCACATTGAGAATGCTCAATTTTAGGAAAGGTAATGATCACATATAAATAAAGTCACATAATGAACACATAGTAAAAATCCACATAGAGAAAGAGTAAAACATAAAGGAGTCATACAATGAACACCCAATGTCACACAAAGCTAGATTTAAACAAAGTAAGAGTGAAAAAATGTAATGCACAATTAGAAATCACAACATGTAACACAAAAAAACATTGTAATGCATATTGTTTACCCTATTTTTGGATTAGTGATAATTAAAATAAGATAAAACTAGTATAATTAATTTAGATTGTCAAATATTGTGATCAAGCATAAATATAAATGTAACCATTCTAGATTGATCTAATAATGAAATTTACTATTTATATAAACTACTAAGGAGATCAAGTTACTTAGTTTTATTATTTGAATAAATAATTGTGACTATGCGTTGACAATGAAAATATACTGGAAGTAGACTTATGATTCATTCAAATCTAGAATTATGTCTTTGTATGCATAGGATTAGTATTGTTAGTTCTAAGCATGAATGTCAACATTAGTGACTGAGGTTGACATTATTATCCTAGGTAGGTTTGTATCTATGTGACCATATAGTGATATTTTTATATTGTATATATATTTGTATGTGTGATGAATGACCCTTACTTCATGCATAAATCCAAAAAATAGCTTATTTCTCCTTGAAACCCTAGGTCTATTTATAAGGAATGAAAACCTATAAAATATGGGGAAGTGTAATTGGGATGAGTTGACCCTAGTCACCCCATTGATGATTGATCTATATTTATGTATCCAATAATTTGAAGATGGAAGTTAAGCCACACATAATTATTTCCCTTAATGTGAATTTTCATTTGTGTTTTTTCACATATGAATGCACCTAAAAATATAGATTTAATATTAACAATATTAGAATTTAACCTCTCTTGGTGTGCTTTAGACTTAGCTAATGATTGTTCATAGTGACTAATTTAGAACTTTGGGAAGAATAGGGTAAATTTTCTCAATGTGCATAGTATACTTGAGAATTCTATATGATTAATAAAATTGACCTTGATTTGTATTTATACATGCTCAATTAGGTGAATTCCCATGCCATGGACATTCTAGGTGAATGGGATGACCTATGTGAAGGGTTTGATTTTGAAAAATAGTCATTGCTAGGTGAATAATGGTAAAGTCAACCTTGAGAAAATAACATTGACATTATTATTTGAGTCTAACATTACTATCTAGGAGAAAAAATGCTAATGTGATATTATAGGAATGTCTAGGTAGGATATTTCATTGATTTAACACATACTAGAATGTTTTTGTAGGTGATTAATAACAACCTAGAATGGATTAGGCTAACAAATACCATGAAAGTGTGTAGGAGTGGAAAGTGAAAATTGTTTGGAGATGTGTAAGTTATGTAGGATAAGTGTAGGTTAGGATTGACATTACCAAGTGTCCAATACCATATTTTAGTGTTTACAAATTGCCCCCTTTTATTCTAATATTATAATTAAATAAAAATAATAGGGTAGAAGGATAAATTTATACTTGAATTTATATCACACTTTATATTAGGGATAAGACTCCATATGTGAAAGCTTATCTAAGGAAAACGTATTATGAAAATGTAGTATTCAATATCCATATAATGAAATTGGAAATATGAATTATACTTGAAACTTAAAACTTGAAAGAATAAGGATGGAGTACACTTGTATGTGAGTAAACTATGTTTTCCTGAAACTTGTTGGAGATAATGTTTCCTTGTTAAAGCATTGGATAATTTTTGCTTCCTTACTGAAGCACATGGAAAAAATGGTAGAATTAAGCGTGATCAATCCCCAATTTGAAATTTAACTAAGGCAAAATCCATGGATTGGAAGAAAGATACCCCACCCCATATGAAAATGATCCACCAATGATCTTTTAACCCAATTATGATAACGTGAGATCCAAACAATGGGTTAACTATGAATAATTTCATAGCCATTGAGTATCATTGAACTTTAATGTAAATTAATTCAAAATAATGAATCCACTGCTACACATAGACTTATAAATGTAAGTTTATCTACACCTAAAAATACTTTAAAATACTTGATAAATAACTATAAAGGTGTAAATGTGGATGAACCAGAATCATGCCATAATTAATTGGTGTCAACTATAAACTATCATATTGTTTATGACCTAACATTATGCCTAATTAAAATCTAAAATAGTGT
This sequence comes from Torreya grandis, assembly GCA_037957365.1. Taxonomy (NCBI): domain Eukaryota; kingdom Viridiplantae; phylum Streptophyta; class Pinopsida; order Cupressales; family Taxaceae; genus Torreya; species Torreya grandis. The sequence goes on along the minus strand of JARHVA010001342.1, from coordinate 2,062,748 downwards.
ATATGTGTGCATGAACCAACATCATGCCAAACTAATTTTGTATATGTGTCCATGAACTAACTTTATTCTTAACTAAATTTATATATGGTGTATATGTGTCCTTGAACTAACATCATGCTAAACTAATTTTTTTTAGTAAATTAGAGTACACGGGCCTTGCATAAGCCCAAAAATTTATATTAATTGATATAAATTTGATTTTTTTACTCATGGAATGAGAAATGGATTATATATGCCCCTAAAATTTATCTGAAGACTATAGATAACTATACCAATTTGATATTTGAATCACATATGAACTCTAAACTTTGTATAATATACTAAAATATGCTCTTAGAGGCTTTAGCCTCTATGAAAAATCTCACTAATATGCCCGCATTTTGAGGTGAGGGACATTTCCTATATGTCACTAATCTCAAAATATAAGTGAATTATATAGTGTCATGTATAAATATAATATCATGTTAAAACATGCCAACATGTGGAGAGTATGTCATCATAGTAATGTGTATAGAATCAAAGAATGTATGCAACATATAGAATGCAATGGAATATAAGTGGTATGTCTAGATAGATGTATATATGAATCATATAGTGGTAATTGTCACTGAATAAAACTACATAATAAGGATGTGAATGATATTAAATCATGACACAATACACAAAAGAAAGGTGAGTGATATGGATAACACCACCTAAAAACATAATAATTATATAAGCTCAACAATATCAACACATAATGTCACACAAAATCATATAATATGATACATAAGGCTAAAGGGTCACATAAAAGGGACTAAAATAGGTTCCTAACTAGCAAGGATAAGTAACCACAAAAAAAGGGCATGAATTACAAAACATACATAGTTAAGGATCCAAAAATAAGAAGAATGAATGCCACAACAAATAAGGCTAAGGATAAAAAAAGGCCAAGGGGGTGCACACAATAGATAAAAATAACTAGCCTACCATGCAAAGTAACAAAATCAAAGAAGTATAGAACAAGTGAAAAATAATTTACACTACCCATAAATGTCAATATCACATCATATTAAAATACCATCTATGTATCACTATGTAATGAATTATTAATTAGAAAGGCATGTGTAAGAAATCTATTTATCTCAACATGGTAAATAGGTCATAGAAAAATGTGACCTATGATGATGTAACCTATGGAATTAGATTCCCATAACATTGACATGACCCCTAGGTATAGGAAAAGTCCAAAATTTATGTGTCCATATTGTTAGGAATAAGTGATTAATTATGCAATAATATGCAACATATAATTCATTCCTCAAAATCATAGCAATAGAGATATATGAAAGACAATTTATATTTAAGCAAATACACACATAACATTGACATATCGTGGTTCACCCAATGTGGGCTAAATCCACCAAAAAAATCTATATAATATTATAAACAAGAGTACAAGACAACTCTCAACAAGAAACCTCTCATAGAGATAAATTTCTCCAACCTAAATTCACACTAGAATTCTCGAGATGCTAAGCTACACCTCAAACCCAATCAAACTGACCAAAGAGAGAATAAAAAACTCAAAAATGAGATGCAAAATGCAAATAAATAATGTGTTACCCCTCATCCATATTTATCCTTTTCAAAATCCCTTGAAAAATGTGCCATAACCATAGAGATAACCATATCCCCACAAAATAAAGCAAAAAACAAGGGAGGTTACAACCACATAATCCCCTGATTCTCTCAACACCTTAGATCACACCCAATTCTCCAAAAAATGTGCCACAAATGGGGGAAGTGGTTGACATACTAAAAAATGTGTCCCACCATTTGTGAAAATAAATATTTCATGTTAAAATTGTCCCAGTAATTTTATTTTTACCTTAAAAGTGAAATGGGCTCCACATTTAACAATCTCCCACTTGGAGTTCATTTGTCCTTGAAAAAAATTTAACACTCTTCCATGATCTTCATGAAGACCAACCAAAGCTAAACATAACCTCAAATTCTCCAATGTGACTACCTTGGTCATAATATCCATAGGATTCTAGCTTGTATGTATCTTTTCTATCTTCACCATGTTTTATTCTAAAGTTGTCTTGATGAAATGATATCATAATTGTATGTTCTTCATCCTTGAGTGGAAAGTAGAGTTCATGGCTAAATGTATAACACTTTGACTACCACTATGTAATCCCCTAACTTTTTTCTTATGCCCAAACTCATTAAGTAATTATTGTGACCAAATCATTTCCTTGCTAGCATCTGTAGTAGAAACATATTCAGCCTTTGTGGTTGATAAAGCGATAACCTTCTGTATCTAGGAAATCCAACTAACCACTGTATCTCTGATAGTAAATACATAACATATTGTAATCCTCCTACTATTAACATCTTCAGCCATATTCAATCCCACATAACCATAAAAAGTGGTGTTTGGTCCACTAAAACATAATGTTATACCCATGGTTCCTGTCAAATATCAAAGAATCCATTTCACTGCTTGCCAGTGTTCATAACCTAGATTACTCATGTACCTACTTACTACCCCCACTACATGGGAAATATCTAGCCTAGTACAAACCATAGCATACATCAAGATACCAACCACCAATGAGTAAGATACCCTAGGCATCTTTAACTTTTCTTCTTCTATCTTGGGACACTACTCTTTTGATAATCTAAAATAGCCTACCAAAGGAGTCCCAAATGGCTTAGTATCCTGCATACTAAACCTCTCAAGGACTTTCTTCATGTAATCTTCCTAGGATAAGATCAATTTCCTCTCCTTCCTATCTTGAGTTATCCTCATACCAAGGATTAGCTTTTTTACACCCAATTCCTTCATAGAAAAGCAATCACCAATTTGCTTCTTGAGTACTTGAATCTATTGCATGTTCTTTCCTACAACCAACATGTCATCTACATAAAATCATAGGATAATATAGTTACCATCCTCAAATCTCTTGACATACACATAATGGTCAAAATGATACTTGAAGTAACCCTGTTCCAACATAAAACTATCAAACTTCTTATACCATTGCTGTGGAGCTTATTTCAGGCCATATAAGCTCTTCTTTAGTCTACACACCAATTTCTCCTTTCCTTCAACCTCATAACCATGTGGCTGATCCATATATAATTCCTCCTCCAATAAACATGAAGGAAAACAATCTTCACATCTAATTTTTCTAAGTGCAAATCCTCTACTGCAACTATACCAAGCATAGTTATAATAGAAGTCATCTTAATAATAGGAGAAAAAATCTCACCAAAATCAATACCTTTTTTTTATGCAAACCACTTGACTACCAACTAGGCCTTATACCTTTTCCTTCTTCCATCCTCTTCTTTGATTTTGTATACCCACTTATTCTACAATACTCTCTTACCTTTAGGTAGCTTCATCAAATCCCATGTCTGGTTCTCCATGAGAGAACTATGTTCCTCTTCCATGGCTTATTCCCACTTATTCATAGCATTTTCCTACATTAATTCCTCAAAACATTCTAGTTCTCCACTATCAATAAGTAATAAATAAATCAAATATGGGGAAATTTATTTAGGATATTTTCTTACCCTAGAAGACCTTTTTACTATAGGAGTTTGGGGTTCATGTGTAGGAGTTTCTTGAACTATCTCCTTGGACTATTTATCTTTCATAATATCATCCAACACTATGTACTCTTTTTGTTCCTATTCTTGAAATTGATCCTTAAACATGAATTTTTATTTAAAGATAACATCCCTAGACCATAATATTTTCTTGTCTCTAAGACTCCAAATCCAAAAACCAAAGTCATCCTCACCATAACCAATAAAAATGCATCTCTCAGACTTAGCCTCTAACTTGGTCTTATCTTTATTGGCAACATAAACAAATGATTCACATACAAAGACACTAAGAAAAGAATAATTAACCTTCTTACCAAACTAAGCTTCCTCAAGTATGCCTCCATCTAAAGACACTGAAGGTCCTCTGTTAATTAGATATATCATTATGCTAACTTCTTCTACCCAAAACATTAGGGGTAGCTCTACATGTAACCTCATACTCTTAGCATGCTCATGATTGTCCTACTCATCCTCTCTGACACTCCATTCTCCTATGGAATCCCTAGAACTATAATTTGCCTAAAAATTCCATTCTATGAACAATAATCATCAAATGCTTTACTACAATACTCACCTCCATTGTTCGACCTAAGACATTTCAATTTAAGACCTGTTTCTTTCTCAACCAAAGCTTTCCATCTCTTAAATTTTTTAAATACATCAAATTTATTCTTAATGCAATAAACCCAAACATTCCTAGTTTCATCATCACTAAATGTGACATAATAATTTGAACCACCAATGGAAGATACCTAAGCTGGCCCCTATACATTTGAGTGAACCAACTCTAACTTATTCTCCTTCTTCATAGGTCTAACCCTTAGGAGCTTAACTCACTTCTGCTTCCCATACACAAAATCATTACAAAAGTCTAAATCAACCTATTTCAATCCAAAAAAATTGTATTTAAATATCTCCATGCCCTTTCGACTCATAGGACCAAGCCTATAGTACCACAAAGTTGCATCTCCATCTACAATAACTAAATTATAGTGATCAACACTACTAGTCAAATATAAATTGCCAATTTCAGTACCTCTCACAACCACAAGGTCACCCTTGGTAATTTTCTAAGAGTCTATTGTAAACAACACCAAACAACCCTCACTATCTAACTACCCCATTGATATTAAATTCTACCTTAACTATGGGACATGTCTAACATACTTTAGTATCCATTTGTTTCCATTTTGCATATTCACTTGAACAAAAACTTTTCTTACTATACTACATGGCTCATCATCACCAAGACAAACATGTCCAAATCTCCTTGAACATAATCAGTAAAATGATGCCTATGTGGGGTGGCATGAAAAGAAGACCCTAAATCTAATACCCAAGATTTAAAAACATTATCCAAGGAAATAATGAAAGAATCTTGAATAATAGTACCTATTTTCATATTTACGTCCTTAGTCTCCTCATATTTGGTCTTCTTGTCCTAAAGTTCCCAATATTCCTTCTTTATGTGTCCACTTTTTCCACAATTCTAGGACACCATCTTGAATCTAGATTTAGATCTTCCCTGACCCTTTTACCTTCCATAGTTTCTTTTGATTTTTTCCTTTTGTCTCCCTCTAGTCTCCACCATCAAAACATTCCTTGAAGATGATTCCCCAGTTCTCTTCCTTCACATTTCCTCGTTAAGAATCACACCTATAACATCCTCAAACTTTAAACTTCCCTTAGTAGGAATGACATTACTCATAGCCATAACTAGGATATCCCAAATATCAGGTAAAGAGCATAAAATCAACAAAGCCTTAACTTCATTTTCAAATTTAATACCAACAGAAGTTAGCATACTCTCAACCATATTAAAATCATTCAAATGATCAGTTATAGAACCATTTTTAGACATTTTAATATTAAATAAACTTTTCATCAAAAATATTTTATTAGAGGAAGAGTGTTTTTCATATAAATCCCCTCATTTATTCATCAAACCAAATGTGGTCATCTCCTCTAAAATATTAAATGAAACTGAAGATGCAAGACATAACCGTATGGCTCCAAATGCTTTCCTATTGAGCAAATTCTAATCTGCCTGATCCATACCTAAAGGTTGGCTTGCTTTCCCCATCAAAGGGAGATGAAGATCCTTCTAAAATAAGTAATCCTCCATTTACATCTTCCACAATCTAAAATTCTAGCCATTGAATTTTTCAACTCTAGATCTACCATTATCTGCCATAGCTCCCACTCAAGCTAATATCTTTCCCTGTGATTCACCACTTTAACAAAAATAATAAAGCTAGATCTGATATCAGTTGTTAAGAATAAGTTATTAATTATAGAATAATATGCAACATAGAATTTATTCTTCAAAATCATAGTAGCAAAGACATATGAAAGAAAATTTAGATTTAAGAAAATACACACATAACATTGATATAACATGGTTCACCTAATGTGGGCTACATCCACCAAGAAACTATCTATAATATTATAAACAAGAGTAATAAACAAATCTCAAAAAGAAAACTCTCACATAGATAAATTTCTCCAACTTGAATTCACATCATAATTCTTGAGATGCTAAGCTACACCTCAAACCTGATCACATCGATCAAAGAGAGAATACAAAACTTAAAAATGAGATGAAAAATGCAAATGAATAATGTGTTACCCCTCACCCATATTTATAATTTTCAAAATACCTTGAAAAATTCACTATAACCATAGAGATAACCATATCCTCACAAAATAAGGCAAAAAATAAGGGAGGTTACAACCACATAATCCCCCAATTCTCTCAGTAATTTAGATCACACCCACTTCTCCACAAAATGTGCCACAAATGGGGGAAGTGATTGACACACTAAAAAATGCATCCCACCATTTTTTAAAGTAAATATTTCATATTAAAATTGTCTTGGTAATTTTATTTTTACCTTAGGAGTGAAACAGACTTCACATTTAACACTTGTATGATCTGTACATCATGCATCACACTCATATACCTCATGAAATGTATGTGTGTATGAAAATAATATGTCATCTACCAAACATGTGATAAATAACATATGTAAACAATATAATATAGAAAATCATGTCGTGCTTAGGTCATGATTGTGTGTGTTTGTGTATTTTCTTGATTTTTTCATATTTTTGAATTTATTTCAATATGTGCATATGTCCCAACCAATTATCCCATCAAGGGGATAGTCATGGGAGGTGCCTATATCATATGGTGTAAATGTTATATTTCAAAAAAAAGGGTAATAGGTGTAGATGTATTAAAATATAAAAGGGAATTAAGTTCTATAATTTAGCCATTATCATCAGTGCTCATAGAATAATGTGAAAGATATGTAGCTATAAAAGATCAAGGAATTTTTGGAGTCTATTTCATAGTTTAAATATACATAGATACATATGTTATCTCTTTAACATAATTAACTATCCATGGGACTAGATTGGTATGTGTTATAGTAGATAATAACCTTTGTAAATCCTGAATAGCTCTCTGATGTGATAACTATTGTAAGATTGGCTTTTTAGGAGATTTAACTATTATCTTCTGTATAGATAGATCCTATATGGGTGAAATAAGTTCCTCTAGATAATGGTATTGAATAGGGGTAATGATTACCTAGACATAATTATCTTAAATAAGAGTAATAAATGACTGTTATGGTGGTGGGGGTGGAGTAGGAGATACCAATGACTAAAGAGGGCACTCATATTAAATGCATGAAACTGTAACTACACTATTATAATGTATATAGTTGACACATTGATGTCTTAGAAGAAGGTATTTGCATAGATATTTTGAATCTAATGGCATCCCAACAACACATTAAATGCCTCATTACTTGGTATAATCAATAATAAAGTAGCCATTATGGTGGGCCCTATCTAAAGATGTAGCATAATATGTCTGAAGGTGTCTTATGTATCTCCATTAAACCCTTTGATCACTCTTATCACTTCTCATATATCCTTTTTTTGTATAAGGTGCTCATTGATGTGAGCTTATATGAATAATGAATTAAAAAATACTTATCATCTAAAATCTCACCATCATTGAATGTAATCATAGGTCATTATGGTCATATAATAACATGTGTACCAATAATATTATCGATTACATTATTATCTACATAAGGAGGAGGATATCCATGGTACACATGAGTACTTCACAAGTATCATTAGATTTTATTTCCTCATTAAATGCAAGGCTATGATGACCTATAACTATCATCTTTCTCTCAACAGACTAGGCCTCAAATAATATTATAAAAATAGATCTTATGTATACTTTGATGATCAGGTAAGGACTTAGGATAAATATAGACCTAACAAAGGGTAATCTACACTAGAATTTTAAGATTAAATGGTTCCAAATCCTAAGCCTATGACATGGGGTATAGCTCTCACTAGGGATCAACGATGGGTAAGTGAGTGTAAGGATGCAAGTAAGAGTAAATTATGGGTAAGTGTTTGTAAATAAGATAAAGTGTAATGTTTAACCAATTGGGGGTCTATGTAACCTAAGGTCATAAATGTAAATCCTAAGAAATCCTATATCTATACCATATTATTTAGTATAAGGAAGAACATAAGAAATGATACACACATACATCCATAAATCAATAAACTAAGTAGTGTCTAATCTACTAAGTAAAGTAAATAGTATAATGATATAAATAATTACTTTCATGTTGACCCATCAATGCTTTAACCTCCCATCATGTCTTAGCTATCCCTTTGTATGATATTTTTTAGGTTGAAGACCTAAAATGGTAAGATGAAGACCTAAAAATCCTTATAGTAACTCTAAAGACCCCTCCTATTAATCTTTAATGACACCACAAGACAAGACCTCCAATATAAGGTTCTAAACCTATAACTTTCCAAAATAATACTTATGGGAAGAAATGTGAGTGAAATCAGAGTGTATGAATGTGATAAATATTTTAGGAAATAAATATGACCCATATATATATGGCTCCAATATCCAAAATAATTGTGAACTCTAAGTTAACAATATTAGCCATGCTGATACAAATGGAAGATGTCAGAGGGCACAATATGGTATTATCTAGGTTGATACATTACAAATTAAAAAATATAGAGTCAAAATTATATTGGGCTAGCCTATTTAGTATAGGGAAGACAAAGTCTGAAATAAAATTTATCAACTAGGCCAATACAATAGGATATAAGGAAGTTAATGAATATATATATAATGTAGATAGAGAGGTAATATGGAAAGAGATTCAGAGGAGGTTAGACTAATAATAATGATGGTATGACATAATAATATGAAAAAATATCTTTCAAAGTACTATGAGCTGATCCCACTCCATTCTTACTACACTATTTAAAGTGTGCACTCATGCAACTTGATGCACTAACAAGCCCATGCATAAGAAAATATCAATAAAGTGATAAAAGTGAAAAATATTAGGTGTACATATATAACACACCTGAAGGTAATCACATGTCACAATAGTGTAATATGGGATTAAAACATAGAAACACAAAATAACATAACTCAAAATAAGTGTTGATAAATGATTATATGAAAGTAACATATACATACCTTGACTAACCCTTTCACTTAATCACTGCATGAAATACCATCTTGATCATGGAGGATGTAGTAACTACATTTGAAAAACACTAAGGATACAATACTAAAAATAGATAAAAACAATGCATGCATATACAAGATGGTTAAAAATGGATAAAATCAATGCGTGCATATGCAAAATTTGACAAACTCATCCAATATTTTATTGGAAAGCATTAAACACACAAACTATAAATGTAAAATCAAAGAGAATTAGAACTCTATTCTTGAGAATGAAATTAAATTAGAGTAGAATTATGATATTATTGTATTCATAATTAATCAAAAATAGCTTAGAGGAGAGGCAAATTTATAGGTACAATAGAGGCATAAATCCAATACATAAGACAATGTAAACATAAGACAATTTACAAATGGATTGTGTGCACTATGTGCCATATGTAAATATTGGTGGGTAAATATCAAGTGTATCCTCACCCACCAATTTGACTAAAATTTTCACATTTGCATGTGCATCTTAATTACCTAATTATTATACTTAAACAACATAAATATTACACCTAAGTAAGCTAAATTCAAGTGTAATAATAATCCAAAATAAATAAATATGAGTAAAATAATATCTTACACTAACACCCCCCCCCTTAAGCGTAGTTTAGGTGGGTAAAAAATGGGTCCCAACAAAATGGCTTGATGAGGTACCCAAGTAAAATACAACTATCATAAAATGTAGGAAAAGGAGAAAACCTATAGGAAAAAACTTCCCTCAAAAATAGAGAAAATAAGAAGAGGACTAGAAGCCCCCCTACATATGATGTTGATGTATCCCATACCCTGAGAAGATCCTACAAGTGAAGATACTTTCTATTAGTGAAGGGTTTCATGAATATATTAGTTATCTACTCTATATTCTAGAGAAATCTAAGATCCATGACCTATTCGTGAATGAGATCCTAAAAGAATTACATATATATCTCTATGTACTTAGTCTATTGATGTTGGACTAGATTCTTATAGATCTGTATGGTGATTTAGTTGTTATAGAATATTACTATAGGTCACTTGAACTATATATTGGACTAGTAAGAATCCCTTGAATCCATATTTTTTTAGTAGTAGCATTTAAAACTCCTCTATATTCAGTCTCAATAGATGATAAAGCAATAACATTTTAATTCCTGCTAGACCAACTAATTGCTCTCGAACTAAGTGATAAACTATATCTTGAAGTGGACTTATGATGTTGAATATCACCAACCCATTTTGAATCTATGTATCCTATTAATTCAATATCAATGCCTACTCCATAGTGAATCCCAAAATTGTGAGTACCTTAAATGTAATCAAGAATCCACTTGGTTGCTTTCTAGTGAAGCTCATACAGTCTCTACATAAACCTAGAAACCATGCCCACTACATATGAAATATTAGGTCTAGTGTGAGTTAAATAGATGAGGCTTCTAAAAAGTTATCAATATAAGGTAGCATCAACTAATGGAGAAGAGCACTCAACCTCAAGTTTGACTTTAGAAAGAAAGGGAGTTAGATCTGGCTTACAGTCAACCATGGAAAACTATGTAATCAAATCAAGATCATACTTGGATTATGGAATGATAATCCCTAATTCAAATTGTGAAATCTTAATACCAAGGAAGTAATGAAATAAGCCTAAGTTAGTCATGGAGAATCTATCATGCAGAGTAGTTTTCACTATTGTAATATAGGATAAAGAACTCCTTATGATTAATATATCACCCACATATAGAAAAAGAATCAAGAGTGAATCATCATGTCATAAAATTTAGACATTTATATCAAAATAGCATCTAGTGAACCCAAATATGAGAAGGAATGAATCCATCTTGTCATACCAAGCCCAAGGGGCCTGTTTAAGGCCATAGATAGATTTATGAAGTTTACACAATAAGGAAAAATCTTCCACAAAATTTTATGGTTGCTTAATATATATATCCTCCTCAAGGTAACTATGAATAAAGTCAATCTTTACATCCATTTTATGAGCATCCCAATGATGATCTACACCAATAGAAAGAGTGAGTCAAATAGAATTTATTTTAGTGACTAGAGAAAATGTTTCATTATAGTCTATGCTAGGAACTTGTGAAAATCCTCTCACTACCAACCATGCTTTAAACTTATCCACCAACCCATCTACTTCAAATTTTGTTCAATAGATCCACTATATACAACAAGTTTCCTTCCCTTACAAAAGGGTACTAGATCTTAAGCGTGGTTCCTTATTAAGGAATGATACTCATACATAATTGTATCCCATTTTGGAATGATAGATTCCTCATGAAATGACTATGGATCAGAATCACAAGCCATGAAAACATGTGGAACACCTTGAAATTATGAATGAATCTACCTAACATTTAATGGATCCCCAACCCAATAACATGTACTCTATAGAGTCTTTATATCTCAAAGAAGACTTAAAGTTAGAGAGTTAGGAAGAGATTCCTCAACTTCAAAATTCTTACTGTGAATTGAATGAGGTAGATCCCCATCACTATCCTTATTATTTGATCTAGAAGAAGAATCCTCATCATCAGCTATCTGATTTAGATGATCTAAAGCATTTGAAATATCATCATATCCTAGTGAGTCTAAGGAGGAGAGGTAAGTGTCAAGTGTGGAGTCTAAAGGACCCTCTTGAAAGCATACATTCCTCTAAATGAACAACTCATATATGGTAAGATGAAGAAGCCTATATCCCTTAACACCTTCTACATACCTAACAAATATGCAAGGCCTACTTTGACATTCCATGGCCTTACATTTCTTATTAGGAATGTGAGCCATAGATAGAGATTCAAAGACCCTAAAGTGATTAACTATGGGATTTTGATCACTCTAATATTCAAAATGAGTGATTTATTTCAATGCTTTGTGAGGAACATTATTATATATAACATGCATAGTTAATGGATTCTACCCAATATTGTGGTATAAGTGATTTATAGTGTATCATATATTTTTCCATTTATTTCAAAGATCTATTCTTGCATTCTAAAACACCATTATATTAAGGACTATATAGAACTATTCATTGTATATCAATCCTTTCTAAAGTTCATAACTTATCAAAGTGATGACTAACATACTCACCCTTATTTTCTATGTGAAAAATCCTAATGATTTGACCTAACTATTTCTCAATAAGAACCTTGAAATTATAAAAATGGTCAAAGACATCAAACTTTTGTTGAATAAAATACAATCAAGTATACCTAGAGAAGTCATATATGAAGGTAATCATGTATCTATCCCTGCTGAATGAAGTGATGAGTGTCGTTTAACTCCTCATTCAATCCATGTTCAATTGATGTCTTATAAACTAGGACTGGTATCCAAAGTTGTCTGTAGTAAGGTGTAGGATGGTAGATCTAGAAGTCTACTTATGGGGGTGTTTGATGGTCCTATTCTAACTTTGACTAAAGAAAGAAATGTGTCCTAAACTACTTGATTCACTCTTTTGCTGAAAAGGAAAAGATGTAACTATTTAATGTAATAAATAAATCTACTCTTTTGCTTGAAAGTAAAATCACACTCCTATTTACACTTGCATGGAAATGGAGATGTTTAACTAGAGAAGGAAATTTTCTTCACACATTTGCTATAAAATAAAACACACTTTGATTAGAAATGAAATGACTTTGGAATAAGGAAATGCATTTTGAACTGTGAATTTATTCTGATGAATGCAAACATTAGCAAGATTTTGATTAGTTATAATAAAGAGTTAATATAACATAACATAAATACTATACATAATTCTTAGTTCCAAAGAGAGTGGGCCCTTGCTCCTCTCAGACTTAGGAACAAAGATTAATCAATGCTAGAAACTAAAGTGATAATTCATAAAACTAAAATGATTACAATCTGTCTAAAACTTGTAATATGCTTATACGTATCTTTTGTCTATTTCTTATTATTTTTCAATGACAAAAGTCTTACCTCTTATACTAATACAATCAACTCAAAATAGGATGCAAATAAATAGGATTCCTTAGTCGATCCACTCATCCAAAGATAGGAGATTGGATTTCCTAGAGATCTAATTATTCTGATGAAATAGATATACTATCCTATAGTAGTCCTAAGATCCAAATATATATAATGTTATCAAAAGCAAATCCTAAAAAATAGTAGGTGGGTATTTTCCTTATTTGACTCTAGCTAGAATGATTCTCTCTCATCTTATCTAGCCATTAGCTTCCTTATTTGAAGCTTTATTTTTATAGAATCTATGGAATTGACCTTGTAGATTCAGTAGGAATGAGCCTACAGAGTCCATAGAAATAAGCCTATAGAGTCTGTAGAAACAAGCCTATGGAGTCTATAGAAACAAGCCTACAAAGTCCATAGAAACAATCCTACAGAGTTTGTAGAAACAATCCTATGGAATCTATAGAAACAAACTTGTGGAGTCTGTAGTTCTACTAGATGGAGATCAAAATTGAACTTTCACTATACATCGCCTGTGTCTTCTTCCTAGGCATTCTTCATAGCAAAAATAACTAAAACATGCTATGTATTAGACATTAATGGAAAAGTAAATGCTTAGTCTTTGGTTTAATATAAACAAGAAAAATATCTACTTTCCATGTAATAGTTATCTAACAATCTATGATTTGCATAAGATAATATCCTTAGAGAGGTGAATTAAGGGAAATAATATGTCAAAAATGAGCCATATTTTGAGCTCATCATCTTCCCTAGTCTTTACCTTTTTTAAGTCCCATTGTAAACATTCATTGGCATTCGTAACTCTAGCATCTATTTTCCACACTCTGACTCAAATCATAATCCTCAAATTCATCTATCATATGTTTGTCTAAATTTCTTATAAACCCTTGATGTTCTTGAATCATTTGTTTTCATATATTGAATTGCTCCTCTGATTGTGGAGCCCAACTCTGCCATCCTGGAATAGGTATGATCAACAAAGGGGGTCTATATCTCATGCCAATCTATTTATTTTCTCCCCTAGAGTTTATTACCTCTATTAAGATTTCCAAAATTGAGGTAGCTCTCCTCATACTCCATCTTAAGTTATTTGGAGACATGACCTCTCATCTTTTAAGAGACACTAAAATTTGGTCCCACCTTTGCATAATTATAGTCACCACTAAATAAAAACTCTATCTTGAAAAAAAGTAAAAATAAATAGCACAATCATATAAATCTTGTAAATAATGAGTTTTAACTTCATCACTTAAACAAGCACAATTAACATTTTTTCTAGTCAATCTGAGAATAGGAAAGTCTGGTTTGATACACAATCTTGTAGTCTTAGCATGATTTGTATACTCCTCAAATTTGATTTTCCATGCTAGTTGATTTTTGAATGTAGAATGCAAGGACCTCAGTTTAACTTATCCTACATGAAGGTTTATCAATAACTTATTGTGTTCATGGTCTCCTAGGATCAAATCATGTAAATAAAACTCATAAAGCAAATCTTGTTGATCAGGTTCAGCACTATAAAAAATTTCTAAAAATGTTGTTGGCTATGAAATCTCATAAGGAAGATGACAAGAGATCCTTAGAAGCTACCATCTGTAAAATTGTTCAAATAAAAACAAAGTATATACAGGAGAAGGATTCCTACATGCCAAAAGAGATTCCCTTAATTTGCTTGCATCTTCCAAATTTTATTCTAAATCTTGGACCTTATCTTCTAATTCTTTCTCTTCATCTTCCAATATTTATTTTTGAAGAAGTTGCAACTTTATTTTTCTATTTAAGTATGAAATATTCTTCTTCAATTTGATTTAGCATTTACAAGGTAGGAATCCTTGGACAACTTGTTTGACAACTTCAGTCAATAAATACCTTAGGAGGAGAAGGTGCAACATTAGAACGTGCTTTGGAAGAGTTTACCAAACTCTACAATCTCTAATTTTCCTTCTTCAAATTTTCTACATATATCTAGAGGTCTATTTGTTCACTTTCATTTTCTTTTATTATTTCCTCTAATCTATGAACTTCTACTACATGATTGGTAGATGTTGTGTCTAATTTATGCACCAATAATGAGTTGAGATGATCCTTATTCTGCAATTGACTGATCAAGTCATCAATGTCAACTATTTGTTGTTTCTCTAGAGCTTGAGATTAAGAAAGCTTCAAGGTTAACTGCATAATAAGAACATTTAGATTAGATGACTCACCTTTCTGATTTATGCATACAATTTTTACTTTATTCATTGTAGTTTCAATTGAAACATGTGGTTGTTCTACCATACTTGATTCCTCTACCATGATTGAATCTTTTCTTGGAATTAGATCCTCCATTATGATTGGAGAGTTTATTTTGAAAGGAGTTTCTTCAACATCTATCATTTTAGGGATACTTTGTTGTATGGGGGAATGAGATACCTTTTTAAGACTATCTAGAATGTCTACAACCTCTTGTTCATCTTTATCTGTCAGAATTAACCTTCTCCTTCTTTTGGTCACTCTCTGAGCTACACTCGGTTGTCTTTCCTTTTCAATCATCAAACCCTCAGTCTTCTCAATTTCTATAGCAACCTTTCATTTCAATTTTCTTCTTCTTGATAAGGGAATTGGTTGCACTACAAATTCATGAGGTTCTTGTGGGGACCTTAAAACTTTAGGGATTTAAGACCTTGTGATTATTTTTGAAGAAGAAGAAGGGATTTCTATTAAGACTATAGTCTATGATTTCTTCTTTAGAGTTGTTTTCTTAACTAATGCAGTAGGTGGAGATGAATGTTCCTATGGTAAATTTGAGGTTTCTTATGTAGGCAGATTTGGAATTTGTTATGTTACACTATTCTAAAATTCCTCCCAGACCTCTTGTCTTCGTTGAAGGAAGTGATGTTGGATAACTAGGTGAATAAGGCCATGGTTCCTAAGAGTAGCATTAAGAGTTATGGTCATAATTTGAAGGGCACCATATAAGAAGGATGGGAGGTTAATCTTGTACTGAGAGTTTTGTCTCCCATGCTTAAGGTGTATTAATATTTTCATGGCATCTCCTCCTAAAAAACTATGTTGCCCCTCAAAAATGATATATTTGAGTACCTACTTGGCTACAAATTTACAAGGTCCAGGAAGTGAATTTATACTAATCCCTTTTGATTTTCCATTGGAATCTATTAGACATGAAGTCCCAGTCTACTCATCACCATTAAACTAAGTAATTAAATCACTAAATGGAATTCTGCCTGTAGCTCTCATTCCTTCTTCTAAAACTTGTATGATTTGACTTGTAATTTGAATTGAAATATGAATAAAAATACCCTTAACAAGTAAAAACTCAAGGGTGAGATTAGTGATGAATTCTCTTACCATTGTTTCATGGAAACCCTATAAATTTTCAATGAAAGGTAGCCAACTATTTGCTCTAAACACTGTCATAGAAGCTTTGTCTTTATGAAAATTTGCTACTTTATTTGGTTCTAATCTCATTTTTTATCCCATTTCTACATGGATTTGTAGACAACTCTATTCCTTTAACTCAAATTAGGGTTTAGACCAGCTTCCATCAAAATCTATAGACAATAATCACTAAGGATCTACAGACTAGCTTCTATTGAAATCGATAGGAATGAAATGGTTTGTATGAAACTCCACAACTGCATGAGTCTATAGTTTGATATAATTACTTGATATAGTTCAGCACCACACATTTCTATGGAGTGTGCCAGCTATTTTGTCAAATTATTAGAAATTGAATGAAATGATGATGTGGCACTTTGATGGTGATAGAGATTTATCACTTCATTTAAAGCTCTTATTATGACATCCTATCATTATCATTATTAATGATGCAATTGAGTGTACCAAAGCTACACACTTATCCATACACCTTTGGTGGCTCATTTGCATGCTTCTTCATTATGGTATGTGTCATGTCATTCCATTTCATAAGGCTCAAGTTTGGGTCATCTCCGTAGAATGAGTCTTAATAAAATCTAAGATAATTAGTTAACTAAACATAGATAAATAGAATATATATCTCACTTACTTTTAACCTTAGATTTATCCTTTGCTCTCCATTTGTCCTGCATAAATAAGTTTGCATGGATTAGTCAATAGGTGTTGAAAGAACAACTTTTATTGCATGGAAAATACCAATCATAATGACATGATAAGATTCTTTTATATATATATATATATATATATATATATATATATATATATATATATATATTTTGTTTTTTTCCCCTTTGGCCAGCTATTGCTAGTTTTCTAGCCAAATCCCTTTTGCAATGCATATCCAACCAGCAAGTTAGTTTTTTAAGCATGCATTATCAATAGTGTCCCTAGAAGGATTTTCACTATTGATATTTATTTCTTCTTATTTTATTTTATATTTTATTTTTAATGCGGGATCATCAAGGAGCAGGTTCTCTAGAAGAAGAGTCCTCTAGAAAGGCTACTTGATCTTTTACCTTTTGAACAAATTTTTATTTATTAAGAGGTTTTTGATAAAGCTTCAATCTATTTCCATTGACTAATAGAGATCTTCTACTATCATAAATAGGTATTAGCTTAATAGAACTATTTTCAAAGACCTCCTCAATTTGATAAAGTCCCAACCACCTCATTTGTAGTTTTCGTTTAAACTGTTGAAATTTGGAATCAAACAACAGTGCCCAATCCCCTCTCTAAAACTTCCATGGCTTGATCTGTGAATCATGCAAAAATTTTCTTTGATGTTGTACCAATTTAGTTCTTTGTAGTGCTTCCATCCTCATCTCATCAAGTTGATTAAGCCGTAAGAGTCTTTCTTTCTGTATTTATTCTAATTCAATCCCTACTTATACAACTATTTTTAAATTTTATAATTTAAATTCAACAGAGAATAAGGGATTCTTAACATAAACCAATTCATAAGGTGAAAATCTAGTTGTTGTTTTCCAACTAGTATTATAGGCCCAAACAGCTTTTGGTACCTTATCTGCCCAATCCTTTCTACTAGAATTAACAACGCTGGTTAAAATGGTTTCCAATTATCTATTGGTGACTTCAACTTTTCCATTAGCCTATAGATGGTATGGAGATGTTTTTCTGTGTTGATTTTGATATATTTACACGAAGTGCTTTATCATGTTTGACATAAACTGTGGTCTTTAATCTGAGACTATCTCCCTTGGAGCACCAAATCTTTGCATGATTTTGAAATATAAGAAATTAGCTACCATCTCTTATTTTTCATGAGTTAATATTTCCACTTCCACCCACTTGGTCACATAGTATGTACATACTAGGAGATATTCTTTTCCTCTATAAGGAGGATCCACAGGACCTATAAAATCAATTCCCCATTTTTTAAATAGTTTTAGAACTAATTGAGGATGAGGGTGCAGAGGCATCTCTATTGAAAGAGTAGGCTATCCAATTCTCTGACAAGCATCACAATGTCTGACATATATTTTTACTTGCTGATGAAGGTGAGGCCAATAGTATCATACTCCTAGAATTTTGTGTACGGTTCTTTGAGATAAGTAATGACCTCCTCCTAGTTTATCATGACAAGCTATGATGATATCATAAGCTTCAATATTTGTCACACACATATGAAACACATGGTTATGTCTAAGTTTGAATAGCATTTTGTTAATCCATTTAAAAGAATAATTTTCTTTGATTAAACATTTCTTTTCTTTTTGTGAAAATTGTAGAGAAAACTTCCCTGTGGTGAGGTAATTGTCTATATCAACAAACCATGGAGATTTTGATGAAATAGAAAATAGTTATTCATCTAGAAATTCATCTTCCACTGGTTCTTTCTCACCTGTAGTGTTCATTCTTGATAATAAATTAGTAACCACATTAGACTTCCTTGGTTTATCTATAATAGTAACATCAAATTCTTGTAAGAACAACAACCATCTAATAATCCTTCCTCCCAGAATTGGTTTGTTGGTAAGATATCTAATAGCTAAATGGTTTGTATAGACAAATACCTTATAACCTATTATGTAGTATCTAAATTTGTTAATTACATAGACTACAACTAGGAATTCCCTTTGAGTTGTGGTGTAGTTTCTTTTAGTAGGTGTCATGTTTTTGCTAATATAATATATAGCATACATGTTATCCTCTTCATCCTTTTATCTAAGGATTGCTCCTATTGTTGTATTAGAAGAATCTATGTATATATAGAATGATTGAGTCCAATTTGGTCCTCTCAATACTAGAGCAAACATGAGTTTAGATTTGATGGTCTCAAAGGCCTACTAGCAACTTTCACTCCATTCCAATGTACTATCTTTTATAAGCAAAGCAAATATAGGGGTAGATATTTGGCTAAAATTATCTATGAAGCATCTGTAGTAACCAACATGTCCCAAAAACTCTTAATTTTAGTTTGTATTTATGGAATGGGTAAATTAGAAATTATTTCAACCTTATTTGGATCTACTTGAATGCATTTTGTAGAAAAATGATGTCCCAGCACTATTCCTTCATCCATCATTAACAAACATTTCTCATAGCTCAAAGATAATTGATATTTTTCACATCTAATCAATACTCTTTCCAAGTTGGTAGGAGCCTCTTCATAAGTTCCACCATGAGTAGTGAAATCATCCATATATACTTCAACACAATCATTTGTAAGGTCAAAGAATATTGCCAAAATTGCTCTTTGGAAGGTTGTTGGAGCATTATAGAATCCAAATGGGAGTAGTCGGTAAGAAAAATTTCCCCAAGGGTAGGTAAATGTGGTTTTATCTTGATCTTCAACATTTACCATCATCTGGTTATACCCACTAAACCCATCCAGGAAAGAAAAATATATTTTTCTTACCAAGTTGTTAATAACTTGATCAATAAAAGGTAGAGGAAAATAATCTCTTAGTGTTTCTTTGTTTAGTTATCTATAATCTAAACATACCCTTAATTTTACATTTTTCTTGGGCACAATTACTAGGGGTGAAATCCACTGGCTATCTAAGATGGGGTAAATAAACCCAACTTATAGCAATTTTTGGATCTTTTTTTTGACTATCTCCTTTAATGCTGGGTTTATTCTTCTTTGTGGTTGTCTGACTGGTTTGACAGATTCCATGTAAATGTGATGAGTGAAAATACTAAGATGAATTCCCTTCATGTCAGTATAATCCCAAGTAAAATATTTGGTATGTCTTTCCAGTACTTCAAAGAGTTGATCTTCCTCTTCATTTGTTAGCCAACTATTGATGTTCAAAATCTTTCCAGGTAATACCATGATTGGTTTTGTGCCTAGGTAGTTAGATTCTATTTTCTTGAATTCACTAATCAATGAGTTCAGAGGACATGGATGAGGAAGTAGCTTATGAAACATGGTTACATTATCAACAAACTCTTCTCCAAGAGGAATCAGTCTTGCTAAAGAATAATGGAATGCATCTAAGAAATGAGTTTGTTGTTGTTCTACCAATTTCCACACACTTTCCCAAATCAATCCATGATCATATAATGAAGAATCAATAGAATAAGTAGAATTGGAGATTTCATAATATTTTGTTTGACCTAAGAATCTTAAACTAAGGTAGTCCATATTTTTTGGATTGACAAAGTCCATAGATTTTACCCTGGCAGAGTTCATAGCTTTTAGACTGGTAGTAGAGTCCGTAGATTCTAGGTATATGTCTCTATTCAATTATTCTAAGTGTTTTTTAACTATGATCATAGCTAAGGAGGAAATTTTGTTTGATGTGTTGTTTGATTCATCCACCCAAAGTTCTTGTATGTGATTTATTGATGGTTTTGTAGGAGGATACAAAAAGATGCATTTGGACTTTAACCCATTAGAAATGGTCATGTCTCCTGAGCTACAATCAATTAATTCTACTATAGTAGCCAACCATGGTCTACCTAAGATTATGGAATATCCTAGATTCTTTGTTTTAGGTTACAAGACCATGAAATCTACTATATATTCCTAAGACTCTATTAACACTTTAACATTTTCTATAGTCCCTTCTAGTTTAGTTACAGGTTGGTCCACTATTTGAAGAATGGTAGTTGTGGGTTGCATTCATGTAAGAGATAATGTATGGAGAGTATTAGTTGTCATAACATTAATTACTACTCCCAAGTCTACCAAGATGTTAGGAATTTATTTATCTTTGATTATGACTATGATCACTGGGCTTCTTGGATCTGCATATTTTTAAACTAATAGGTTTTCTACTCATAAATCAGCAAATTTTCTATCAACATGAATGGTCCCTAGATATTTTTCTTTCCTCCCAAGTGTCTTGATACAAAGGTTTTTGATGATCTTGTTCAATGCAGGTATATCCATAATAGTTTGTAGTAGGGGTAACTCAATATTTATTTTTTGCAACTCATGGACCAAGTTTGATTATGGTTTAATATTAATTTCTTTTAACCTTTCAGGAAAAGGAACTACTAGTGTAGTAGTGTTTTATTTGTTTGCTTCAGGGCTCATTTTGATTTCAGCTTTTCTAGTGTTTAATTGAGATGATTTTGTTTTTTTCTTTTTCATCAGGTATCTCAAAAATGAGAACTAGAGGTTTGTATATAGTTTTTCTTGATCTTAAATGTATGTCTGAATAATCAATAGCTCCAACATTCATTGTCTCTTCTTGTTCATTAACATAAACAGGTGTTGGTTGTTTATTTTTTAGATTTATTACTGGTTGTGTAGGCATTAAGGGTTGATTGATTTGTCCTTGTTGTTAAATAACTAGGGGTGGCATTAGAGTTTGCTATTAAAGTGGTATTCTTGGTTGGGTGAATTGTTGTTATGGGTTCCACTATAGATTCCATTGTTGATATTGCTATGGGATCCATTGCTGTTGTGGTACCCATTGTTGCTGTGGCTATAGATGTGGCACCATCCATGGGGGTGTTAACATCTAATTTTCTCCTGCCCAAGGATTTTGGATTGATAGAATTTGGGGTTGATTCCAAAAAGGTGAAGGAACTAAAACATTCGATGGTGCCATCCATGGATTAACTGGGTTTCTTGTATTAAACTATCCTTGAGCCTAGTTTTATGGGGAAAAGTTTTATCTCTAGATATAATTTACTTCTTTAATAGACTAGACTTGTGTTTTCATTTAATTTTTAAAAATAGGCATAAAGGTGCAATTTGGTATCATGATCTATTACATCATAGATCCCACATGATGAAACATTGGTTTTATCTAGGGGACAGTATCTAAGGGTATGTTTCTATCTACACTTAGGACAGTGATTACTAAGGGTTATGTTGCATTTGCCTTAGCTTGAAGGCTATCTAAAGTAATATTTAATGTAACTAGAATATCCATCTTTAAATTAGAAAATTCTTACATTAGCTTACCGACTTCATTAAATTTCTCAAACCTTCCTTTCCTAATTCTGAGTTTTGTTAGAGAGTAGTTGGTACAAAGCTTAGAAATCTAATCAAAATCCAACTTATTTATATCTTTACCTCCCATCAAATTTAAGGCATCTCTAGTATCTTCATCCAACCCTTTTAAGAAAACCAATTTCTAAACTTCTTTAGTGAGTGGATAATTTCTTATTTTATGAGTAAACATGAATCTATCTAAATAATCCTCTAAAGATTCATCTTAATTTTATTTGATTTTGAAGAAATCTTCTTTTCTTTCTCACACTCGACAGTAATCTTGATATTTGTTTAAGAATTCTATTTCCATGTCATCCCATGTTCTAATAGAATCACTAGCTAAACCCATGAACCATCTCATAGCTTCATCTTTAAGTGTAGAGGAAAATAATTTTAATTTTTGGCTACCTATTGTGTAATCATAGGTTTGACATAGCACCTTAAACTCAAATAGGAATTGATTAGGATCTTTTGTAGATCATCCCCAAAAATTTGGCAAATTAGCTAGTGAAATATTTTTCATGGGGGTTTGATCATTAGGATCTACAAAAATAGGAAAGAAAAAAGTCCTTCTTGGTTGTGCAAGTTATTTATTTTGTTAGAGAGCCATATTTTCTTCTTTTGATGATGTTTCAAAGCTGGGATGATCTTCCCACTGAATATGTGTGGGATTAGTTATGGGTTGTTCAAAGTTCTCAAAATTTTCTTTAGATATGGATCTTTGAAATACTTCTTCTAAGTCCTTGGAAATTTCTAAATAATGTCTTCCTACAAGAGATTGATCCTGATGAATTTGTCTTATGGGGCTTGCTTGTGGCAATGACCTAGTTTTTATCCAAGTTTTTGAAGATTTTTATAGATAAGTTTCACTCTTAACTTCTAGTTCACTACGTGGAGATGTTGAAGGAGTTTCAACTTGTGTTCTTGGTGATAATTTTGGGATGAATCATCCTTTAGAGTCTCTAGGATTCTACATCAATTTCTTGATTTATTTTTGAGAATTTATGGTTTTTGCAATTTTTTCTACTTTTCACTTTATATTAATAATTACTACCTTACTAACACCTTGTGTCTCCAGAAATGGCACCAAAAATTATGAGTGTCATTTAACTCCTTATTTAATCAATGTTCAATTGATGTCTTATCAACCAGGGCTAGTGTCCAAAGATGTTTGCAGTAAGGTGTAGGATGGTAGATCTAGAAGTCTACTTATGGGGGTGTTTGATGGTCCTATTCTAACTTTGACTAAAGAAAGAAATGTGTCCTAAACTATTTGATTCACTCTTTTGCTGAAAAAGAAAAGATGTAACTGTTTAATCAAATAAATCCACACTTTTTCTTGAAAGTAACATCACACTCCTATTTATGCTTGCATGGAAATAGAGATGTTTAACTACAAAAGGAAATTTACTTTACACATTTGTTGTAAAATAAAACACACTTTGATTAAAAAGGAAATGAATTTGGAATAAGGAAATGCCTTTTGAACTGTGAATTTATTCTGATGAATGCAAACATTAGCAAGATTTTGATTAGTTATAATAAAGAGTTAATATAACATAACATAAATACTGTACATAATTCTTAGTTCCAAGGAGAATGGGCCCTTGCTCCTCTTAGACTCAAGAATAAAGATTAATCAATGCTAGAAACTGAAGTGATAATTCATAAAACTAAAATGATTACAATTTGTCTAAAACCTATAATATTCTTGTACATATCTTTTGTCTATTCTCTATTATTTTTCAATGACAAAATTCTTACCTTTTATACTAATACAATCAACTCAAAATAGGATGCAAAGAAATAGGATTCCTTGGTCGATCCACTAATCCAAAGATAGGAGATTGGATTTCCTAGAGATCTACTTATTCTGATGAAATAGATATACTATCATATAATAGTCCTAATATCCAAATATATACAACATTATCAAAAGTAAATCCTACAAAACAATAGGTAGGTATTTTCCTTATTTGACTCCAACTGGAATGATTCTCTCTCATCTTATCTGGCCACCATCTTCCCTATTTATAGCTTTATCTTTATAGAATCCATGGAATTAAACTTATAGAGTTGGTAGGAACGAGCCTATAGAGGCTATAGAAAGAAGCCTATGGAGTCTGTAGAAACAAGCCTATAGAGCTCATAGAAACAAGCTTGCAGAGTCCATAGAAATAAGCCTACAAAGTTCATATAAACAAGCCTACAGAGTCCATAGTTCTGCTAGATGGAGATCAAAATTGAACTTTCACTATGCATCACCTGTGTCTTCTTCTTGGGCATTCTTCACAACAAAAATTACTAAAACATGATATGTATTAGACATTAATGACAAAGTAAAGGTTTAGTCTCTAGTTCAATATAAATAAGACAAATATCTACTTTCCATGTAATATTTATCTAACAATCTATGATTTACATAAGATAATATCCTTAGAGAGATGAACTGAGAGAAATAACATGTCAATAATGAGCCACATTCTAAGCTCATCATGAATGCTTTGAAAATGAACTAGAAACATTACTATGAATTACTTCCAAAATTGAAGTGGCTCTCCATGATTTGACTTTGCCATATTTATCTTTAGAATGTTTACCAAGTATGTAACCTTGGAAATCACTGTCAAAAAAATAGAAACAAGGAAACCCTATCACCATATCTTATAGATTGAGTTGTTCTAAGTAGTGATATTTTAGATGGTTGAATCGCTCATGTGACAATTTACCCACCCCATCAAAATGATTGAATAGTGTAATATAAGGGTAATTAGGATTAAAATTTGAGGTGTAAAACCTTTACTAGTGATTTTATTTTTTAATGGCCATTGTAGTATTACTATAAAACTCCCTAATGACCCTAAAATCTAGGGAAAACTTAACTCTCTTACTTGATCCAATATGGGTGATTTGGTAAATAAATAGGAGATTAGTTGACACTAAGGGAAAACATAAAAAATATTTAAATGTTCCATCATTAAATTAAATAGACCCTCTTCCAAAAAATACAATATAAGCATCATCACCTATCAAAATAGATGACATAGAACATGGCTCTAAGGATGAGAACAATGCTTATGAAGAATCCATGTGGTGTGAGGAACTAGAATCAATCAACCATGTGGATGGATGAGATGCAACTACAATAAGGGAATTGACCTTAAATTTCCCCTTACTATTGTATTTTGCCTTAGAATACTCTTGTGATGATGAACTCTACTTGACTGAATCAAGGACATTGATATTATTTTTATCAAGCATCTTTGTCAGTTGATTAATCTATTTATTTATACATTTGGTTTCATCATGCCCATTTATCTTGAAATAGGCTCATGTGAGACTCTCTTTCTTAGGTTTTCCACCTAAAGATGAGGACTCATATGATGTTTTTGGCTTAGCATCTAATTTTTGACCCTTTTATTACTCTTAGTCCTTATTTTATTTCTTCTCATTACTGATTGAAGTCTTCAGTTTATCATGACTCAATAAAATATTTGATTTAGAGGACTTCAATGTACCCATTTAGATGATATTGTCTTGATTTTTTAGAAAAATCATCTAAAGATGGCATATTTCATGCAACTACTAGGGCATATTTTTTAGCTTAAAAGGTAGAGACAAAAATTGAGTAATCAGGACCTAGCTTGGAAAGAATAGAGAAGATCAATTATTCATTCTTTTTCTCTATGCCACATAGTTTCAATTACAACCTAAGTGACTTAAGTTTGGTGAAAAGGTCTTGTATAGTGTCAAAACTACCTGGAATCAAACTAATAATCTCATTCTCTAGATCATGACCCCTCATTTCATGTTACTTCCCAAAGATTTATTCCAAAATATTCTAAATCTCATATGGTGATTTATCAAATTCAATGTGAAAAAGTAAGTCGAGAAACGAATAAACACAAAATACCATATGCTTCATCACACCTATTATACCAATTAAGTTTATCTAATTTAAGTGTTGGTTTAGTTTCCATGTTCATAGTTATCTTGTGTAAACCTTTGCTTCTTAAAAAAAATTGCTCTTTAGATTTTTAGTCATGATAATTGAATGGAGTGAGAAGTGGAACCAAGTTGTGATTCATGATGAAGTGAAAGAAGAAACTAAATGATCAATAGAGAAAGCAAGGCACAAATTAACCACCCCTTAAAACTATCATAAAGAACCTCCATAATTGTAAAATTTTAGCACTTTATGTTTTAGTGCATATACAATTAACACTTTTAGTGGGTATATAATTGGCATAATTTTTTTGCATAATAAAGCCCACCAAATCTTAAGATATTGTGTAGCTCTAAAGATAGCCATAAGCATGAGTATAAATTTTGTTCAAGTAACTTCAACTAATGTAATAGGGATAGGTGATGTATACATTATAAACAAAGTGCTACACTATAGATCTACACTCTAATATAGTGAACCATGGGTATAAATTAGCATAATAAATCATGTATATGTAGCCAATGTTGTCAAAGTGCATGATTTAGTGTAGTATCCACCATCATACAATAAATAAAAAATGTGGTTATCTGAGATTGTTGAATATGCAGTATAATGCAGTATTTAATATCAAACAATACACATAGAAACAAGGTGGTTGGCATATAAATGAGTGAAATCTATGCATTAATGGCATGAATGACAATGCACACTCATAAAAATAGACATCAGACTTAGTCAAAAATGCATCCATAAATGAGTTTTCTATGTAATGGGTACATAAGTGATACTGCAAAATCATAAAAAATTAGACGTTGAACTTAGCCTAAAGTGTGTCCATGAGGATAACAAGAGTGTGAAACTATGGGTAGAACAAAGAATGATAGGAAAAAGTTTGTTTTATTTGTGTGGAGGTTTTACTGCCTGCCAAACTGGACCTCACCCTTCATCTTCATGATGGATTAAATGTGATAAAACAATGATCAATAACTCCTTACAATATGATTTTTCATAATAATATTGTTTTTATAAAAAAATAATTAAAAAATTCTCCTTACAATTTATCCATCATTAATTTTTTTTTGAATAGTACCATAGTTAATAAAAAAAGGGATAAATTTCAAAATTATTAATGAAATTAAGAATTTAAAAATGTTTTAAAAATAATAAAATAAGGCACATAAACCCCATAAAATGTTTTGAGTGATTGTTTACCATTTTATCATAGTTAAAAAAAAGAACATTCATTTTTAATGAAAAAATGGATTTGTAAAAAAAACTAATTACAGATCTTGCCTTCTTATAAAAAAAAGTTTTAGTTTGTTATCCAACCCTCTTGAATCCTCATTCTATATCTAAAAAATGTTACTTATATATCCAATATAATTAAAATATATTTAAATGCTAATGAAGTTCACTAATTAGAGAAGAAAGGACTATAGATGATACACTCAGATCTATAAGATTCCCCTTTACAATCTAAGTTAGAATATAAAATAAAAAAATTACTCAAGAGTTTAGGAAATTAACAAAAATAAAATTGTGTTCATTTCTATAAAATGATTTGATACCATGATAAAATAGTCTAATATTTGACTGGAGAGCGTCAAACAAATGAACTGCAAATGTGAAAACAAAGAGAAGAAAACTCCATTGTTGAGAATGAAATCAAACCATAGTAAATTATGATAATATTTTATTTATAATTAATCAAAAATATCTTATAAGAGAGGTACATTTATAGGTACAATAAAGGTATAAATCCAATTAATTTGGCAATGTAAACATAAGATAATTTCCAAATGGATTGTGTGCACCATGTGCAATCTGTCAATATTGGTGGTTAAATGTCAAGGGTATCATTACCCACAAATTTAACTATAATTTTCACATGTGAATGTGCATATCAATTAACTCATTATTACACCTATATGGCCTCAATATTACACCTAATCAAGATAAATACATGTGTATGAATAATCTACAATAAATAAAAAAGAGGAAAATAATATCCTACACTAATAGGATGGTTAAAAAATGGATGTAAAATGAAAATATAAAAAATGATTAAAAAAATTGAAAATTTTGATAATCTCATGTTGATAAGGTTAGGTTAGAACCAAAATATCCAAGGACTTAGATAAAACAAAGGAAAATAAGTAAGTCAAAACACTAAGAAATTAGGGATAAAAAAATACAAAAATGCATCCAAGGTAAGATAAGTAACCTTTAAATAAAATTAAGGACACAAATAAATATTTTATGATAAAAACATCATTGTAATATAAGTAACATACCAAACTCAAAAAAAATGTGAAAGAGGTAGAAACAAGATTGTATGATCCACAAAAAGGTGAAACATAAAAACATGAAAGAGAGAAATGGGACTGGGTAGCCTAAAAAAAATTGAATATAAAATTGAAGGTCCCAGCCATAGCTAAGATAAATCCTAGAGAGATAAAGCAATGACCAAGAGAGTTATTTCAACAACTTAAAGATGTATCTTATATTTCAAACATGGAAAAACTAAAACTACCATATTGCTATAATATTTATAAGAGATGGAGCATAAGAAGTAAATAAGATGTAAAGATTTAGAAATAAACCTTAATGTCAAGGGGGAATATATGGAGGGAAAAGAGGGCATCAACAAGGCGAAAACATGGTATTTATTGCAAATAAGACACTCAAATTATGTTGAAAATATTAATAATTTTCAACATCAATGGGCCTAAAGAACCCTACCAAGCAAAAATAATCTTAGGATAACTAGTAGAGTATACAAAGCATCCCATGAAGGTTAGCATGCATGAAAAATAAAATAATCCTACCTTCCCACAATGTGTTCCCTACTCCTCAAGACCCCTTATAAAGTCATTGGTCTATTACTAAGATTGGGTACTAGTGTGAGAAAGTACATGGCACTAGAGTGTAAGAAGATAGATTATGAGACCTCGTTCCTTAGTCTACTTTCCTACCACACCCTAATGAGCCTCAAATCTATCATGAGGCTAATTATGGAGTTTGAAATTTAACTAGAATAGAAGATGTACTAATAAATATCATTTTTTTAGTGTGATTTGACTTTAAAGATATAATTTGACTTTTAACAATACTTTTTCTTATGATATAGATTTTCAATCTTTTATATTTTTGTATCTTCCTTCTCCATACAAATTTGGAAAAATTAACCATGGGTGATAACGATGACTATCACAAGAGAGATTACACTTAGTCATTATAAAGGATGACCTAGAGTTCCTGATGCCTAAATACTCATAGAATTGCACCTTATAATAGGTATGATCTTGTAATTGACCTTGGTGAGACCAAAAGGAAATGAAATATATAGAGATCATGGAGGTGATCATAAAAGTATTGGGTTGCCCCAATCATAAAATTTATGTAAGGGAGATGGTAAAATGACAGGTGCATGAAACAACATCATAAGAGAAGGTAAAATATGGATGAGGACATAAAGTTAGATTTCTACATTTTTAACATAAGAGAATATAACTAACTCTGAGTGAGAAAAAAACTACTCTCGACTATTGCCTTATTTTTATAATAAGACAAGTAGCTAAGTTTTGGAATAATCCAATCTATGTAGTAAGGTAAATAATGATGGATGTTTGTGAAGAGGGATTATATGATTCTACAAGTATTACCATGAAACTTATAAATTAAAAATTTAAGAGGTATAATTAAGATAAATATATGAATAAAATAAGTGATAACAAATAACCAAATAGTGTAAAAGTATCAAATTAATCATGAAGTAAATAATGGTTGGAGAAAGAAACAAATGAATGTAAATAAAAAGATAAAGGTGATGGGTGTTTGTGAGGAAGGCCTAGTTTTATTCCACAAGATGTTACAATGAAACTCAAAAATTTAGAAACCAAGAGGTGTAAAAATTAAAAAAGACTTAAGGACCAAACATAGGTACTAAGGATAATGTGAAATAAACCTTGGAGCTATGTATATAGAGCATGGCTAAACTACAATATAAGAGAGTCAAATTAGAACCTATAATAAATATTATCTCAATAAATATATAAATTAACTATAATCATACAAGTAATATGTACATGAATAGCATGGTATTGATGTCACTAAAGAATCCACATAAACATATAAGAGGTATAGTAGAAACACTGATAGAGGGAATCATCCCAAAATAAAGGGAATAAAAAATACACTGAAGAATTAAAAAAAAACTAAACTAGAGTGTCCACTAGTTTAGAATCATGCAAATTGTACTTGTTTAACATGTCTTGGGCATATTTGGCTTGAAAAATGAATAATTCATCTTTGTTTTGATGGAATTATATGTAAATAAATTACTTCATAATTATAAGATCAATAATCTCAAATTATGGTTTCATATCTTTCTAGAGGCTATTCAACATCTCCATAGAGCTACATGTAAATATCAAGTCATCTATATAGAGGAAAATATATAAAACATTAGAATCCAATTATTATATGTAAATAATTAGTTCATTTTAATTTATTAAAAATCCTTGATCCAATAAAAAGATATCAATTACTGAGTACCAAGTTCTTGGAGCTTTCTTTAGCCTATAAATATCCTTCTTCAACTTATATACCTAAAATTATTTACCCTTTACCTCAAAACCTTATGGCTGCCCCACATATATTTCCTCTTCAATCACTCCATTTAGGAATGAAATTTTTACACCCATTTAATAGATTTTTCATCCTATATGATAATTTACCACAATAATTAGTCTTATAGTATTTTGATGTGTCATGGATGCATATGTTTCTTCATAGTCAATCCCATATGTTTGTGCAAACCCTTTTGCAACTAGTCTAGCTTTTAGCTTTTTAGTTTTACCATCACTCTTGAATTTGATATTGTATACCCACGTGGTTAAAATGAAATATTTATTTAATTAATTATGAACTTAATTCCATGTATCATTTCTCTCAATTTAATGTATTTCTAATTTTATAATATCAGCCCATTTTTTCTTTTAACCAGCATCTACATAACTTTTAGGGTGACTAGCCACAAATGACAATGCAAGCATAGTATTTTCATCATAATCATCATAAAAAGAATTAATTTCATTATTTTAATCCATGTAATCCTCCTATAATAATTATTATCTAACATTTGATTAGGTGTATGTGGATTTCTTGTTCTTACTTGGAGTTGATGAAGATGCATGACTAGTCTCTTGCAAGTAGTTAATATTATTTCCTATTGAACTAAAAATATGTGTAGGACTTTGTAAGACCTAAAAATAAAATTGAATAAGTTATAAAATTCACTTTTTTACTTTTTTATATACATTATTGAAATCAACATACACCTCATTTCAAAAAAATTACAATCCTTAGAAATAATTGTGGATTTCCTAGTAGAATTATAAATCATGTATGATTTTATTTCATCACTTTATTCTATGAAATTATGATCAATACTATTAGGATGTATATTTTTAGAAAAATAAATATCATTTATTTCACCCTTACCTTGAATTTTTTTTATTTTCATACTATTCTTTCCTTCAACTTGGATGGACTATCCATCTCCCAATTACACTTGGCTTTTGAAAGAATCATCTAATTTGTTGAATCTATTTTTGTGACTTATCATGTGATTTGAGAAAACCAAATCAAGAGATAAAACTATTATATGATTCCTATATTCAAAAAATACACATGAAATAATAATCTGAGTGTTATTGAACATCACTTTATTCATCTTGAAATGATTTCTATTCTACTCTCTTGATTAGCTTGATTCTTAGTTGCTAGTATCATGCAATCTTTTATCATATGTCTTCATATTTTCATTAATGATAAATAAAGTATCTATTTGTTTTAATTGTAAAGTTATCTTCATATTTACCATTTGCATTTGAGTTTTTAAAACTCCTTTGACTCTAATTTTTATTTTTCTATTTGGTATTTGAAATAAGTAAAGTTCTTGTTCTTGTTATCATGTGTATAGTCTCATGTTATCCTCATGGTACAAGAGAGAACCCACTAACTCATCAAAACTTATAGTGTTCATTTACTTACACTATTAAAGAATAATTAAAATATGTATCCATATTTGACTAAAATACCTCAAAATTTTCCTTACTGTAACACTATCTTGGATAGTTTCTCCATAATCCCTCATTATATGCAATAAATAATTTACTCTTATGTGATCATCTCCTACTTCAAAATCTAACATTTTCAAATTATCATAATTCAATTTAATGGGTTTAGGTTTTGATTTTATTATCTTAATGTATCTTTGATATTAAGTTTCCAAGGTATTCCATGTCTCATGGGCATTATTGCATATTACAATTCTAGGATAGATGTTTGGGTCTATGACACTCTAAAGATAGAATAAAGCTTGTGCATCCACCTTTTATTTATTATTTTTTATTCTTTTTATATCTTGTGTCAAGGTGTTTTAATATTGAGGTGGTGTGTACCCATAGACAACATTATCCCAAAATCCTTTTTATACAATAATTCTCTTCAACTGCTCTCTACAATACTCAAAGTTGACACCTTTGAAAACATGAATGTTTCATGGAATGAAAATTCACTAAAATCCATTGATTTTTTTGATAATGGTTTAAAACCCTTATAAAATTTTATTGAAGGTAGATATGATGCCAAATGAAGGTTTTTAATGTATAAAGAGAGTGAAAATAATCTTTGATTTATTTTTAAAATGAAGCTATATATCATCTAATCTATCTCATAATTACCAACGATTAATCTAGTAGTGTTTTAAGTGTGATTTATGATTGAATATGTACTGAATAAATTCACAATTAAGATTCCAAAACTTTCTAATTTTCCTTTTTGAATACTTGAATTAAAAAATAGAGATAACAATATTGAAATGAATTTATAAAAAAATTATTGTGCAACACTTGTGCATAATATTTTATTAATAATAAAAGGGTAAAACTATCCAATTACAATACAGTTACATGACAAGTTAATGTTAAATTAAAACATTTAATTTAACACTAAGTAAACTAAAAATATAATCTAAAATTACAAGTTTAACTCACTAATAAGATATGTACATCATGTAATAAGCCTCTTCATTAGTTAAACAAACATGCACACTCACATGCACACTAGATAAGTGAAAATATAAAAATAGAACTCTAAATTATAATTAAAAAATAGAGGTTTGATTAAAATAAATTTAAATTTTAGCTAACAAAACATTCAATAAAATTGACTCTAACTAGCACTTATATCTATGTTTTAGGAAGTTCTTAGAAAGTGTTCAAAATTGACCAAACAATTAATCTAAGACATAAATAAATTACATAACCCTTCTAAGATAATAAAAAATCAAATAAACTAATTATAATATGAATACTTAAGTTCTCATATTGGCATAAAATTCTCTACAATGATGATATTTCCTATCATGTTAGGGTCTTCACCTTCATCAAAATCATCATCATAGATGATAAAATTATGGTATTGATTTTAAATCATGTAAGAAGTGGTGAAGGTTGGATCATTAGGATCATTATAGGTATTTTCATAAATTTTAGGATCATATTGATAATATTTGGTGTCATCATTGGGATCTTCACCATGGTAATAAAGATTTTCAGGAGTGAGAATATCATCATTTTTAGGATCATTGATCATAGGAAATGGAGTAGAGTAATTACACAACGAGGATTTGAATTCAATGGTATTTATAGAAGGCATAAAGGAGTGGCCCATGAAAAATTAGAATGGGTTGAGAATCACTAAAAATAATCTAAGAGGAGATAACATGATGAGGAAAATAAAAAACTAGATATGGAAAAATGTTGATCAAAAGAAACATGTGGTATTAGGAAAGCCAATATAATTAGTTACTAAATACATAAAAATAAAATATATCAAGCTTATTGATATAGTTAGGAACATAAATGAAAAAATAGTGACTATATCAATTTGACTAATACAGTTTGGTAAAAAGGTGACATAAATGAAAATTAAACAAAATGATTATATCAAGATGACCAATGTAGTAGAAAATAAGTTAGGGTTATGTTGATGGTTATATTATGGTCAAAAAAAGAAATTTATCAGGTTAGTTAATGTTATTGAAAAATAAAACTAGAAATGTATCAAGTTGGTCAAAATAGTTTGAAAATAAACAATATGGTATTGGATTGACCAATATAGTCTAAAAAGCAAATACGTTGATAAATTAACCAAATAATATAAAATGAAAAAAAAAGGTATAAATAAGTTAAGTTTGTTTTATTTTTAATCTCTCAAATATACTAATCTTAGGTATAAATAATGAATAAATCCTAAATGATCACTTGATACAAAGGATTTCATTATCTTGTAGCCACATTATCCTATCTCTGAGGTATGTTTAGAGTCACGTTTTGGGGCTAACCTCTTACTGTTGCACTACAAAAAAAATGAAATGGTTTTTATTGGTTGAAAATAAATCCCTAAGTTATTCTGATATAATATGAGGTAAGTGGAAGCTAAAGTCTATATATAGTATTGTCTAATGGTTTGATATTGTGGAAGTACCTTACACATCATGACTCATATAAAATTGATGGATACTTTACTCAAATGACAACTCTAATGAGTTTTAAAACTAACATAACATATTTATATAAATAAAAAAAATGATAATATATATGATTCATAATAAAATAAAAAAGATAAGACATGTAATGAAATAAAAAAATATCAAAATGATATTTTTTTAAGCTTAAAAAGTTGGAATAAAAACTATTAAAATAAAATTGTATCAAGTTAGATGATACAATTGGAAGGAGACAAATTAATGTATTAAAATGTATAATAAAGTTATGAAATCCAAAGATTATATTAGGCTAGCTGATACAATTGATAATTTTAATAAAATTGTATCAGGTTTGATGATATAATCAGAATGAAAGATATATGAGAATTTTAACTATGTTGCTAAGTAGCTAAAAGTAAAAACATAAAAATGATACAAATATAGGTGGGATAAGATTCAAGTTAGGTTTATCAAAATATATGCACATGCTAGGATGACCTATACCTATCATATTTCTCTCAATATATTAGGACTCAAAAAAGGTCATAACAATAGAGACTGCATAAACTTGAATAATCACTAAGGACATAGGATAATTATAAACCTATTAGAGGGTAATATACACTAAAATTTAAAGAGAAAAGGGTTACAAATCCTAATCCTATGACATGTGGTATAGCTCTCACTAGGGCTCAATAATGGGTAAGAGATTATAAGGATGAAATTAAAAGTAAATGATGGGTAAGTGTTTGTAAAGAAGTTAAGATGGAATGGTCAACAAAATTGGGATCTATGAAACATTGGGAGATAAATTAAAGCCTAATAAACCCTATATCTATACCATATTATTTAATATAAGGAAAATCATAAAAAATTATACACACTCAAATCCACAAAGTAATAAATCAATAAATGTTTAATATACTAAGTAAATGAAAGAGCATAGGGATATAAATACTTACCTTTATATGGACCCTTGATACTTAACTATCTCCCTTCAACCCAAGTGATCATTTGAAATAGATATTGTAGATTAAATAACTCAAATGGTAATATGAATACCTATATATACTTAGTTAGGAACTCCCAAGACCCCTCATATTAAGCTTCAATGACACCACAAGACAAGATCTCCAAGGTAAGGTTTTAAACCTTTAACTCTCTCAAATACTACTTAGGGCAATAAATGTGAGTTAAAATAAAGTGTGTTAATGTGGTATACATTTTAATAATTAAATATGACCCCTATATATATGGATTTAATACCCAAAACTAACCCTAAACTCTAAAAGTATGCTATTGTCTAGGCCAACATATTTGGAAGATGTCATTTGGAAAAATGTGGTATCTACTAGGTTGATATAATACAAATTATAGAATACAAAATAAAAACTATATTTATCTAGCTAATATAGTAAAAGGAATAAAAATTATGAAAAATCTATATTGAAAAGGCCAATATAGTAGGATACAAGGAAGCTAGCAAATATAGGCCGAAAGTAGATGAAGAGGTAAGATAAAAAGAGACTTAGATTATGTTAGAATTATAGTAATGATGGTATGATTGAATAGCATGAAAAAATATCTCACAAAGTACAAAAAACTAATCCCACCCTATTCTTTATGTACCTTTAAGGCACACACTTAGGGATATTACTGTACCAACAAGCCCTTATAAGAGAAAACATCAGTAAAGTGATACAATTTAAAACTTTGTGTATATAATCATGCTTTGGAAATGGTTAATTAAATATTTTCAACTTATAGTTCCTAATTTTTTGGTCTATCATCCTCTGTGGGTATTACTAATTCAATAGTATTGTCATTAATAAAATCTTGTATCTTATGCCTTGACTTGAAGCATCTATTTTTAGAATGTCCAACACATTAGTGATAATCACAATAAACTTTTTGATCATATCAACTAGGTAAAGGCTTAATTGTATCAAATTATAGTGGTGGATGAAGAGATAAAATGTTGCATTCAAGAAATTTTTGAATCAATTTATGAGGAGGTTAAGGTAAGCATGAAAAATGATTGTTCTATGTAGTAGGTAAAATAAACCTATTTATCGGCTATGATACTATGTTAACTACAATATTGGATATGTTATTAATCTAATTTGATTTACCCTTATAGTTTTGATTGTTTTAAAACTTGGAATTTGAAGTATGAGTTGTATGAGTGTACTTAATATTATTAAGTGCATAGAGCTTGACTTCTTGATCTTGAAATGTATGGCATAACTCATCAAAAAATTTGATTTTCTTGAATAATATAAATTTTTCTTTAATATGTATTTTAAATCATTATTTTCGATGAGATTATTCATATTAGCTATCATGGCCTTGTATTTAAGTACATATTCACTAAATGGTTCATTGGAGCTTACTTGAGTTTGGAAATTTATGCATTAGAGATTTTCTCATCAATGTTAGAAAAATGTGTTATAAACTAATTAGCTAATGAAGGAAGGCACTAACTTACTATTTTAGAAGATCATAAAACAACCTAAAAGAAAAATATTTGAGGTTCCTTAGAAATAAATTGGTCAATAAATGGGTTTTATTTGCATAATTTAATCATGATGCATGGAAGGATCAACATTATTATTATTCATGATCACATTTTTCATCATATAATGGAAGATTGTGAGATAAAAACCCTAAATGTGGGTGATAGGTTTAAATATTGGGATCTAATGGATTATAGAGTAACATATGTTAATATAATGAATGAATAGATTGAGAGGTAACTTTGTCTAATCACAATACCTTATCTTATAGAGATACAATAGTTTACTCAAGGGACCATGTAGTAGGCAAGTTAGATGTTATAATATACATGGCAATCAAAGTATGATAACAAGTATCTTGCATAGGAATAGGCATGGAAATATTTGGGAAACATTGTGTTCCCCCATACCTTGTGTGGATATCACATGTGTAACTAGATGTATATGAACAATATCAACAACAATAATATGATTAATATTGTAGAAAGGGTCATATTATTCCATAGATGTAGTTGCTTGGGATGGCTTTTTATATTCATCTTGAGCCACATACAACATTAAATCATGAATTTGTGTATTTTAGTCAAGAAATTGAGTCAATTATCTTTCATATTCATCATTAAATGTATCCATATCATGGTAGATTTGGCTAGCTTCCCCTTGATTATTTATGGTCTCAATTTTCATAATAATTTTGTCAAGGGAGTATGTGTTAGAGGAGGATAAGGATAATTTATTATTTATTTTACCTTTATTAATATATAAATATGTACTCCAACTTATGCATAGCCAATTAGAATAATATTAATTGATTATGATCATGATTTGCATCAAACAATAAAAATGGTGTTCATTTATTAAAACCATATCTAATTTTTAATGTGAGAGAGAATCAGAAATCAAGTCTAAAAATAAAACCCTAAGTTAGA
This sequence comes from Torreya grandis, assembly GCA_037957365.1. Taxonomy (NCBI): domain Eukaryota; kingdom Viridiplantae; phylum Streptophyta; class Pinopsida; order Cupressales; family Taxaceae; genus Torreya; species Torreya grandis. The sequence continues at coordinate 2,024,301 of JARHVA010001342.1, read as the reverse complement.
TATCTAATATCCCTATAAATAAGGATGAAAATAAACCCTAAAGGAAATCTATGGTTTGGCAATGTTCAAAAAATATACAAGTTTACAAATATGTTTACCCTATTTTTGGATTAATATAAATAATGATAAGATATAAATAGTATAATTAATTCAAATTTTAATATATGGAAATTAGGCATAAATCTACATGTAATCGATCTAAACTAATCGGGTAATGTGATTTAGTATTTATAAAAAACACCAAAGATATTAAGATACTTATCTTTATTATTTGACTAATTGATTATGATTGTGTTCTACAAGTGGAAATAGATTGGAAGTAGGCTTATGTTTTTCTTAGATCCAATATTGTGTCTTTGTGCATGTAGGGTTAGTACCATTAGGCCTAGGTAGGAGCATTGATGTTAGTGACTGAGGTTGATGTTACTATCCTAGATAGGTTTGTCTCTTTATGACCATACATACAATTTTACTGTCTGATATATATTTATATGTGTGATATATGACCTTTGAATTCATGCATAACTCTAAAAATAATATTTATTCTCCTTAAAACCCTAGTTCCACTTATGAGGAGCAAAAAATTGTAAAAAATGAGGAAGTTTAATTCGGTTGAGTTAACCCCAATCACCCTTGTTGAGGATTGAAAATTGCCTATGTATCCAATAATACGAAGAGGTAAGTTAAGTTACACATAGTTCTTCCCCTAAATTTGAATGTTTATTTGTGATATATATATATATATATATATATATATATATATATATATATATATATATATACACCTATGAATATGTATTTTATTTTGACAATGTTTTCACTTGACCTAACTTGGTGAGTTTTAGATTTGGTTGATGACTGCTCCTAATTACTGATTTGTAATTTAGGAAAAATTGGGTAGATTTTCTAAATGTGCACTAGTATACTTAAGAATTATATGGGGTCAATAATATTGACCTTTATTTGTATTTATATGTACTCAATTGGGTAATTTACTATACCATTGACACACTGGGTAATGGGTTGAACTATGATAAGGGTTTTATTTTTAAAAATAGTCATTGTTGGGTGAAGGATGGTAACATGAGTTCAAGATAGTAGCATTGACATAACTCTATGAGTTTGATGTTAGTTTATGGGAAACATACATTATAATTTGGTATTTTTGGGAGTGTCTATGTAGGTTATTTCATTGATTTACCACATACTGGAATGTTATTTCCGGTGATTGATAGAAACTTAGAATGGATCAAGATCATAACTAACATGCATGTGTGTAAGAATGGTGAGTGAGAGTTATTTAGAGGTGTTAAAGTCGTGTAGGATAAGTGTAATTAAATATTGACATTATCAAGTGTGATATACAATATTTTAGTGTCTACACAAAAACCAAGGCCAATCTACATAATCAAGTATCGCATCATTGCATATAGAAAAATATAGTATCCATAGAAATAACACTCTAAGTAACATGAGTAAGAGTAAGTCATGTGTAATCAATGTAAAATAACTCAATATGATAAATGGAAATGCTAATATAAATATGTAACCTATGTAAATATGTACTAAGATGCCCCAAGTGAGAGCATAGCCCCAATGTAGGAAAAGTTGCTCCTAGGTGTAAAAAAGTACTACATTAAATGTTTATACCATATAAAACCTATATGTCCTGCATCTCACTCATGTATACTATGAAAACCATGTGCATATATAATCTACCATATGTGATAAATCATAAATAAATGATGTAAAATATACATTCATTTCATGTATAGGTGATGTTTTTTAAATTTTTAGAGTTTTTGATTTATTTGTATTTCTTTTTTCTATTTTTCTATTTTTTGAATCTAAGTTACTTATGTATAAAAATGGCATAATTGAATGATGTTAGGTTTATTCATAGGTTTCCATTTAGTTGAATCTAAATGATAAACTCTTGTTCCTAACTTTTCTATGACCACAAATGGTCGCAGCTAATTTTGTTTGAATTTAGGTTTATTTTCTTTATCGCCATAGACATTATTTTGATTTTATTTTAAGATTAATTCACCACTTTAAAATTATTTATTTTGAATCCTATTTTTGTATACTTTATTAATATGATTTTGATATACTCTAAGGTGATTTTCAGAATGTATGCATCCATCATCCAACATTTATAGTTCATGCAATCATTTTCTTGATAATCACAATCTTTTATATCTATTTTAAAGAAACACATAAGGGTGGTATCTCTATATCTAAAGGAAATATATATTTTTCTCCATAAACCAAAAAGTTTTTAGCCCCCATGGTTGTATGAAAACACATGATATGTCCATAAGGCATAAACAATTTAATTATGCCAATAATTACCATGCTTTATATGTATTATAATTAATATTTTAGTAGTTTTATTATTCATTTCTTTTTCCTTTCCATTTCATTTTGGAAAATATGAAGTGAAAAATGTAAGACTGATCTTGTATTTAACACAAAAATTATCAATAGTCTTGTTCTTGAAAGATGACCCATTATTTTTATGATATATAATGGGAGACTAAATCTCAAAATGATATTTGTCATTAAAAACATACATATACCCTCTCCTGTAGTTGATTATGGTGGTATTAATTCCACACATTTTATAAAATATTATGTAGCTATAATAATGAACTTGTGATGTTATGATTATTCTAGATTGATCTTGCCTATCAGATTGAATTCCCAAAGGTAGAAAGGCCACAATGATGCAATAGGTTATAATTATTGTAAAGGTATGTGATTCAAAATGTTATGTTTATATAATTTTTTTTGCATTATTTTATATTTTCTTGAAATTCCTATTTCATTGTGGCCCAATAATAACCCATTCATAATAATTTATAAGGAATTGATTTTCTAAAAAGAATACAATATAATCACTTTTATTTACCTCTTATAGATCTATTTAAGCTTCATATCAACTAAAGCATCTAAGTAAATGTCCCTAAAATGATCGATACAATAGATCCCCTCCAATTATAACATAAAAAATTGTATATATTTATAACTTGTGTTTGTCATTACTTGAATAATTGTCTAGGGTTATAACATTATGTAAAAAATTATAGATATCAATTTAGCATTCTAAATTGTGTGCACTATGCATGACTGTAAATACTAATAAGGCATCTATATATTTTTTCATAACTGATGGGTATTATAATAGTCATTTATTAAAAGTTCCTAGGTCATCATTGATGACAATAATACCTATATAAGTTATGTTATCTATAACATCTACATGGTGATTATATTTTCGAGGTATGCTCATAATCATAATCATATAAAAGTATGTCATTAATCATTGTACCAAATATTTGTATGGGATCAAAATTTCCTTATTTTTTTGATAAAATTTTAAAACATGATTAACTATGAGTTGAGAATCCTCATACACCTAATTATATTTTATATGTAGTGTACATGTAGAATGAGCATGGGTTATTATATAGTTTGGATAATTATTCCATTTAGATTACAAAATGCAAGGGATACATATTGATGAGCCATGACACATAAATTTCATGATCTCATTCACAATATAGTAGAGGGTCATGTGGGTGATCTATTAGCAAAATCAAAATAGAGAAAAGATCATGTAATCAATTTATGATAGATATTTGATTGGTTATGATAATATAATGTACACCTAAATCCCCAAAAATGTGTTTTCAATGTAAAATCAAGGAAATTTTTAGGTTTTATTATATCATAGAGATGTATTGAGTTTGATCCTAAAAAAATAAATCTTATGATTGATATGCTTCCACCTTAAGGATTGAAGTAATTATGATATTTATAGGGTATAATTTAGGCAATATATTGATTTATATCTCAATCAATAAATAAGACACAACACTTCACAACATTACTCAAGAAATACATAAAGTTTGAATGGGATACCAAATATCAAGAGATTTTTAAGACACTTAAAAAATATTTATTGAATCCACCTATTCTCATGCCTCCAATACTAGATAGGCCAATTTTATTATACATTTCCATTATAGACCATGCACTTGGTTTCCCACTATTACAATATGATGAGGATCATATAGAATGAGGCATATATTATATTAGCCACACACTTGTTGATTATGAGCATAATTATACTACAATGGAAAAATTATGTTTGGCTCTTGTGTTCGTTGTGTAAAAACTATGACACTATATGATTAATAATGAAACTCAGATTATGATAAAGGTTGATCCATGGAAATTTCATATATTGAAACCTCATCTGTTAAGACAAATAGAAGAATGGGTAATGTTATTCATGGAATTTGATTTAAATATTACACCTAAAAAATCAATAAAAAGCCAAATTATCACATAACAATTAGTTACTGCTCCATTATTAGATACATAACCCCTTAGAGATGACTTAACATTAATATTATTACTAAGGACACATGGAAAATGTTTTTTGATGGCTCAAAACCATGTTCCTTCCCATAAATTACAACCTATTGTTTCACCTTAGCCATTTACACTTTAGGATTTGATTTGATTGGTAAAATAAATCTAGAAACAATAGGTGGGAAAAATTCATAATTATAGATAATGAATGTTTCACTAAATGAGTAGAATTTATACCCCTAAAATCAATTACAAGAGAAAACATATGCTAATTCTTGATGGCACACATCATCTCCTGATTTGTTCTTCCTTTTACTATCATTATAGATAATGGCTCATCATTTAAGAATAAAATAGTCAAAAAGTTATGTGTTAAGTATAAGATTTGACAAATATTTTCTAATCCCTATCACCCCTAGGGTAATAGATAGTAAGAAGATACAAATAAAAATATAAATAATATCTTGATCAAAATAGTTATTAAATTTGGCGATGATTGGCATAATCAACTAGTTTATGTACTATGGGCCTACCACATAAGCATCTCTATACCTAATGGGTCTACTCCATATTCATTGGCTTATGGGAGAAAATCAATAATTTCATTAGAATTTTAAATTACACACACACACACACACACACACACACACACACACACACACACACACACACACACACACACATCAAAGGGGTCATTAAAGATGAACAATACAAAGAAACATTCCTACATAAGTTAGATACATTTGATCATATCTGCATATAAGCAACTGAACATCTCAAAGTATATCAGAAATGCATTTAGAAAGATTATAAAGAATAATCCATGATGTATAATTTGAGGTTGATGACTTCATTCTAAAGGAAAATATTATGAATGTCAATGTAATGTAGGAGACCAAAGGAAAATTCAAGCCCAATTAGTTGGGTTCATATTTGATTATAAAAAAGTTAAGCACAAAATTTTATCAACTAGCTTCACTTGAAGACAAAGCAATGAAGAACCTAATGAAAATCATGAATCTATGATGGTTCTATACTTAATGTTTTTAAAATATAAAATCCATTTCACATACGTATACAAAAATACAAAAATAAAATCAGATATTTCACAAAAATAAAAAATCATGACTTATGCATGCTTATGTTTACTTCATTTACATCAGTTAATTTGTGCACATTATTTTATATTTATTTATATCTATTTTTTTTATCAACTAGAATTAGACCCTAAACCAAGTAGGGAGGTTGTTTAGGTCTCCTCACTCAATCCCTAGTCAAACAATGGGAACAACCCTAGGTTTTGGGTCACCTATATTGGGGCTGAACCTCTAGAGTAGGCTAGTTTCCTCTGTGATGCCCACCTAAACTAAAGATAAGCCTAATGCTTTATGGTAAAAGGGTTAAAAAGGTATAAGGGCTCCTAAGAAATTTAATAGGGTGATGCACCAAAATTATATGTTGATCCTCCTTATTTGACTAAAAAAACATGAATAAAACAAGTAAATGATTGAGTTTAGACTTCAACTATCTGTTCACATATCTATATCGAGGTTCACCAAATGGTTTAGGTTGAGGGAAATGAAGGAGATTTATAAAGTAATAAATTAACCAATCACATTATCCACATGTGAGCTTTGATCAAAATATGTTTAACACTAAACATGATGTACATGAAAAGATGAACTAGTAACTAGGTGAGGTCATAATTCGATGAGGGAGAAGTTTCTACCACATGTGAAAATTAGATATATACACACTATACCAAGATAGTGAAATCAAAAAACAACCTTATATTGATTTAAGAGGTTACAAATTCCATCTTTGTAGGGTCTATTCTAACTAAGAGAGGGAATCAATAAAAATATAGAGATAAATCTAACTGGTCAGATGATTAATTTGAGATATCTATTTTGGGCCTACGAGCCTTTATATATAGTAGAAAAGAGAGAGAGAAAGGAGATGTTGGTAACTAGTTGTCTATTAGCTTTTGAGTTGTTCTATCATGCTTTTGGTATAGTTATCTATTAGATTTTGAGATATTCTATCATTCTTTTGGTCCAATCAAGACAAGCCATTATGAGTGAGATATTCATGATTAGCCTCCAAATCATTCCACTAATTGAGTAAGGTGTGTTAAAAGACAAGAGTTAGCCACAGGTGGAAAGTTTTGATCAAGTTGGAAGTGAATGCTCTAACTTCTTTCTAAATCCCCAAGTTTTGAATTGTTGATCTTCCACTATATCTCATCAAAATGATAAAATATTCATATCTGCTAGGGACACATCATGCCTATCTTGAATGGTGGTTTATTGAGGGTTTGATTTAGCCATATATCTTATTTATTAACTATAGATGAAAATCAATCTAAGGATATTAGTTTTACTATATATCTATATCACTTTGTTTGATGATTGGTCTCATTCAAGCCTATTTAGAGCTTTCTTCTTTTGATTCTTCCATTAACTTAGGTTAGATTTGAGTTTGAACTCTTTTATTTACTTGCTGAGTTGGGCTCATCTTGCTTGATCACCCCAACTCACCCCCTTGTTATTGGATATCAAAAATATGACTATTGACTTACTCTAAGCTCCTATGGTCTTGACACTTGTTGGTCATGCACTTTTCCTCAGGGCTCTTCCAAGAATTTTTAAACCCCATCGGCTAGTTCATAGAGCTTAAATTTGACATTAATGTGAACATTATTTGACATATGTAAGAATGATTTTGACATCCCATAGACTACCAAATTTAAACTCATATGGACCTTCACCTTGGTATAAAGTTGACACTTATGTGGGCATCTTCCACATTTTTGGCCAACTTTGAAAACTTGTATCTTAAAGTGAAAAAATCTTAAAGACACCAAACTTTTAATAAATGGTCTTAATGCCACAAGGAGAAAACCCATTTTATCTACTAGCCTAGAAGGCTTCCCAAGTGAAAATATTAATTACACAAGTTTGATGGCACACTTGATCCTAACTCAAAAATGGCTAAGCATGGAGTTTGGTCATTTCAGTCTGTGAAGCCAATTCTAAAGATGCATATCTTCCATCTTGTTTCATTATGTGAGCTATAACTTGGCATGGATGATCTTAGCATAAGAATGAACCAACCCATATGACTGATTGTCTTTGACTTATCCATATATGTGAGGCTTGACCTTGTAAATATGCTCCTTTGGCTCTATTTGAGCTCTCTAAAGATTGATTAAGTATAGAAACTTGGTAGATTTTATTCTAGAAGCCCACTTTAGATCCTTAGGTCTTATGCTATTCTTAGGTGAATGAGATAAAACTTGGTGTATGTCTATGTGGGACTATTATGAAAAAAACCATGTGGCCAATTCTCTAATCACTTGCTTTCATGTGTGAAATAAATCTACTTAATACCACCCAGATTTTGTTTTAGTTATTTGATAAAAAAGGGGGTGGTTCTGCTTCCTTCTCTATATCAAATCATGGCAACTAGGCACAAGCTACTATGTGGTCCAAATATGGCCAAAATTCTTGATGACTCATAGGGAAGCATGCCTTCTATGCTTTGAGAACCTAGTCTAATCCATTAGGTATGGAGTCAACCCTTATTCTAACCTCACTTAAAAATAGAAGAAAGTAAACAAAATGAAATAAGATAGGTGCTTGTAGGCACCTAAAACAACTAATATATGAAAGGATGTGTGTAAATAACTTAGAGAAAAGCTTCAAAATCTACCCTACTATGTACATTATTATAAATTACAAATACCCTCTTGGGTCAAATGGAAAACTATTTATTACACATTAGAGATTTGAAACATACTTACATTTTCTTAATAGCTCTTCCCTACAACTAAGAGCAACTAAATTCTCATGCCTTTTGGGGGGAGTGACTAGTTCCTCCATTGCTAGCTTAAGGTGGATCAGCTAGAAGTATAGGCCTAAAACCCAATCCTCATACTCCTAGATCTATGTTCTTTGCAAGAATAGCTCCAGTTCTTCTTCATCCATGAACTACTGATTATGAACATATGGATCAACTTGATTTATCCCCTTCAATGTATTTAAAGTGCTGACATATAACTTTTTAATTTATTGAGGCCATTTGAGTTCACCTATGGCTTCAAATAGTAAAGAGATGTCTAGAGTTAAATAAAGAAGTTGATAATCATGATTGAAAATCTCAAACATGTCATCTCTTAAGAAAATAACTACTTCTAAAGACTCATTTTCATGAAGTTTCAACTCGATTGGAGTCTCTTCAGAAGCAAGCATATCAATCTCTTGGTCACAATCATGAGGATTCAAATCTTCTTTTGGCACCTCAAGCTAGTCAATAAAGACTACTTCACCTTCATGTGATAGAGAGGTCACATGATTTACAACCAAGCCTATTTATTCCATGAAATCATGATATAAATACTACCATGAATACTCTTGATTCCTCTCTTCCTCATCTTCTTTTCTTGAAGTAGGCCATTTTTAGGGGGGTGGATGGTTTAGCATGATTAATTTTTTTCTCCTGACCCTCCCATTTTACTAATCTATTTATCCACCAGTGGATTAGGGTCTTCATCTCACACAAATCATCATTGATTGCACCATACTAAACCCCATTTTTGACATCCATCCACTCTTTCATTAATATTTTAACTGACTCCCTCATCCAATTTATGAGATTAAAAGGGATCACATCAAGCTCTATGTCCCATTTTTTCATTACTTCTTCTGAATTTAGTATATTTGACTTAAGTGCTAGCAAGGATGTGATATAAAAAGGTTATCTAGAGGGGTAAGTGGGTGGGAATGAAGGATAGATATGCTCATTACAGAGCTAATCAAGATGATTAGATGGATGGCAGGTTCTATTTGGTTGGAGATAAGACTTATCAACTAGATGAGGCTGAAAATATACCCTAAATCCATCCATAAAGATGTATAAGAGGGCTTAGATGTAGATAAAGATGCTTTAAGGCTTACCTAGAATGATGCAACTAGTTAAAACTTAGAGTCACCATTGATGTTTATGGATGTGCCCTTAAAGAATGGTTAGATGAAGAGAACACCAAAAAATATTTAACTACTTTGGAACTTAGTCCCATTGGGCATGCTAAATTTTTTTTGGCTAGAATTACACCCTAAGCTAAGTAAGGAGGTTGTTTAGGTCTCGTCTCTCAAACCCTTGTCAAATAATGGGAACAACCCCATGTTGTGGGTCACCTATGTTGGGGTTGAACCTATAGAGTAGGCCAGTTTCCTCTTTGATGCCCACCTAAACTAAATATAAGCATAGTGATTCATGGGAAAAGGGTTAGAAAGAGATAAGGGATCTTAAGAAAGTTAACAAGGTGATGCACCAAAATTATAGGTTGATCCTCCCTGCTCAACTTAAAAAACACTAATGAAACAAGTAAATGACCAGGTTTAGACTTAAACTATCTATTCATATATCTGTATGGAGGTTTACCAAATGGTTTAGGCTGAGGGAAATGAAGGAGAGGTCTTGTTGAGACCAAAACACCCCATCTTTATTTTTTGAAAAGGGGAACCCTATTATTATTTCTATAACTTCTATATTATGGAATAATTGTGAAAGATTGTTTGATCTTGAATTTTAAAAGTAGGTCAATCTTTAAAAAAGACATGATCTTTGGTGTATCTAATTATTATCATTTTTTATTGTTGCTAAATAATCATATTTAAGTTGATTAGTTACAAGTTCCATGGAAGAAGTTAGGGTTCCCAAACAATAAACCCTAGTAGTTTGAATTCAAATGTCCACAAGAAAATATAATGGGAAATTTTATGCATGATCAGGTTTTAACTTAAAGTTCATATGTTTTTGTAGATCTAACACTTTATGCTTATTCACTAGATTTAATCCAATGGTACATCAAGCTCAAAGTCTTTTAGAAAGGCATACAATTAATGGTTTGGGCCCCGATAAGGATCTAATGATGATCACTTGATTGGAGGTTTTAATCTAATGGTACAAATTATAGCTAAAGCTTTAGGAAATCCTAAGAGATTTACACATGGCATTCAATTATTAGATCAATAAATTCCATTATCTTAAATTTTATAAGTTTACTCCCATCACTTGATGTCTGTGAGGATGTATTTGACATGACTGAACCCATTAAATTTAACATAGATAATCCTTGAAGCTCTAAGAGCTCTCGAGGGCTTTACACATGGTATTCAATTATTGGATCAATAAATTCCATTGTCTTAAATTTGATAGGTTCACTTCAATCATTTGACATCTATGAGGATGTATTTGACATGACTAAACTCATCAAATTTAATTTAGACAATACCTGAAGCCTTAAGATCTCTCAAGGGCTTTACACATGGAATTCAATTATTGGATCAATAAATTTCATTGTCTTAAATTTGACAAGTTCACTCCCATCATTTGATGTTTGCAAGGACGTATTTGATGGGACTAAACCCATCAAATTTAACCTAGATAATCCCTAAAGCCTTAGAAACTCCATTATCTTAAATTTGACAAGTCCACTCTCATCATTTGACATTTACGAGGATGTATTTGATGTGACTGAACCCATAAAATTTAACTTAGATAATTTTTAAAGCCTAGTCAAAGGGGGCATTTCTAAAAAACCTTTTAAGAAATTCTTAGCTTTTTACAAAGAGAAACCTAGTATATAAAGATCTTAGCCTAAGTCATTTTGTGTTTTTAAACATAAAATTCTAAATGACATTTTAAAGCCTAAAATTCATATAATCATGAAACTAATTAAAAGGTAAGCATATTATAGGATCTAATGGCAATCACTTGTTCATTGGATTTGATCCAATGGTGTGTTGAGCTGAAAGCCTTTTTCAAAAAAGCATGCGGTTAATGATCTGGCCCTAGCTAAGATCCAATGGTGATCACTTGCTCACTGGATTTGATCCAATCGTGAGACAAAGTTTAGGAATTTTCAAAGGCCTCATAAGCTTGACACATGGAATAATTAGTGAGTTTAAAAATCAAGAGACCAATGACCTAGATTTAATTTTTCAAAGAAAAATAAATAGGACTTTTGAAAGCTAATAGCGAGCCTTCAACTAGCATTTATCAAATTTTTTATGAAAGGCATAAAAACCTACCACATAAGCTTCATGTAGGTATGAAAGATCAAAATGAAATATATCTTATGCTCGATAATGTAGAAGACATGAGAATGAGGTCCCATTAAATTTGAGGCATGTATGAAATCAAGAATTGGATATTTTTGCCATTAAAGATAAAAACCCTAAACCCTCTATAAAGGACTTAAGCTGATTCAATTGATCACATAGCAATCAAAGTAAGTGTAACTAGAATTAAGAACAAGTTCCTTAGTTAAATCTTTATTTTCATCAACTATAATTTAGTGTTATCAATGGTGATGGGTAAGTAATAAATGAAAATTGAAGCAGAGCTTTATCTAACTTCAGATGGTGAAGGAAGGGTCTTTAGAGACACTGAGTTATATTTAATAGCCTTAAATGTGCATGGAGTTAGAAATTGGTCTAAATTATTCTTCTTTATAGAGGATTTGTAACCAATTTCCTAGGAGGAAAAGATGCATACTATGGTGCACCAAAGATATAAAGACCTAGTGTCAATTCAATTTGCAAGCCTTCACCATGAAGCTACTAAACTAGAGGTAATGCATTGCATCAAAATTCTTATTCCTATTTTTTTTGAATACAACATAGATGTATGATGGATTATTCATGAAGTATCAAGAAAGTTACATGTATAGCTCCCATGGCCTTTGAGGTTTACTATAAGTTCCCTTTTCCTCATGTCAATCTCCCTTCCTTGAGAGAATGGACGAATTCCCAAAACTTGGATTCAGTCCTCTCACCTTGGTTAATCTAAGTTTATCATGTTTTCAAGACCCCTAATGGTTAGATTCCTATTTCCCAATTTAGGGAGGGTGTTAGTGTAGCTATGAATTTATTTAATAGAGACTTTGGTGCCTTTACTACAACTTATTTGAGTAAGGTTTGGGTATATTATGTCCATTACATGTTGGAGTAGAACTTAACCCCTCCCATTAGAGATTTAATAAGTTTTTTCTTAGCCAAACAATTTAAAACCATCAAGAGAAAGACCTCCAAGCAATTCTTTATGATGTCTTACCTCTTGGATTCACTCCTAGCCTTTATTAATTTCCTTGGCATCTGAAATTGGTCCCCTGATGGTAGAACTACCATTTATCATCATTAATCCAAATTACATATATTAAAATACAATAATCACATGCAATTCATATGTGATGGTATATTTCCAGTCATTTTTGAGGCAATCACTAGTATCCCTATGCCTAGGATTTATCCTCTAATCAAAAGATAAGTGGAGACCATGGGGGATGTGTGGTTCTATCCAGATTGCACTATAATAAAGATAGAAAGAATCATGGTCCAACCATACAAATTGCCTATATATGTTCCTAGTAAGCTTGTAGAGTAATAAATTGCTTATCAAATCATCTAGGGAATGGATTGGCACTACAAGAAGAATAAGAAAGCTCAAGTTCATCCCTTTCCACTAGACATTGGTAGAATTATAATCAAGGATTGGAAATAGCTAGAGATCATGGTGATACATAAGAATTATTTTGATTTCCAACTAGATGATCTTAAGATGTGGGACCCTAATGATAGAGTGGCTAACCATATTTGAGATAAAAAGGTCCCAAAGGTTGAGTACAAACATCAACTAGGTGTGGAAGATGGTATGTACACAAAGGTAAGGAACTTTGAAAAAGTATTATCTAGGGTTAAAAATTACAACATCAAATTAGAACATAGGTTGGTCAGGGATAATAATCCCTTTGGAGAAATATGGAAACTACATTCCTTGCATTATCACTTATTGCTAGGACCATTTGGGACTGCACATCAAGAACCAGCTATTGAAGGATAATCTTCTAAGCCTCAGCAAAAAGAATTGACAAAGTCATCCCAATTTGGGCAACCTGAGGATGTAAAAGGAAAACATAAAGTTGTGGTTCAAGAGTCTAGAATAGATCATAGACCTGGTGAAGATTCCCAAATTTAGGCATCCCCACCAAGGCCTTCTTCCCCAATAGAGGTTATTAGCATGATTGATTTAAAAACCAAAGAAATAGTGAAAAGCACCCTTATTAATATCACAACTTCTTATGTCTCTGATAAGGAAGAGGATCCATCTGAGAAAGAAAGTAAAGAATTAGTTACATTAGATAGAGGAAAGAGATAGGTAGAATTGGCCTTAGTTCCTCTAGCTCTAAGAAAGAGGCCTAGGTTAACTTTCACTCACCCTAATAGTGAAATTAACCTCTTTAGTGATGAGAATCCTATTTATAGACCAACTATTCTTGATTGGTTTATTTATGGGAAGTTACAAAAAATCCCATCTCTTTCTCCTTCACTAGCTTTAACTTGAGTTGACATGGATGTTCAAGATAATGTCAAGCCTTGGATTTAGGATATTCTAAATAGACAAGCATAGGGAAGTATCCAAATCGTTTTCAACAAGGAAAGTCAAGGGATTGATACCCTAGGGGCCTCTAGGTGTTCAAATGTAGAGATTCTTAAATAGCCATAGGTAAAGGAGTCTGACCCTTAGGTCCTTTTCAATCTAGATACATCAAATCTTGAGAGAGTAGTGACCAAGAAGGTTACTATTGGTACTGAGGAGTTCACCTTTCAAAAGGTGGAACCATTTATGGGCTTAAATCTTATTCCAAGGTAGGCATTAGGGGAGCATCCTATATTTCAAGAAGATGTGGCTTGTATGGTACTAGCCCAGTCAACAATGACCTTGGCTAAATTTAAGGAATGAAATAGAGGATTCTCAACTTGGAGAAAGAAAACAAGATTTAGAAGCTCAAATCCTCCTTTCAATTCCTAAGGATGTATTTCAAGTGTTGAATAAATATTTGATGGATGCATTTGAGAATTTTAAAAGCATCAAGCTTAGATTGAGTGATTTAAACCATCAAACTGAGATGGCACAAGTCTTAATCACTCAATGGAAAAATTCTCAAGATCAGATGGAGGAACTCATCAAGGTACATAAGACAAAGTAGGCCTTGGACTTCAATATTATCAAACTTAGACATCTGGACATCTTCATTGTAGTTTTGATGGATAAATAAGAGGATTCGATCACCTAGAGCAATGATGTCAACAACTTCATCAAGAGAGACACAAGTTTGGTAACCTAGATTGATAAACTTCTGGGAAATATATTCGATAACCCTTCTCAAACCACTACTATAGGCCTGATTAGTGATGAAGAATTCAAGAAAAAGGTTGGTGTTCACATCTAGGGCATAAGAGAAAATAAAGGTCATTTAGCCAAAGTCAACTAGAAGATCCTTGATATCATCATTTCTATAGGGAGGCAAATTATAGAAGCACAATGTATTGAGGAACTTGTATCTTAGGCTGATAATGGATTTGAGAAGTTGGTAGATCAAGAAGAGGATTGTCTAATGAAGACTGTATTGGATTTTGAATTAATCAATGAGAAATATACCAAGGTGAAAGACTTCCTCAAATAGGGCTAATTAAATGACCCACAAATGAAATTCCTAAAAGAATATTCTTTTTGTAAAGTATATGCTAGTCTGTTCACATATACACTTTCTTATCAAGTTGGCATGCGACCTTCCACATTGTATCTTTATATCAAGGATAGTTGTCCTTATCTACATGTGGATATTTTAAAAGTTAATTGGTTAACCACCTATGTTTCTTATAAATAGGTAGATGGTTTACCATTTTTAAGGGAGTGTTTTTGAACAATTGTATACCAGGAACATTTAATATAACTAAGGAATTTTGAAAAGATTGTCTAGATAGTATTGTTGAATGTCCATGCTAACTCTCAATTTTAGATAATCATCTTAAATTTTAATGATTCTTCTTGTTTTAAGTAACATTCTTTGCTAGAGGGTTGTTAATTTGTGCTAAATGATAAATTGACTATAAATATCTCAAGTATACTTCATTTTATTTACTCTGCATTTGCATGTACTTAGGTTATTTAGATCACACTAGAAAATCTTTAAAGTAAATTTGGTTCTTACTTATGATTCATATTTTTCCTTTAAATTTTACCTAATTTGTGATATAATTTGAGATTATGTTGTTTTATAACATAAGTTGGTTCAAATGTGTTCAAATTAATTAGAATTTTGTCATAATAGTTGAGATGAAAACTTGCAATCACGTTTCTTTCTTACTTTACCTTTCTCTTTTCTTATTTTTATCAAGATTCACTCTAGCTTAAAGATCATTGTTAATACTCATTTATTTTAGATTATAAGTCATAAAAAACTATTGAATATTTAAAGATTTAAACCTTGGTGGCTCCCAACCACTAGATCAAATAAATATTGTGGATAGTTCTCATACTCTGGTTCTATTTCCACCATAAACATCATTGAATCGTCACAAACTGCAACTCATGCCTTGGATTTTTCAAATATTAAAATGAGTAGTGTTCATCAATATTGAAGAGCACCTGTGGTACATTTTGAAGTAGCAACAGGTCTAAAGTAAGTGATTTAACAATTTTTGGAATATTAGAGTCTTATTCCTAATTTAGTTAAAGGTCTGAGTTGACTAAATCAATGAATAATATTGTAATAATTATAGTACTAATTTGTATAATTTATTTTGTTTTTGTAACTTTCTAAAAATAGCAATAAATGAGGAGAAATGCCACTTAGCTTTAAAAATGGATTGAGATGGTTGAGATAGAGGATAAAACTATATATGCAGAACTAGGATAGTTTTGTGAACCAAGATATAAATTTCTTTTGGTGAAAGCATAGGAGCACCATAAACATGACACTTTAGGGTCTAGTGTTATAGTCCAAGTCTTGTCACTATTGTCCAAACTAGTCACAGAGATCTAATTTTTATGGGTTTTGTTAGCTATCCCTATGTGAGCTTGCCTATGAAATTTTAGATCTTGAATATCGATAGAGCTCCTTGTAGATCTAGTTTAATCTCCAACCCTAAAATTTTATAGTACTTGAATAAAAATTAAGAAAGAGGAGGGGTTAATATGAGTAAGATGCAATAAACGTGTATCCATACCCCTTGTGTGGGTATAATGCCTACATACCAATACTTTTAAGAGGGATCAATCCATATGTAATTCTTCCATTTGATGTGCATTGTGCAATAGCATTATGAAGATGTAAAAATGCCAAACTAAGAGTGCTTGAGGTGGCTAGGGACTATGTGAGGGTTTGAATATGTTGGTAGTTATATTGGATGGTTGTATGAAAAGTATAGGGAAATTTTCCTTAGTGGTCTTGCTTGTATTCTTTCTTGATTTTGTAATATTTTCCAACCCCCTTATAAATAAACTTTGAATGGGCTTTTATAGAGATATATTGGTCATGGGTTAAATTATTCATGCTAGGCCAATGCAATGTAAAAAAGGAATCAGGAGGAAATAATCATCTAGGCTCAAAATGTGATTGGACAAGAGTGCTAGAAATAAGACACCCTAGGGTATAGTGTTATAATCCAACCCTCATACTCCTATCCTATAGGCTTGATACCTATGCAGATGGAACTAGCATAGGAAATGCAACCTGGTTAGGCTAGAATTAGGTCTCAAAAATCTATGGATGATTGGGAATAATAAAAAAAGTGTCTAAAAGGGTCATGAGAGCATGCAAGAGGGACCTATGGGTTGGGTGTCACAAGCCACACTCAAACTACTAATTTTAACATTTTATATGACTACATTTATCCTCGCTTTATTCTAGTGATGTAGTAAAGTGAAATACTAGGATAAAGAAAAAGTAGAAAGCATACCTGAACTTACTTGTAAGGGTGAAGCTGATGAAGCTATGTGATGTTGGGTGTGTATAGAGAGAGAACATTATGAAGTGTAAATCTATAAGATAAAAACAAAGAGTAGATCAGTTCTTACTAGATACATTATATCTAAAATAAGAACATACAAAGATGGGTAAGAGAGAGAAGAAGAGAAAAGAATGAATACACCTCACTAGATACGTAAACCAATACAAAACCTATTGTGATGTTGAGTGATGCTAAATGATGCTAAATAATGTTGGGTATGTGTTATACTAAGAGTAATATCATAAATGGAACTGAGTGCTCAATTCCCCAAGAGTGGCTCAAGAATGCAAAGGCTAGCCCTTTGGCTCCATCATCACCTAGTAAGTGAAGCTATGTGGTTATTGTTGATGATTTAAAATTGTGCTTTGTAATAAACACCAACAATGAGAAGTTTCAAGATGTGGGACTTGTGACTTGAAACAACCTCCACATTTTTGAGAAGCTTGTTCTTCTTTCTATCAAGTAGATACTGGGAAAAGGGATAGGAATTTAAATCAAAAACACAAATGCAAGAAAGGAAATCTAATCTATGGCAATGCACCTAAATGTAATTCGACCTTAGTCCTGAGAATAGTGAGACTATATGTAGGATTCATTTACATTTAAGAGAAAACAAGTGTGTGATCAATGTAAAAGATGGAAACAATAGAAACAGAGGCTCATAACATAGACTAATTTTGTAGTGATACAAAAAATGTCAAAAAAGGCATAGGGTTCAATCTTCTTATTTGAATTTTCCAATCATATAAGAGGCATAGAAACATGTACAGTTATAGAAACTTTTCAACTCAAGAAAATGAGACAAAAGCAAATGACATTCCTAATCACAGCTCTAGAAAGTCTACAACCTAGACTACTTTTACAAATGACACATAAAATATCAATAAAGGCATAGGATTCAATCTTCTCATTAATTATCCAGTCACATAAGAGGCACAAAAACATGCACAATTACATAAACCTTCCAACTAAAGAAGATAAAACAAAAGCAAATGATATTACTAGTCACAGCTCTAAAAAGTCTAAACTTTTTACAATAAATCACTCTCAAAATTCTCTTTGATATTTGATCCTTCCCTCTAGTGATCTCTGCACCCTTATTTATAGCCTTGTATTCACTTTAGATTGTCTACTTATTCCCAATCTAACAGTCCAACTAAAATCTAACCAAACTGGAAGTGTCTAGTAGAAGATATTTTATAGATTCTAAAATGCTTCATCTTCTGGCAGTTCATTGGCTGAAATAGATTACAAAATGCTCCCTTTTCTTAAATTCTAGGTAATACTTAGCCATTTTCTTGAAAACCATTTTAGGAGACACCAGAGGATGACACTTGGTGTGTTTCACAGCACTTATTGAAGACATGTGGCACTTTCTACATAACTTATACTCTTTTGTGTCTTTGCTTAGGGGTGTTCTGCCTTTGACACTTATCACAATCTGCTTCCTCAAAATTTCAATAGTCTTAAAATAAAATAAGACTCACAACATTTCTTACTTGAGTACTTTGAAAGGGATACATGGATAGGTGTTAATCTCCACTGCTTCATTAAAGGATACATGGCAATCTCTACGTTACTTATCTAGGGTTACATGGTGATCTTTGCTGCTTGTAGCTACCCTTTTAGAAACCTATAGAAGATGACACATGGCAGTCTTTACTTTACTCTATTTATACCATAGGAACAATTGGGTCTCATTTCACATTTTCATAGACAGTGACACCTGGTGACTTTTACTTGCTTAAGAAACAAAACTTGGGACCCACCACAGTCTTTACTATATCAGCAAAGCAAGATGAAGATAATTTGGATCGTGACACATGGTGGCTTTTTTCACTTTTAGAAAAGCAAAATTGAGACCTTCTGTGACTACCACTTGGTGCTTTCTACTTAATCCTAATACTTAGCTTAAAAGAAAATACCTTTCACTGAAAAGAGATGAAATGTAGGTGCCGATATGAAACTGTGGACGGTGACAATTGGTGCATTCTACTGAGTCTCTATGAGATACATGGCACATTTTGACCAACTCATAGAAAATATAAAAGGTGCCTCAGATGATGACACTTGATAGTTTCCACTGAGAAGGATGCCTCGGAGGATGACACTTTTTAGCTTCTACTTTACCCTGACATTTAGACAAAAATAAATCAAAAGGAAAATAGAGTCCATGCTCTATTTCAAAACTCTGCCATCTCAGACCAAAGTATGCAAAGACAAAATTTTGTAGTGTGTGACCAAAAAGATAGAATGAAACATAAAGTAAATTTTTACTCTATAGTTATTGGTGACCCCAAGGAATTTTGAGCCTACTCAAAAAGAAACCACAACTCCCGCTAGATCAAAAATTCAAAATTATAGCTTTAACAATGCTGTCTGGTAGGCAAACCACTCTTCATCAAATAACCCTTGCTTACTCTATAATTCATTGAAGGCTAAATCAAGGTTAAGAATATCCTTGTGTGAAAAATGTTGCAAAATTTGAACTGTAGCCTTCAATTTGAATTCAAGCTAGGAAACAAGAACCAAGACAACTTCTACTTCAAGGACTGATGAATAATCCCTTAGATCCTAGAAAACTATTTGATCCTTTTGTTTGGCCAATAACAAAGGTTTAATTTCTTCTACCATCAGCACAGTGTTGTCATCAAGAAATGGAGAAGAAAAAACTAGTTGTACTAGATCTTCAACATGCTACTTCATTTCATTGATTCCTTTCTTCATGACATCTAGAAGCTCTCTGCAACTGGTGGCTATAGAATTACAACTGAGAACCTCATTTATTCACTTAGCAGCAACCATTATATCATTGATTCTTGCTACTGATAGTGTTGCATTCATTACATCATATAGCTTTTGCAGCAATGTTTGTGAGTCCATTACTCTCTTAGAGACTGTAGCCAAAGTATTTACAACTAAACTCTCCACCTTTTTGCATAATTTTTGTGCATTTAGTAAGAAGGTGAGAGATGTCTTGAGTTGAATAGTCTCTGTAAGAGATTCTCTTCCACATGGATTCATATAGCTCCTTTACCAGACTTAACACTCTGACACTCTTTGGCCTATTGTGCTGCTCTCTATTACTCTGAGTGAAATTGGGCTTGTATGACCACAATATTATTTTGTTCAACCAATAGCTTTTGTTTTAATTAACTTTCAATAGGTGTTCCTCACATTTCCCTTATAATGTTACCTTTTTGTGCCTAAGGGTCATCACCACATCCTTTACTTGTGTGAGCCTTGCCTTTAAAGAATCATTTTGGGCCTAAACTACCTGGTGAGTCTGAAGAGAAATAGTATTTTGCAACTATTTATTCAAATTCTCTATTTCATTATCTTTTCTATTAACTTATGATGTCAAACTATTATAGTTTGCCTTTTCCTTGGCTAGCTCAGCTTCCATCTTCTATAGCCTTCTTGATATCTTGAAGTAGTCTCAGTAACTGCAAAAGTGGATTTAATTAGCAACTCAATTTTGTCCTGTGGCTTGAAGAGGGACATGTCGATGGCCACTACATTCATCATGTAATCTTCTGGCTACATCTACTCCATTGGATTTATTACATTTGGTGACAAATGAGTCACCATCAATTACTGTTGGATGGAGTCAAATTATGACCGTAAATGGGGTGTAGCCAAAGATTTATTCTTCTTAATCTTCTTTTTCTCTCTTTGGGCTTCCCTTGCCTTCCTAGCAACATCTTCTTAGGTTTAGAAGGTGGAAGGAGAGGCAATGTGCCCACCCACAAAAGGATGTCCTTGTGGTAGACCATATTGAATAGCCAATTGTTGGCTATGGGTAATCTAAGGGGAAAGCTTCTTCGGAATAGAGGGAGAGAAATGAGGTAATGTTAAGGCTAGAGGTGGCATGGATGGGGTGAAGTGAGAAATGGGAATGGTAGAAGTGGCAGAGGATGTCATCTAGCTAGATGAAATCATCATGCCAATGGGAGAAGAAATAGACTGAGAAGGAGAGGGAGGAATCATATTTACCTGAGGAGCGATTACAATACCCTGTAATTGACATTGTGTGGTGTTCGTCTCCTCTTCTAAATCAAATTGAAATTGCACCCTTTTTCATTTCTTGGGTGTCTCTTCTTCTTATTGTATCTTTTTTCCTTCCACATCTACTTCTTGTGGAGAACTGGGAATATCTATAATCAGGGCCAATGGGGAAGCTTGTGATGATGAAGGCACCACACTTTTATACATTTCTATGGTGCTGAGAGATTGAGGCTAGACTGATATAGTTACTGTAGCTACAGTTTGCTTTGAGGCTTGTGACTCTTGACTTGACCTAGCCCTAGCTTCATGTTCTAAACCTGGTGTCAACAAATTACTTGTCTTTGGGCTAGATACATGGGAGAGATGACACTCATCCCATAGTTCTTCCCATCTTTCATATGTGTCTACATTTTTGAAAGAATGGGTTGTTTGACAAATTTCTTGCCTATATTTCTAATAGGCGTCTATCTTCTCAGTATCCCAATCTTTATTCTTTAATGTTCTCCTTAAGCTAGATGTCATTCTAACTTTAGGATCATAATCTCTTTATTTAACATAGAATGTCTTCCATGGCCTATTTTGTGGAAGGGGCAAGTCTATTAACTCAACATAAACTCCAGGAGTGTCTTCCCTAGGATTTTTCTTGGTTTCCCAAAAAGGATGGCCCTCATGTGAAATTCTGATTGTGACTCTATTAGTTCTTATCTAGGAAGCTATGAAATCATTTGGGTCATAAACCCATTTAAACTCTATTAAAAGGAAACCCAAAAGGCTAGCTTTCTGAGCAACACAACTTTAGCATCTCTGGTTTCTAAAACCATGTTGGTTGTCATCCATGGTAGATTATACATTTTTCTTTTCCTCTTCCCAGAGCCAAATTCATTGTCAACTGTGGATACCTACATGGTGACCTCTAGGAATGCTAACCTAAGAGTTAAAATCTTAGGTAATAGTATTGGTTCCCCATAAAAACTATGGACTCTTATAATGGTATGGTGGGATCCAAAATAGAAATCATAAGGAATTGGGCAACTGGCCAAAAGATTTGAAACACTTGGGAATAATCTATTCATAACTGGTTCGGGACTAAGGTGGTAAAAAGTAGGGGTGACAAATGATTCCCAAAATTCATATGGGTCACTAGTCTTTGACAAAATGTGTGTCCATGCAGACACAAGAATGGTCCTTTGGAGATCAAAATTTGGGTCATACATATTAAGATACATATGTTGGGTAAAGAGGTTAGAGTTCTAGAAAAGGATGAGGTGGAATAAATAGGAAGAATACCTAAACACTCTTTTTGATCTAAAATGGGCCAGTTGTTCTATCATTGAGAAAGCAATTTGCTCAAAAAAGTTGAGCTGATACTCCTGGGTTTTACCAACGGTCTTCAGTCTGAAGAGAATAGCCATTTATTTTGCATACACTGCCATATCATCTTACATGCCAAAGATGAAAGCCATCATTGACAATGCATCTTGGCTAGCCTAGGCAAATTGAGCTCTTAGTGTAGGGAGTGTGGGCACTATAGTGTCATCATCACCCATTTGTAATTTAGATCTCAAGAACCTTAACTGAGTGTTGATGTTTGCCCACATTCTTTGCATTTTAGCAATAGTGGGAAATGTAGCTATATTATCATGATGTAGGGATAACATATCCCTGATAGCTTGTGATGTGATTTGCACTGTGAATGGACCTCATTGAATGGTGCATGAAGGTGCATGGAACAAGTCTACACATAATTCGACCAGGTCAAGGCATGGATGCACAACTGGGACAATGAATTGAGCAAGTTGTGAGGTCCATATCCTCATGGTGAAAATTTCATATTGCCCTACTATGGCCCTCTATAGACACCTTTGATGTGCCCCTTATCTAAGAGTTTTGCTACTAGCTCTCTGCAGAATTGGGTCCATGATGCCATCCACATAATCTTTTATTTTCATGGGTCACTTGCTTGACCAGCTTCAAGAAAATTGGTCCTTGGATAGGTCTTCAATGGTTGTGCAGGAGCTGAAGCATATGATTTACTTGCAAGAAACTCATCAAGGGTTCATACATCCCAGCTCCTTGTTGCGAAGATTGTGGCCCCTCCATCTCTTTATCTTCTCTATGATAGTTTGTATGAACTTTTGCAAAATAGAAATACTTTCACTGAAGCAAGTTTACTAAGCATAGAAAAATGCAAGTAGTAGGATATTTTTGTGTAGATGAAAGAATGTTTGAGAACTTGTAAACTTTAACTCTTGTTAAGAGGTATTTATTGACCTATCAAGTCTCAAAATGGCATTAAAATCATATAACCGTTAGCAGATCCTACTCAATCTTTATGGAACAGTGAGATAGACACATTATGTAAGAGGTAACACAAGGTACCTTGGGGATTTTTAAAGATTTGGGAGACATTCAATGTATTGGAGATTTTTGAAAAATTTGAAAATTTTGAGCTACCAACTACGTGTTCAAAGAACACTTATTTAAAAGAAAACTGGGAAAAAAACAAAATGGGAAAACAAAGTAGGAAAACAAAGCAATACAGAAAGGGGAAACTACCTAACTACATTAATGAAGCATCTTTATCTCCCTCCTAGATCAAAAGAAAAAAATTTAAAGTTTATTTCATGACAAGCTAGCTTATATTGCCATACAAGTGATTAAATTGGACATAGCTTTGGTGAACTGCCCTTTGTGTATGCCATATTGATTTGCCTGCATTCAAGTGAGTCTAAGTCAAACATGCTTCCAACATACATAAGCTCTTTTTGTTCTTAGAAGCTTGTCAAATATCGGCTCTTGATATTAGGATGTCTTACCAAGAGTTAACGACCATCTACTCATCAACAGAAGCCTTTTGACATATATCATTTATTGACTTAACTCCTTTTTCCTCAAACTCAGGTTCTATTTCATGATCATCCTCTTTAATAACTTCAAAATTACCAATATCTTGAAAGGATAATTCTAAAAGTTTGCAATAATTTTGCACATGTAATTAAGGCTCAATGTTGTTTTGTTCCTCTGTAACCAGCTCATAACTATCTTGAAAAATGGTATAACCTAACTCAATGATTTCAAACAAATCATTTAAATCATGGTCTAGGAAATGTCCATGCTCCTCCACATTATCTTGCAAAGTAAGAAGAAAATCAAAAATTATTTCTTCTTCATCAGAGGTTAAGGTATATGCTTGTGATTTCTCACTAGGAATCTGGAATTCATAAGAGGTATCTTTTGACTTTTATTCCTCTAGAACATTTGAAATTATATGATCTTCATCAAGTATAACGTAAGTGCCCAGACCAATAGATTCATAATTTCCATATGGGTCACTTTGCATCATTGCTAATAAATGATCATTTTCTTCTTCATGATTATATCCAGTCCATTCACCTAGCTCCTCGACAAAAACCCTTTCTTCTTTATTCATCATAGCATGGGCTACCTCTAACTTTGCAGTGGGCTCATTAGTGATGTGATCTTTATATAATGGTTCAGACAATATCTTCATCTTTGAACCGTATTTGGTTCTTAAGATGAGATGAGACCAATCAAGGGACATATATCCCCCTATTTTGGCTGTAAAGTCTTTTGATAAACATAAGCCAAAAATAGGAGGTATATCTATCACTACTACATCTTGATTTACAATTATATTAGGAAAAGCATATAATTGTAATTGGAGTTGTTTGATTCTCCCTATGGTTTGTACTGCTTTGCCATCTAGTTGTATGACTCCTTTAGTGAGTGGTTCATACTTAATTTCTAAAGCATTAGCTATTTGCTTGGGCATTATTGTAGTACTAGCCCTTGAATCAATCATTGCATTATGCAGTAGTTTATTACCCACTATCAAAATTAAATAAAAGGGATCTAGTTTAAATTTTCTTACCTCTACTATATTATTCACTAGGGCTATTGTCTTCAGATGAACTGTATCTTTGAGCTTTTCTTTTTCAGCAGATCTTTCTTTGGTAACAATACCTTTGGGCACTGCTTGGCCCTGTAGATCTTCTTGTAGTAGTGTCTTCTATTCAAGAATAGCCAATATATCCCATATTGATACATGTGTTGGAGTCTTCTTTAATTGATCCACCATATTTATTGGTCTTAGAGTTTGAGCTCTTTAAATATAAGAATATCTTATTTGTTCCTGAATTTGAGCAGGAGTCCCTTGATTTTGCATTGGCTGAGGCACTTCTTGTCTAATAGCCATGTTTCTTTGTCCTTGAAATGGAGGATTCTCCATGACTTGACTATATATAATCTCAGGCTGTTACACCATCCTTCTCTTTGATTTGGTGTAATAATCAAATTGCACCACTAGTTTTTTGGAGGTAAATGCTTTGTTCAAGAAAATTGATTCTTCATCTTCAACTCATGAGAACAAAGCATGTTCTGGGGCTATTTATTCCTCTTGTTACAAGGACATCCCTTGCATCTAAGCCACTAGGACTAAATTCTACATACTAGAAGACTAGTATGCTTGATTGTCACTGGAACTCACAAATTGACCATCCATTCTTCTTTGCTCTACCACCTTTTATTGTAGATTACCCATAGGAAAATCTCTAGGTGTATGAGCATTATTGCAAGGGAAACACTAGGCATTAGTGTTATCCACATAATTATTTTGCCCTAGAATAATATCCCTATTTGAATTGGGAGGAATAGTCTGTGAGGGTGTGGGGACTGCAACTAATTGATTTGTTGGCTGATGGTTAGTTTGTCTTGGAGGAACCTGGTATTGGTTTGGCTGAGATGAAAATTTATTTCCTTGATAGCCTTGATATGGAGGCCTAAAAAAGGTATTCTACTATCTTTTTATATTGATCAGGTCATTAGAAAATGTCCTTAGGATATTCTTGATATTGTCCAGCTCAGATGACTGAGTGGGGATAATTTATTTAGTAGATAGTTGAGGATAGGTGTACATAGACACAGGTGGGGCTATCGATTTTGGGGCTTCTTGAGGTAATGGCAAGGAAATTTCTAAGAACATGGGCATGGGAGGCCTTGGAGGTAACTTTCCAACATCTATTAAATTATTCTCAGCTCTGACCGCATATTCATAAGCCTCTGGCAAAGTGTGTCCTCCAAGTGACTGAATCATAATAGATATATCTGAATTCAAAGCCTTAAGATAAAACACTATGGCCATACCTAGTAATGGTCTAGCTATAACAAAGATTCTTTCCCAAGTCTTTTGAAATTTGGAATTGAAGTCAGTCATGGCTTCTTGTGGTGCCCTTTGAATGGTAATTAATTGTTGTAGTAAAGAAGACTTGTCACCCTTCTCTTCGAATCTTTCAAAGCAAAGATCTTCGAGCTGATCCCATGTAGAAATGGTATTTGGGGTTAGGGACTAGTAACATTCTAAAGCTTTCCCTTTAAAAGAAGCTACCAATAATCTTATGGCCACATTTTTCTATGTGACAACATGTATAACACAAACATTTGATACATCTTGAAGATGTTCCTCAGGTGTTTTGAAGTCTTACCCATTGAATTTGGGCAGAGATTTTAAGGCATTCACTAGGATAGGGTTCCAAGTGGCTGGGGGTATTGGAAGAATCAAGGGACTACCAGTGTTATAGCTTGCATAATTTATTGAAGGTATAGGGGCTCCCATATTTGCTCTAGGTATTGGTACAAACTAGTTGACTCGTCTTCTTGGACTTGTTACCAAAGGTGGCAAAAGAATACCTAAATTTGTAGTAGATTGTGATCTGGTTACTGGTCCATAGCTATGACTCCTCGTAGCTCTTTGGTTCATATGATCTTGAAAGAAACTTCAAGATTGGTCCCACTGGGCATGCCAAAAACTATTGATGATTTAAAATTGCACTTTGTAATAAACACCAACAATGGGAAGTTTCAAGATGTGGGACTTGCGACTTGAAACAACCTCCAAATTTTTGAGAAGCTGGTTCTTCTTTATATCAAGTAGATACTGGGAAAAGGGATAGGAATTTAAATCAAAAACACAAATGCAAGAAAGTAAATCTAATCTATGGCGATGCACCTAAATGTAATTTGACCTTAATCCTGAGCATAGTGAGACTATATGTAGGATTCATTTACATTTAAGAGCAAACAAGTGCATGATTAATGTAAAAGATGGAATCAATAGAAATAGAGGCTCACAGCATAGACTACTTTTGCAGTGATATAGAAAATGTAAACAAAGGCATAGGGTTCAATCTTCTTATTTGAATTTTCAAATCATATAAGAGGCACAGAAACACGTACAGTTATATAAACTTTTCAACTCAAGAAAATGAGAAAAAAGCAAATGACATTCCTAATCACATCTCTAAAAAGTCTACAACCTAGACTACTTTTGCAAATGACATAAAAAATATCAACAAAGGCATAGGATTCAATCTTCTCAATAATTCTCCAGTCACATAAGAGGCATAGAAACACACACAATTACATAAACCTTCCAACTTAAGAAGATAGAACAAAAGCAAATGATATTACTAGTCACAGCTCTAGAAAGTCTAAACTTTTTACAATAAATCACTCTCAAAATTCTCTCTGATATTTGATCCTTCCCTCTGGTGATCTTTGCACCCTTATTTATAGCCTTGGATTCACTCTAGATTGTCTGCTTGTTTCGAATCTAATGGCCCAACTAAAATCTAATCAAACTAGAAGTGTCTAACAGAAGATATTTTATAGATTCTGAAATGCTTCATCTTTTAGTAGTTCATTGGTTGAAATAGATTGCAGGATGCTCCCTTCTCTTAAATGCTAGGTAACACTTAGCCATTTTCTTGAAAACCCTTTTAGGAGACACTGAAGGATGACACTTGGTGTGTTTCACAACACCTATTGAAGACATGCGGCACTTTCTACATAACTTATACTCTTTTGTGTCTTTGCTCAAGAGTGTTCTGCCTTTGACACTTGTTGTAATCTGCTTCCTCAAAAATTTAATAGTCTTAAAAGAAAATAAGACTCACAGCATTTCTTACTTAAGTACTTTAAAAGGGATACATGGACAGGTGTCGATCTCTGCTACTTCATTAAAGGACACATGGCAATCTCCATTTTACTTATCTAGGGTTACGTGGTGATCTCCATTACTTGTAGCTACCCTTTTAGAAACTTGCAGAAGATGACACGTGGCAGTCTCCAGTTTACTCTATTTATACCATAAGAACAATTGGGTCTCATTTCACATTTTCATGGACAGTGACACCTAGTAGCTTCCACTTGCTTAAGAAACAAAACTTGGGACCCACCATAGTCTTTTCTATATCAGTAAAGTAAGATGAAGATAATTCAAATTATGACACATGGTGGCTTTCACTTTCTTTTGTTGGAGTACGTGGTAACTTTCATCACTTTTAGAAAAGCAAAATTGAGACCTTCTGTGATTGCTACTTGGTGCTTTCCACTTAATCCTGATACTTAGCTTAAAAGAAAATACCTTTCACTAAAAAGAGATGAAATGTGGGTACCGATATGAAATCGCAGATGGTGACACTTGGTACATTTTGCTGAGTCGCTATGAGATACGTGGCACATTCTGACCAACTCATAGAAAATATAAAAGGTGCCTCGAATGATGACACTTGGTAGTTTACACTGAGAGGATGCCTCAGAGGATGACACTTGTCAGCTTCCACTTTACCCCGACATTTAGACAAAAATGAATCAAAAAGAAAATAGAGTCCATGCTCTTTTTCAAAACTCTACCATCTCGGACCAAAGTATGTGAAGACAAAATTTCACGGCACACGACTGAAAAAATAGAATGAAATGTAGAGTAAATTTTTACTCTACAGTTATATATGTTCTAATCAATGTTTAGACTATTTGTCTAATACCTCTAAGTAGGTGGCTCAAGAATATAAAGGCTAGCTAATCCTTTGGCTCCATCATTGCCTACTAAGTGAAGCTATGAACCGATACCAATATGAATGTGTATCATATAATATGGCTCCTGAATCCCATAAATGATGTAAAATATGATAATGTGGCATGGATAGCTAAATGTGTACTAGACACAAGGCTAATCTTGGCCATTCTGGAAGAAAGAGATTAAGCTTGTATGAAAGTCACTCCAAAAATGGAAACTAGGCTTATGTGGAAGCCACTCAAGAATGTGGAGGTTAGGTTTATATGAAATCCACTATGAAATGATGCCAACCACTTATAGATGGAATAAGGCACACAATTACTAAGAATTCCTATGTAATATATTGAAATCGAAAAGAAATGAAGATTAATGTGTTCTTCACATTTCCCCAATCACTAGTTTTTATGACATGGATTCTTATCTAGAAGTTATACCAACTACCCAATCTAAAACTAAAAGTAAGAGCCATCATTCCATGCATGATTCCCCCTATATTTGGATTCTTTGAGAAAAAGTGAACTAAAACTATTGAATCTAAACTAATCTATATGTGACAAAACTATAGTGAGCTAACCTTTCTACCTATTTCTAGAAAATCTAAGGTTTTTACTATTTAGACAAGAGTGCCAAAAACAAGACACCCTACTATCTACCATTGTTATCCATGTCTAGTGCTATTGTCCTTACTAAACCTATTATTCTATAATCATTGCTATTTTTCTAGTCTATTCTACCTAGTTTGACCTCTGATTATTATTTTGAGTGTTTTAAAAACTAATTTTTTTATAGGTAGGAGCTCTGATCTCTATGAAAAAATCTCTATTTGGTTCCCCCTCTTTTTAGGGTAGGAATGAAGACCCTACAATGACTTCCCTCAAAATAAAGTGCCTTACAAGTGTGTTATGCTATGAAATACATGATATAATAATGATAATCAAAGCTATGTCTCAAAATATAGCATAGTTTGTATTGGATATTTTTAGATCAATAAGGGTATGCCTAGATAGATATAACAATATATTAGCATGTGTAGTGTAATTAATTAAAACTAGAAATGTTAGTTTTTAGTTGTCAAAGAGGGATGGAGCATGATGTCCATCATGGCATCTAAGAAAGCAAGATAATGCATGATGTGGATCATAGAATTGCAAACACTGAGAAGCAATCAAGAAAAAAACACATGAGGCAAGAATCAAGAAGCATGTAATAGTGGCCAAGGGGGACAAGAAAACAAGGGATATGAGCACATGTCACTCAAATTATAAAGCATGTATATAAGGCAGGTTCAAATTCCACATACACATATAATTGAAAATAAGCAAGGTTGTCACAAGGGCCACAAGTACATAGAAGAGTACAAGCAAAAGACATTGGTAGATGTCCTAAATCATACATAAGAATAGAAGTAAAGGACATTATCAAATGTACTAAGTCACATATAAGAGACAAAATAGGAATTGAAATATACAATCACATCTAGCTACACAAAGTAAGAAAGGAAGGTATGTAATATACTAGAAATACAATCACATCTAATTAATCAAATCAAGAAGTGAAATCATGCAAGATATGGAGTACAAAACTATGTATATGCTAAGAAATACACAAGTGCTATATACTAGTGAATTTTGATAGAGTAATCTATGTAAGCTAGTAAGTAATGTACATCAACATCTAGAGTGTGTGGTGTAGGAATGACATAACTTGGATGGTGTAGTCTTGTAGAAGATGCCCCCAGTGGGTAAATATATCAATGTATGTCTTTAATGTAGAAGTAGGATGCCCCCTCAATGGGTCAAGTGAAGCAATCAAGGATCTAGATGTCATTATACACACTCAAATAAGATCAAGTGAAGCATGGTAATGTAGATAAATCAACAAACAATAGCATATAATAACAAATGTAAGTGTAGCATGGTAGTAGAAATTTAAATCATGGATAATTCATAAAATTGAAATGTTTTTGTGTTTTTAAATTATTTGAATGTTTTTGGATTTTGAAATTTTATATTGTTTTTGGTATTTTGGCATATTTGAATGTTTTTGGTATTTTGACATATTTGAATGTTTTTGGTATTTTTGGTATAAGCTATGTACAATAAATTATGAGAATATTATGTTCAAGTAATTGAAAAAGAAGCTATATACAATCAAGAATGAGAAGAAATGATACTAATCGATGAGTCTCATAAGAGATTCCCTATCATGGTGTCATGCATCAAGCAAAGGAATCATGAATGATTGTAAAGAATGAGGGTATGGTTGTGAATATGATTCTAAATATTTGGATTTATCATAATAAATTGTATCATTCACTCATCATTATAATCTTAATTTTGAACCCCTAGAATTCTAGTGTTGATTTTTGTTGTATTTAGATCTTTTCATTGGATAAATTGTGTCTATGAATGATTTGAATTAGGATGTTCAATAAATCCCAAACATTGGTGACAAACATTATCAACTAATAGAATAGGAGTAGTGATTCCTTGAGCATGCTTGCCCAACCCTTGACCTTGATAATCAAACTATTTTAGATCTTTTTTACTAAACTCATACTTATTTGAAGGTTGAGCCTCATTTTGGATAGGTAGATTTATATATTTTTCATGATTCACCTGTGCTTATGGTATTGTTTCTTGCTCTGATTTTGGTTTTTAATCTTTTTTTTGTTCTGAGTTATGCTTTGGTAACTACTTTTGTACTATTTTTGAATTTGACCCTTTTTGAATGTGTTCCTATGTCACTATGGATTTCTTGACTGATTTACCTTGTATAGGGTTCTCATTAGAAATTATCTATTATATATGTTTATTCAATGCTAAACATGAATTTGGTGATGCCCATGCATTCTATGATATGCACAATAATATTTGGATCTTCTCACTGGATGTAGAGGAGGTAGTATGATCAACTTATATTTACTAATTTCCCTTAGTACCTCACTTGAAATATTATTTTATCTTTGAATAATTTTTGAAACACTAGTTGTATATTTACTTTGTTGTGATTTCTTGTTTTGATATGTAGCATTGCTTTCAACCAATTGACTAGGTGAAGGTGCATATGCATTATTAGCACTAGGATACCTTTGAGGCTTTTATATTATAATATGACTTTCCAATATTTTGATCTTGTCATGTAGTATATGATTCTAAATTTGTAAATGTGAAATAAACTTGCTCATATTTAGTGATTTGATCCCTTAGAGTCTCACAAGTGCAAACCCTAGTTGCTTCTAATTGAACATGTAAACACATATGTTGAAGTGGGTTTTAAGAAGCTATAGGCTAAATGTATGCATTAGTAACAATGGTATAGGCTACCTCACATTTTGTAGGGGTGATAGCATGGACTTGGTTAGAGGGAAAGTATCTATTACCCTCTTGGGGGAGGGGAAGAGAAATAGGTGCTACTATAGTAGGGGGTGGCTTGGGAGATTCATTAGTAGCTTTAGTATTTAGTGAATCACATTATAATTGAATAGAATATGTGATGTTATCATTGGCATGTGCATCATTTGAAATAGAATCATGCATATAAGTAGGAGCAACATTTTGTAATGCATTATGTTTGAGAGAAGAGGTGAGAGAATAGTTAGATACATCTAAGTAAAAACCATGTATGTGGGATGAAATGCATGTAATATGACTTATAAGTTGTATACTAATATGTTTATAAAGAGCATTCCACATGAGAGATAGCAAGAAAGGGATAGATAGCATGGAATTTTGCACTAATGCATAAAAAAATTTGACTTGTGATATGACATTATCAAGGTAGACTTAAAAATTATTCCACATGAGAGATAACAAGCAAGGGATAAAAAGCATGGAATTTTGAACTAATGCATAATTTTTTTTGACTTGTGATATGACATTTATAATATGTTTAGAAATATAGAGTTGAAAATTATTCCACATAAGAGAGATAAAGTAGGTAATAAAACCTTGTATTAAAGAAAAGTAAACATTGCTTTGAAGGAAAGGGATCTTAACATGTTTGGAAATAAAATTATTGATATCATACCATATTATGAAAAATAAGCATGAAAGGTAAAGAATGAAGCTTTGAATTAACATATAGTAAACTTCATCAATCATATACATGATAGGACTGAGTATGGACTCCTTATTTTTTGCAATAAATGTTATGAAATAAGTGAAATCCATTTTTTATTTTATATGTGAAATCTGATTTAAATGTAAGGTGATACCTCAAGTCGACAATGGGACCTAATATATGAAACTAGGGTTTGAAATAAAATGATTTTAAAACTTATTATGGAAAATTTAAAAAATTAAATGTACAATTTTGATTTAAATATTTAGAAAAAATCAAAAAAAATTGGAAAAATCAGAAAGAATTTTCCCTAGGTTTTCTAGGGTTTTTGTGTACAAAGGGACCTAGTAAATTTAACTAGGGTTTGGAATAAATGATTTTTTTAAATTACTATGGTAAATTTAAAAATTTTAATGTAGAATTTTGATTTAAATATTTATAAAAAATTAGAATGAAATTTTCCCTAAGGTTTTATGCACAAATGAAGTAAGTCAGGTTCACCAAATGATTTAACAATTTTTGGAATATTAGAGTCTTATTCCTAATTTAGTTAAAGGTCTAAGTTAACTAATTAAAAAAATAATATTTTAATAATTATAGTATTAATTTGTATATTTTTTTTGGTTTTTTTAGCTTTCTAAAAACAACAATAAATGAGGAGAAATGCCTCTTAGCTTTAAAACTGGATTGAGATGGTTGAGACAAAGGTTAAAAATGGCTATGTAGGACTGGGACAATGTTGTGAAATAGGATATGAATTTTTTTTGGTGAAATGATAGGAGTTCCAAAAATAAGATACTTTAAGGTTTGATTCTATAGTCTAGGTCCTATTGCTATTGTCCAAACTAGTCACAAAGATCTAAGTTTTCTAGGTTTTGTCCATTGTCCCTGTGTGAGTTTGTCTATGAAATTTTATATTTTGAATGTTGATGGATATCCTTGTAGATCTGATTTAATTTCCAACCCTATACCTTCATATTGCTTAAATAAAACTTAAGAAGGAGGGGGTTTAGTGTGTCTAAGATGCACTAAATGTGTATCCACACCCTTTGTGTGGGCATGTTGCCTACATACTGATACTCCTAAGAGGGATCAAGCCGTATGTAGTTCTCCCACTTGATATGCTTTGTAAAATAGTTTTATGTGGATGTAAAAATGCCAAACTGAGAGTACTTGATGTGGTTAGGGATTGGTGTGAGGGTTTGAATATGTTGGTAGCTATATTAGATGGCTATATGCAGAGAATAGGGAAATTTGCCTTAGTGGTCTTTCTTATATTCTTGTTTGCTTTTGTAATATTTTACAACCCCCTTATAAATGAACTTTTAATGGGATTTTATAAATATCTATTGGTCATGGGTTGAATTTATTCATACTAGGCTTATACAATGAAGAAGAGGAATAAGAAGGAAATGGTCATTTGGGATTGAAATGTGATTTAATAAGAGCACTAAAAATGGGACATCCTAGGGTATATCACTATAGTCCAATCCCAGTGCACCTTTCCTATAGGGTCGGGACCTAGGGGGTGGAATTAACATGGCAAATGTAGCCTGGCTGAGCTAGAATTATGTCTCAAAAGTCTACAAATGTTTTAGAATAAGTAAAAATGTGTTTATAAGGGTCATGAAAGCATGAAAGAGGGACCTATGGGTTAGGCCTCACAAGCCACACTCAAACTATCAATTTTGACATTTTATATGACTATAGTAAGACAATAACTATTCATAGTATCCACATGTGAGTTTTAATCAAAAGATGTTAAACACTAAACATGATGTGCATGAATAGATGAACTAGTAACTAGGTGAGTTCATAACTCAATGAGGGATAATTTTATACCACATGCATAAATTGGACATATACACACTATATCAAGATAGTGAAATCAAAATATAGCCTTCTATTACTTTAAAAGGTTACAAATTTTGTCTTGACAGGGTCTGGTCTAACCAAGAGAGGGAACCAAGAGAAATAGGAGAGAGATCTGACTGGTCAAATGATTAATATGAGATATCTATTTTGGGCTTGAGTACTCCTATATATATAAAGAGAGAGAGAGAGAGAGAAAGGAGAGGTTGGTAACCAGTTGTCTATCATTTTTTTATTTGTTCAATCATTCTTTTGGTCTAATTAGGATAAGTCATTATGAATGAGATATTCATGATTAGCCTCTAAATCATTCCACTTATCAAGAAATGTATCCTAAAAGACAAGAGTTAGTCATAGGTGGAAATTTTTGATCTAGATAGAAGTAAATACTTCAACTAATTTTGAAATCCCGAAGTTTTGAATTGTTGATCTCCCACTAGATTTCATTGAAAGGATAAAATCTTCATATCTGCTAGGGCCATGTCATGCCTGTCTTGAGTGGTAGTTTGTCAAGGTCCTAACTTAGCCATGTATCTTCTCTATTAACTATATATAAAAACCAATCTAAGGATATTGGTCTTCCTATAGATCTATATCACTTTGTTCGATGATTGATCTCATCCAAGCCCATATAGATCCTTCTTCTTTTACTTCTTCCATTAACTCAGGTTGGATTTGAGTTCAGACTCTTTTATTTACCTATTGAGTTGGGATTGTCTCACTTGATCACCCTAACTCACCCACTTGTTATTGGCTATTGGTAATATAACTATTTGATTTGAACTATCTCTCATGGTCTTGACACTTGTCAACCACACACTCTTCTTCAGGTCTCTGTCAAGAATTTCTAAACCCCATCAACTAGTTCATGGAGCTTAATTTTAAAGTTTACATGATTGTCATTTAACATCTGTGAGAACACTTTAAACATCCTATAGACTAACAAATTTAAACTCATATGGACCTTCACTTGGGTATAAATTTGACACTTGCACAAACATCTTTCACATTTTTGGCCAACTTTGCAAACTTGTATCTTGAAGCACAAAACTTGTGAAGACACAAAAATTTTAGAAGATGGTATTAATTAGATAAGGAGTAAACCCATTTTATTTGATATCCTAAAAGGCTTCTTTATTTAAGATATTAAGTGCATAAGCTGGAAGGCCCATTTGATCTTGACTTAAAAATGGCTAAGTATGGAGAATTGGTCATTTCAATCTATGGAACCAACTTTGAAGATGGATATCTTCCACCTTGATTCATCACATCAGCTACAAATTTGTGTGAATGATCTTATCATAATAATGAACCAACCCATATGACTGATTCTCTTTGATTTATCTATATGTGTGAGGCCTAACCTCATGAATATACTCCTTTGACTATGTTTGGGCTCTCTAAAGATTGACTAAGTATAAAAACTTAGCATATTTTGTTCTAGGATACCACTTTAGATCCTCAAGTCTTATATTATTCTTAGGTAGCTAAGTTAAAACTTGGTGTATGGCTACCTAGGACTATTATGAAAAAACCCATATGGCCAATTCTCTAATCACTCACCTACACATGTGAAATCAATCCACTCAATACCACATAGATGTTGTTCTAGTTATTTGATTAAAAAAGGGGGGATTTGTTTCCTTCTCTGTATCAAATCATGGAAATTGGACACAAGTTTGTATGTGGGCCAAATATGGCCAGCATTTTTAGTGAATTTTAGGGAATCATGCTTACTATACTTTGAGAACCTAGTTTGATCCATTGGGCATGGAGTCAAACCTTATTCTAACCTCACTTGAAACTAGAAGAGAATAAAAAGAATGAAACAAGATAGGTGCTTGTAGGCACTTGAAACAACTAATCTATGAAAATATATGCATAAATCACTTAGATAAAAGCTTTGGAATCTAACTTATTATGTATAATGCTATAAATTAAAAATACCCTCCTAAGTCAAATGGAAAACTATTTTATACACATTGGAGCTTTGAAACATACTTCCCTTTTCTTGATAGCTCTTCCTTGCACCTAAGAGTAACTAAATGCTCTACCTTCTTAGGGGAGAAATTGGTTCCTCCACTACTAGATTAAGGTGGATTAGTTGAAAATATGGGCCTAAAACCCA
Organism: Torreya grandis; assembly: GCA_037957365.1. Classification (NCBI taxonomy): domain Eukaryota; kingdom Viridiplantae; phylum Streptophyta; class Pinopsida; order Cupressales; family Taxaceae; genus Torreya; species Torreya grandis. The sequence goes on along the minus strand of JARHVA010001342.1, from coordinate 1,987,115 downwards.
ATCATCACACTCCAATATTTGCATTTTTCACAAGAATAGTTCTAGTTCTTCTTCATCCATGAACTATAGATTATGAACATATGGATCAACTTGATCTTTCCCCTTTAATGTATTCATAATGCTAACCTCTAAATTTGTGATTTCTTGAGGCCATCTGCACTCACCTCTATCTTCTAATAGTAGAAAGATGTCTAGAGGTGAAGAGAGAAGTTGATAATCATGCTTGAAAATCTCAAACATACCATCTTAGAAATTGTTATCAACTAGAATTGCACCCTAAGTTGAGTAGGGAGGTTGTTCAGGTCTCCTCATGTAAACCCTAGTTGAAAAATAGGAATAACCTTAGGCTGTGGGTCACTTATGTTGGGTCTAAACCTCCAAAGTATGTCAATTTCCTCTTTGATGCCCACTTAAACTAAAGCTAAGCCTAGTGCTTCATGAGAAAAAGGTTAGAAAGAGATAAGGGCTCTTAAGAAAGTTAACAAGGTGATGCACCAAAATTACAGGTCAATCCTCCCTACTCAACTCAAAAAAAACTAATGAAGTAAGTAAATGACTAGGTTCAAAATTTAACTATCTACTCACATATCCATTTAAAGGTTCACCAAATGGTCTAGGATGAGGGAAATGAAGGAGAGGTATAAAATAAGACACTAACCAATCACAGTATCCAAATGTAGGCTTTGATCAGAAGATGTTGAACACTAAACATGATGTGCATGAATAGATGAACTAGTAACTAGGTGAGATCACAATTCAATGAGGGAGAAGTTTCTACCACATGCGTAAATTAGACATATACACACTATAACAGGATAGTGAAATCAAAACACAACCTTATATAGCTTTAAGAGGTTACAAATTATGTCTTTGTAGGGTTTGGTCTAACCAAGAGAGGGAACTAAGAGAAATATAGAGAGAGATATGACTGGTTAGATGATTAATCTAAGATATCTATTTTTGGCTTGAGACCCTTTATATATAGTAGAAAATAGAGAGACAAAGGAGAGGCTGGTAATTAGTTGTCTATCAACTTTTGAGTTGTTCTATCATGCTTTTGGTCTATTCAAGACAAAACATTATGAGTGAGATATTCATGATTAGCCTCCAAATCATTCCATTGATTAAGGTGTGCTAGAAGACAAAAGTTAGCCACAAGTGGAAAGTCTTAATCTAACTAGAAGTGAATGCTCCAACTGTTTTTTAAATCCCCAAGTTTTGAACTATTGATCTTTCACTAGATTTCATTGAAAGGATAAAATCATCATATCTGCTAGGGACATGTCATCCTTGTCTTGAGAAGTAGTTTATCAAGGGCAGAAATTAGCCATATATCTACTTTATTAACTATAAATAAAAACCAATCAAAGATTATTATTTTTCCTATAGATCTATAATACTTTATTCGATGATCAGTCTCATCTGAGCTCGTATAGAGCCTCCTTCTTTTTCTTCTTTCATTAACTTGAGATGGATTTGAGTTCAGACTCTTTTATTTACCTACTGAGTTGGGCTCATCTCACTTGATCACCTCAACTCACCCTTTTCTATTGGTCGTCATTAAAATAACTATTTGACTTGATCTAAGCTCTCATGGTCTTGACACTTGTCAGTCGTACACTCTTCTTCAGGTCTCCACCAATTTTTTTAAAACCCCATTAGCTAGTTCATGATGCTTAATTTTGACATTCATGTGAATGTCATTTGATGTCTATGAGAATTATTTTATCATCTTTTAGACTACCAAATTTAAACTCATATGAACCTTCAACTAGGTATAAAGTTAACACTTGCATGGACATCTTTCAAAATTTTAGCCAACTTTGCAAACTTGTATCTTGAAGTGAAAAACATGTGACGACACCAAAATTTTAAGAGATGGTATTAATACCACAAGGATAAAACCCATTTTATCTAATATATTGAAAGGATTTTTTTAGTGAAGATATTAAGTGCACAATTTAGCTGGCCTACTTGATCTTTGCTTAAAAATGGCTAAGTATGAAGATTTGGTCATTTTAGTTTATGGAGCCAACTTTGAAGACACATATCTTCCATCTTGATTCATCACGTGAGATATAACTTGGCATGAATGATCTTATCATAAGAATGAACCACCCCATATGACTAATTCTCTTTGACTTATCCATACAGTTGAGGCTTGACCTTATGAATATGCTCCTTCAGCTCTGTTTGAGCTCTCCAAAGATTGATTAAGTATAGAAAATTAGTGGATTTTATTCCAAGAGACCACTTTAGATCCTTAGGTATTCTATTTTGCTTGTGTAGATGAGCTAAAATCTGGCATATGGCTACCTATGACTATTGTGAAAAAACTCATGTGGCCAATTCTCCAATCACTCACCCACACATGTAAAATTATTCTATTCAATAACACCTAGATGTTGTTCTAGTTATTTGATAAAAAGGGGGGGTGATGATTCCTTCTTTGTATCAGATCATGGTAATTGGGCCAAATATGGCTAATAGTTTTCATATAATATATGATTCAAAAGTGTACATGATTGAGTTCAGAGCATACATATTTCCATCTCCCAACCCAATTAGAAGTTATTTTACTATTTTAGACTCAAGAACTACATTTAGATAGTAGCACCCTATTTATATAGTAATTCACCATTTTGTTATCTAATCATCCTTCTATTATGCTAATGAGCACATGTTGTCATTTATAAGATCCAAACCACACACATGCATTATACAACTTATATATAAATTATCAATATCATTGGGGGAATCTTCTAGATAGGTTCAATCCTTCTTTGGCTATTCCTTATTAATCATAGCTTAGTTATTTACATGGCATAACTTCTATCAATATTTATCACTTACTAAAAAACTATTATTTTACTAGTTAAGTTACTAAATCTACTAGCATTATAAATTACTTATGTAGATCAATTACATATATCAATGCATTATTTATTTTTTGGCCAACACACCCCCTTCTTAAAAGAAGTGGGGGACCCATCTAAAAAATTCTCAATTCAAAGTTTCCCAACTTTTAATCTCCTTATGATCATTATCTTTCTTGAAAAATCATAAAACTTGTATTATGCCCTAGTTTTACCAAATGTCTAATGTAGTTATTATGATAATTTAGACTTACATATAAGCTTCTAAGTTTAAGTGCAATTGAGTCTTTATTGTGTTTTATAAAAACATAGCAATTTCATACTTAGTATAGTTTTTTTTGCTAATTAAATTTATACAGATTTAGACTTGTATTGAAGTTCTCAGAGACTAAGTATCCTAGAGTCATAGGCTCCCAAAGGCTTATGTGGTGCCTTGTAAAACCCCATTGGTAGTAGGTGAGCATCTAGATTGATTATGAGGTTTCCTTTTATTATTTAGTGTTTTTTTATGACTTTTAATAGGTGGAATGACTGAATGAGGAAGCACCATGTAGGCCCATTGCCACAACGATCAATTTCTTAAACTTATTATAAAGGTCATAGTTTGGGAGAGCCTAACCAAATGAGGAAGCAACATGGGCCTATATCAGAGTTATCAGTCTCCCAGACTAATAAAAAATGTTAGAGCTTAGGAGATCCTGACCAAATGAAGAAGTGCCATGTGGATACTGTTAAAGTTGTCAGTCTCCAAAAACTATAAGAAATGTTATATCTTGTGAGATCCCAATTGAATAAATAATAACCACTAGATATAGTTAGAGTTGTTAGTCTCCCAGACCTATCAAAAATGTCATAGCCCAGAAGAGTCTAACCTACCAAACTATGCTACATGGAACTTTCATATAGATTGGAAAAAGATGCATAAGTAGCCACAAATAGTTATAATGAGGTACATATAGATTTTAAATGATAATCAAATAATGTTATGCATCACCTCACTCCTCCAGTTAGAAACTCCTACTCCTAAAGTGTAAATGTGAGCTATTGTGTTGTGCCTAGGTGGTAGCCATTACATAGCCTAACCAATAGGCAATGGAAGCATGGAACAAGATAAAAGATACCTATGATGATATAGGGTCAACATAACCATGTGCCTACCACACTCCTAACATTAAATAAATTGGAAAATGGACCTTTATTGGATAATTTAAGACGTCACATCAGAATCACTAAATCTAATAGGTAATGCATATTTAGAATCCCTGAGCTAGCTCTAGATTGGGAAATAAATGGAAACATCAAGCCATGAAATTAAATTTGAATTTTCAATGAGTGAGATTCTAAGCACCATCAATGTAGGATATTTTTATATATCCATATAAGTTCTAAAGAGTGAACTCTTTTAACATTATTGCTCCCATATTCCTAGATTTTTCTCCTCACTTTTAGTTCATTCTTGAGCCCCCCATGTTCTCCCTACTTAGAATTCACTATCATAGAGATATTTCTATTTACACCATGGGTGATTAATCTTATAACCTCAAATTTGAAATTGAATACAAATAAAACACTTTAATAGAGGGCCTATCCCATTTCAAACAATAATGAAATATTTAAAACAATTGAGATGGTGCTCAAGCATAGCTCCAATAATTATAAAGACAAGGCTGAGTTCTAATATTATTTTAAGGCACAAAATAAGTGTGAGTTACATAGAACCACTACCAATCCATAAGGTTTTCATTTTTTAGTCCTATTCATCAAGCTATTACTCACTACCAAGTGAGTACATGATGATGTTCATGATTTGTTGTGCTCTATGGGCTCCTAATATAAGATCATGAATATTTATGGGAGTTATTTCAAGGATTATTATAACATACATAAATATAAAATATCATATATTGTTGATATAGTCAATTTGTGGACCAACACATATCAAATTTATGATTTATTAAAGGACTAGGTGGAGAACCCAAATGCCAAATAGGTTAATAAGGTGTATATAGACTCCTACATAGTCTACACTTTTAAGGAAGGGATATACATAGGAATGATACTTATGGATTGGTTATTTAGGGTAATCAATTACATCCACATCAACCTCTTTTGGGTTCCCCTACTACATATAATCCTCAAAGGTGATCAAGTCCCAAACCTCAGAGGTGTTCAACTTCAATCTTGTCAAGGAGGTATCAGATACTCGAGGTAGAGGTAATTTTTATATGATGAGATATTTAATGGATGTTGTTTATGAAACCATCATGTTTAAACCCTCTACCTTTTTACGATGAATTCTTAGAGGTGCAATGTTTCATTTTGTTTTTTATAAACTATATGACCACCATTACCATAACCACATCTGGGATATTTATGAGTATTTCTACCCAGTGGTCTATATGGCCACCAATGAGGCAACCATGCATCAACTCTCTATGTAAATTAGGGATTTTATCATGCCCATTGGAAAATATTTGTATTATAGTGATGACACTATCATTTTAGTTATCTAAGTCCTCATATCTCCCCTCTGCCTACCCTATCAAGTCCCAAACTAGCTGGCAGAGTAAGAGATTACCTACCAACTAGTTGAGGGCATCTTAGATCAATATATTAGCTATCAATATAAGGCTTAACCCACCTTCCCCATCAATATTAGGTATCATGTGTACTATACTCTATCCCTTTTGTATAAAATTACTGTAGGTAGAGATTCCTATATCTTGAGTATGACAAAACACAAAGATTAGGACCCACATGGCATTGTTAGGGCTTGTGTGGAAACATATCAAGATCGAATCAACATCAAATATGACCACTAGATTAATGATGAGGATGAGGTCCACCTTAACCCTGAAGATGATAATAATGTCCTCACTAGACTTGATACCAAGAAGAATAATAAAGGAAAATAGGTTCATCTCAAGCCATCATCCCATGTTGGCCCTACTTCCTTAAGTCAAATCAAGTTAGAGGAGTTGTTCAAATGAATCATCCTCAAATTTAAATGAGGATATTACAAGGGGTATTATCCAATTCTCCTCCTTAAACCTCTCTACCATGAGCTTTTCCTTCTCAACCCTCTATTCTAGATCCACCATCTGCTGTGGCTCAAGAAACTCAACCCCAAGTGACTCAACCTCAAGCTACATAGGTGCTAAGATTTTTGACATCAATAAAAACCTAATGACAATCCCAAATCATAACTATCCAAATGAATCAATTGAGATCCTATCCTTAACTCTCATAATTCCTCAACAACCTAGTGGAGTACCCCCTAATTTCCCTTTCCCTTAATGACCCACTTAGGTGGTGCCTCCCCTATTTCCCTTTTCATCCCCTCCATAATTTACCCAAGTGCCTCTAGATTTGGATATACATAACATACTTACATATTTACCCTTGTTTAATCTATTCCATCACCATGGATATTCATGGCTCATCCCAAACCTCTAAGTGCTTCAATTATCTATCCCTCTACACCTCCACTAGTTCTTCTACAGGTCCAACCACCTCTAGGTGTACCCACTTCAGCAAGCTTGGTTATACCCCTAATAATAGTTTTGCCCATTTTCATAGTTCAATTGGCCCCATTCATGTTATTGACACATGTAGTTTCCCATCAAGCTCCTTAGTCATCCCTTATTGCCTCTTCCATTATAGTTCCTTCATTACAATAGTGTAAGCTGATCAAGGCAAGTGGCCCAAGAAGAAGCAAAAAGTACCTCTAGATATTCATTCCCATATTATTCCCAAGAAGAACCTATGGTTTTGGATTTAATTAGCTAATTTATCCTTGTTATTGAATGCATATCTCCCTAGTGTCATTGCCCCATGGGTCAATTTGACCTAGAGTCAATGGTAGGCCCAAATGTTCCCATGGGCTTCCCTTATCATCATGCCTCCTTTCACCCACATGTTTCCTCTTCCTCCATTTATCTCATCCTTCATTATTTCCACCTCATCCATTCCTCATTTGCCTAGGCCTCTACGTGACACCTTCATCTCTACCACCCCACCAACATCCCCTTTTAACCTAAGAGTAGATTTAGTGTCACATGCACTTGAAATTATTATATAAGGAGATATTGAAGTGTAATGGGAGTTTGATAGGACCTCAAGGGACATGTTGAGGATACTCACACAAAAATTCATATAAGGAGGAGGCCATATGATCTAGAAGACCTAGTAAAACCTATTATCACTTACCAAAATGATAACATCTGCAAGAGAAGATAGAGTGGCTAAGGATCAGATATTTATGCTCATATCCACATGAAATGTTGGAGAATCTCATGGAAGACACATAGGAGTAGGTTTTGGAACTTGAAGCATAGGTGAAGATATACTTCCATATATAATGAACTAGATAAGTCAAGGATAACCTCATATATATTTTCTCAACTCTATGTGAGGTAATTGAAACATTTATCAATAATAGGGTACATCTCCTAAGGATGCAGACATATTTAGAAAGAATTGATATCATGGAGAGAAAGTGTAGAAATATCACTATGGTCATACATAAGGGCATGTTTCTAAAGCTAAAACCCATGCCCATCTCAGACTTGAGCCTATATTAAATATATACTAAGAGAACTAGGACTTCAATTGAAGAGTGGATGGCCTTGGCATAGATAGTTGTGGAACCTCTAGAAGAAAGTAGGGAAAAGATGTTGGATGGACCATTTAAAATAATTTGGACATATTACTAGTCCAACTCCAAAACAACTATTATAAATAAGTCTAAATTATTTGAAATTTTTTAGTTATAAATTCTCTCCAATGCAATACATGGGGAATAAATCCAAATTATTAAAATTATTATAGTTTAATTTATTTTTAATATATTAAAATTAATATTTTTCTAACATTGTCTCTAGTCCAATTTTGGAGCATAAGTCTAGATTATCTAAAATAGTTCTTTTGGCCTAATTTAAGGAAATCAACATCACAATGTTTTTCCACCTAGATGGCACCCTGCTAGATAAATGTGATTTTAAAGTTCACCTAGTTCACTTCGACCAGGTTATGAGGAAGAAAGTAGTGAAATTCAATAAAACTAAAGCCAAAGTAATGTTGGAACTCTCAAATCACACCATTTAAAGCATTAGCTAGGTCTCAGAAGTAAAAGTGTCCCTGTAAGACCCATTCTAGGTGTATCAAAGACCAATGGTTGAACAAAAGGTGATATTTTGGGAGCTACCATTGAATTTAGCCAAGTAAGACTAAGAGTTTAACCTGGTAGTAGTCACATTGGAAACCAAAGATAATCAAACCAAATAGTTGGGAGTCAAATCTTTTCCAACTCATCAATAAATAAACTAAGTGCCCCCCAGAGCATCTTTTATGAAAGTGGAGAATCTTATGGCTCTTTTTGAATCTATATAGTTTTAAAAACTTTGAATGGCCATCGTGGCCAAGGATGGGAATCTTGTGCTACTTGGAGGTGACCCACTTCTTCTATATATATTATAAACTACAATACTTTGTAAAGGTTGGCAATTTATGTAATGTAACTCTGTTTGAATAAATAAAAAGCTTTTATTTGTTTTCATTTAGTTCTCTACTCATGAAGTGTAATCCATGGTTTTTTAAGTTTTAAGTGATTTTTTATGCAATATGAGTGATTTTTTTGCTTATGTTTTAGAGATGCATATGGTTTTTAGATTATGTATATGCTAGTCTAACCCCCTATATGGTATTTTCATTCTATTGTGAATAATTTATGTTCTATGTACTTTTAGTTATAAAGTACTTCAAAAGTTTTGTGTGTTAATCACTACAAATATTTTGAGTGTTTATAGTTTATGGAGGACCTATGAGTGGCATATTCATATTGTTGTCCCTTTAAAGCTTGCCCACTGAGTGGCTAAATTGTATAAAAATGTTGAAACAATAACATGGTGGTATAAATATGACTTGGCACATATCATTTCTCTAAGAATTGACATTATTTGAACAATAAATCCCTATTTTTCATTACCTTTGTCTCCTTTATATGTTTATTTTGGAAGTAAGAGTCTCTCTCCCTTGTTTTAGAAGATCTATAAAGTTTGGTGTAATTTCACTATTAAAGAAGGATTTCTTCTGGATGGTAATGGATTCTAAGTGTAACCACACATATATTGAGTCTCTAATGGTAATAATTATTGATATATAAGTAAAACAAGGTTAAAATACTTGGTCCTTTGGCTGAACTAGCATCAACCCTAAAATTAATGAAGGGATATATTTATCAAACGTATTGTCCCTATTTTCCCCCTCTAGGACACTCAATCTCATGAGTGACTTTAGATGCAAGGATCTCAATCACGATAATAGATGGTATTAGAAGGAGGTAAAATATTTGTTTTATTTGGTCTTGTTGCCTTCATTTTATACTTTCCCCATTATTGTGTGTTTCAAACACACATAACATAAACTACTAAGTTAACTATTAAGGGGTTATAGAATGTAAACCCTACATTTTTAAAGAGTATAAGTACAGTAAATTAGGGAATAAAATAAATACAAACATTGATTTGTGTAAGAATTAACCTAACTTAATATTTCCAAAAATATTTAAAAATGACACAAATAAGTTCTTAGCTAAAAACTAATTGAGATAGATGATCTGGAGGTTTAAAATTGGCACATAAGCTAATCAAGATGTTGTGTATAGTTTCCAAGTGTTATAAAACTCTTGGATAGTAGTGTGGTACCTTGGATAGTAGTGCATCATGCTAGTGTCCTTATGTAAGGACTATGTGAAATTTTTGAAGTAATTATGTCTGAGTTTGATAGGCTTGTTCTTATGTAGACAAAACTTGATTTCTTATCTATGACCTATTTTGGTTTTATTTTGTATGTATACCCTAGATATCCATGTTGTTAGGGTATTTAAGAAACATAAGTAGTAAAAGTGTGATGTTAGCTAGGTAGGATGTATATCCTCAATACCCCACTATGTTGAGAGTTTCCTACATATCAATACCTTGAGAGGGGATCAAGCTCAAAGTTGTTCTCCCAATCTAAGTGATAGTGTAATTGAAATTGAATACTAGTATGAATGTCAACTTGAGTGATTTGAATGACTTTTGAGACTATAAATCTATGTATTCTAAGCTTAGGGTTGTTGTAGATGAATGTATGTATAAGTAGGATAGAAAAAGGATTAATAACCTTGATTTTATAAAAATTAATCTAAGCTTGTTTGTGTATTTTGCAATTAATTTCCATCTAGTGGATAAAGGGATAAAATTCATGTATATATATATATATATATATATATATATAGATTTAGTGCTTGTACAGAGTGTGAAATAGGACTCGATTAACTGTAGGTGTCTTAAGAATTGAAAATATATTTGTTGGGGTTGAAATTAGGCAAGGGACACTATCATAGTCCCTTTGTCACTAGCGTAGTATACTAACGCCCAAAGAATTGTGTTAGTGTCCAAGTGGCAGAGCCTAAGGCACTAAGGGATTGGATCCTTAGGGGAAGGTTTGGGATTGATTTTTGGATGTCTATGGATGTGTAATTCCCACATGAAAGTTGTATAAGGGTCAAAAAATTCCCTAAGATATGTCTAGGGCTAAACCAAGAATGGGTTGTCTCAAGTGACACTCATTGAACTCAAGTGACATTTTATATGACTACATTTCCTCCCCTTTATTACAGAAATGTAGCAAAGTGAAATGAATAGGATAAAGGAAAAAGAAGCATACCTAGACTTACCTATGAGGCAGAGCCCATGAATTTAGGTTTGAGTATGTGAAGTGTAATCCATTATGTATCCTATAAATGAAACATGGATGAATTAGTTCCTACTTAAGGAATATCAAAATCAAACACAAAATTGAGTAAAGAGATAAGAGAGAGAGAGAGAGAGGAAAGGAATTAATACACCTCATTAAGTATGTGAACCATAGTAAAAACCTAGTGATATCCTCCATGTGTGTGTAACTAGTGATCAAATCAGTGAATATATTGGATTGAGTTGATTTCTTGATCAATCCCCATGTGTGGGTGTCTCAATAACTTAATCTGATTTTGACTCCACTATTACCCACCCCTACTTAGAGAATCATACATTATGAATTAATTGGATTGGATTGAAAACTTGTCTAACCCTCATATGTAGGTGGATCAAGAACTCAAATAGACTATGACTCCATCATCACCTAACCATGTGTAGTAGGTATATCTATAAATGAAAATATGTTAGCTTTGGGGCATTCAAAAACACTAAAAAGTAAAATGTCTAAGGGGTATCTCAGGCACTCAAGAATGTAGCTCAAGGACTACATAGAAATGTCAAATGCTAAAAATGAAATAAGGAATCAATATAGTGCAAACCTAGTGTAAATGGTGTTTGAATCATAAAATGTGTATAATGACATGAAGCTATAATTCTATCTGAGATGAGCTGGTGAAAAACTAATCATGTGTAAATAATGTGTTGTCTACATTCCCCTGAATTCGATAAATGTGCATATGGATTTTGGATTGAGTTTTAACAATCTTTGTCTATATATATCCAAAATTGAAATAGGAGTGATCATGTTGTGCATGATGCCCCCAACCTAAGTAAACCTAGTATGATTCTATGAAAAATTAAAAAAAAACTAATCAAATCTAATAATCTATGACTGAAACTATGTAAATATAGACTATAACTAATGTATTTTTATATCAAATATAGATTTTTCTATTTATGGGGATACTAGATAGTATAAAAGTTATTTGGATAGTATCACACCATACTAGTGTCCTTTGTTCCATGCTAGTGTCTTCTATGTTGTTTTTATACCAAGCTAACTTTGATCTTTGTCTGACTATTTTCCACTATGTTTTCCTAATTTTGAGTTCTATAATTCTATGTTTGTGTGTTAGAAGCTATACTCTAATTACACTAAAATTGTCTAATCTTTATGATAAATCCTTATGAATTCCCAAAATCTCTGCATGATATATGTTAGAATGAAAACATATGATATCTGCATAATAAATCAATATAATGTATATACATGACATCAAATTTTAATATAATCTAAGAATAAGTTGGTAATGTATGATGTATGTTAGTTATAACATTCACATAGTTGTCAAAATAGATATAATCAATTAATAATGTGTATGAACAACACAATATAAGAATAATCTATGTAAACTACCTAGGGGGATGGGTGTTGATGTCTATAAAGGCACCCGAGGAGGAAGGGAAGATGCATGAGGTCCCTTAAGAGATATAAAACTAAGTGTAAGTGTAACACACAAGTGACAAGTGTCATCACCATGATGCATACATAAAATCATATATACAACACACGTGAGGCACATAAATTAAGATAAAGGGACAAAATACAAGGGACATGGGCACATATCACTAAATTTGAGAAAGTAATACATACAAGTACATGTTCAAATGTCCACATAAATAAAAAATAAGGTTGGCATAGAGCCACATGCAAGGACATTTTAAAATGGATACATACAATAAATAAGGCACACATAAGGACATGGGTACATGTCTAAATCATATAGATAATGAAAGGAATTGGCATAGATCCATAAAATAATGACATATTCAAATGCCCTCAAATAGATGTAGAAGCAAAGAGACACAATCAAGTCTAAACTAGAGAAAATAGAAATTAAAGTATGCATGAACATGTGATACAAATCCAGATAAGATATAATATGTATATAAATTGAGTCTATAGTAGTAGTAGTGAGTAATAAAAATGTGAGTAGTATAGCATGATCAATATCAAGATATAATCAATGATAAATCTATGATATAGAGTATAGAAAGATAAAACCTATAAAACCAATATCTATGTAGTATGATGCCCCTAATGGGTGAATGCATCAATGTTGAATATGTGTAGCTATGTATGTGACCATAGTGGGTAGACAGTATCAAATATGTATCTGTGTGTTAGACCTGAATCTTATAAGAATCTATGAACACTTGATAAGAATAAGTGAGGCAAGTAGATATGATAAAATTGACTATACTAAGATATCTATCATATGTACTACTTGGAAATTATAAATAATGTAAGTATGGATATGCAAATAATCTAATTTTTGTGTTTTTGATCAATATTTAAATGTTTTTATATGTTAAAAATATTATATTGTTTTTTTATTTTTTGAGTATATAATCTATGTGTAAGTAATCATGAAATGAAGCTATATACAAGGAACAAGGTAAGAGGAGAGATACTACTAACTAATGAGTCTTGCAAGAGACTCAAAATCAACATATCCTATATCAGATAAAGGGATAATGATTATGTGTGTTGTTTGATGCAGTATATGGGATCTAAAAATTAGATATATTGAGTGATCTATAGCTAAAATTGCTAGTGGAGTAGGGTTATGAATTTATGAGGCTAAATGAATTAACCTATGAATTATGGTGCATTTGGGAACCCATTTGGTAGATGAATCTATAACTAGTGTGGATTATCTCTATTATATCATTGATATGTGCATTAATGGAGAAAGAGGTCCTCTAGAATCCACAACATGTATTTGACACAGGGGTCTCTCTAATAAAGGTTTATGTGGGAAAGTATGCATACATAGTACTACTATAGGAGTAGACATCACCTACATTTGTGGCTCAACTAACATATAAGGTGTGATAATAGTATATGTTTCTATAAATTTAACTAGTGACTAATGTATAAGTGGTAGTGGAATAGGTAAAGGATACTCATATAGAAGGCCCTCAACTATAACTACCTAATTAGCATGTATATACTTGAGACATGTATGTATGATGGATGGAATAGATTGAAGCTATTGTATCTAAGGCCTACCTAATAACAAATTAAATATGCCTACACTATGTTTTACTATGAATTTGGTAGCCAGTTGTGTAGGCCCAACCTATAATAGAAGTACAATCTCCCCAATGGAACTCTAGATATGACCACTAAAGGCACAAATAAATCTATCTGTTAGAGAAATATGTTACTCTAAATAACTCAAGTGATGTAAAAATGTGATAGTACACATGTTGACATTTGAATTATTGTCAACCATGACACTATGAATAGGATGATGATCAATTTAGGCTCATGAAAAGTGTGCATTGAAATTTGTGTCATCATCAACTATATTTTGCTCTAAAAATTTGATAAGAGGTCTAGCTAGTATTGTAATATAATACACCCAAATGATATTATGTAGAGGATGTGGATCCACTATATGATTTTGATAAGATTTGGTGGTGGTTGTGCCTATTATGTATAATGAACGCCTAAAGTTCCTACACTCTCATTAGCAATAAGTTTTGCAAATAGATCTGAAAATATTTTCAATGTTTTTTCTTATATTAATTATAGTCTAGGAGCCTCTATAAGAGTGTCTAGATCAATGATATTATATTCTATAAAATCTTGTATCTTATGTCACAAGTTAAAGTATTTATTTGTATTATGACCTAGTACCTTGTGACAGTCATAAAATACATTAGAATCATAGTTCCTAGAAAGAGGCAAAATTGTATCAACCTCTTTGATGGGAGGGAGAGATATGACATTGCATTATAAGAGCTGCTATATAACCCATGATAGAGATTGAGGAAAGGTCATAAAATGTCTCCTTGGAGGAGCTGATAAAACCATGTGTGGAGGTGGATATGAAGTTGCTTTAACTATCATTTTTGAATCATTCTTGTTCTCACTAGGTTCATGTTATATGGATGCTTATTAGAACTCTTAGTAGTTGAATCTCATATAGTTGTGTATAGTTTTCCCATGAAGAGAATCTTGACTTCCCATTTTTTCACTATATGACAAATATCTATGAACTATGTAAAATTATTGAATAAGATAGCTTCCTGAAATGTTGGTAACAAACTCTACTTGAATATGTCTTGAAATTCTCTATTTGCCATGGGGCTAGTTGTCATTGTTAATATAGTTTTATATCACAAGACATATTTAGTTACTAGCTCATTGGAATTTTGTTTGAGTTTTGCAACTTGAGCATAATAAACTTTATCATTGATGTTGATTGAAAAGTGCACCAAAAATATATCTACTAATGGATTGAATGTTGTGGTGGACTTATTAAGAAGATCATATAACTATTACAATGTATAGTCATTTAAAATATAAGGGAAATATTTATTAAGGAGCCACTCATTACATATGTAGTCTAAAAATGCTATGTGGAAAGCTCATAGATGGTGCTCTGGGTCACCCTTACCATCATACAAAGTAAGCTTGGGTGCCATAAACTAGAATGGCAAAGGAGTTACCACTATATGTTATGCCAAAGGTGTATGTAAAAGAACATGAAAATGTAAGACATGACCTAATATATTGGTACCCTAATAAATATGTAACACATTAGCCTATAGATCATGGATCTCATGCCTAAGGGATTATACATTTGAAGAGGAGGAACTATCCATAGGAGGTGTTTCCATTGTTGAAGGTTGTCAAGTTATAACAAGTTGTTTTAGAATCCAAGTTTCCCCCATAGTAGATGTAAACATATTTTAATATGGGGAATTAGTGTTGGATAGTTGTTATTTATGTCATCGAGGTGTCCAAGTGAGTGGATGAAGTGTCTTGATAGTCTAAGTGTCAATGATAAAGTGTGTAATGTGCTTGTCTTAGTATGCTTGAAGTAAGCTCGGTTGATCTTAAGTTTTAGCATGATTGGGGATCAATATAAATTATTTATCATGTGTGAGGGGTCCTATCATAGGTCAAGGATGATTTTATATCTTTTTTAAGTGCATGGTATTCATCTAGTTCTTCATTATGTTCATCTTGGCAAAGTTGGTTATATGATAAAAATATATGAGTAGGCATATTGATGAATTTATATTTAATATGTGTGAACGTTCTAGGAGTAGATTGATATATGGATGTACTCCCATATTAAAGGTGATAATTTGGTCCAATTTTTAGGTCATTAGGTTGAGTGGATCAAATGTTATTAATGTGCAAAGTTGGCTTCTCAGATAAAAGTTCACTAAGTTCCCATACTTAGCCAATTTTGCAAAGGGAGATCTAATAGTGCACATTTAATCACATCATATATATATATATATATATATGATGTGAAATTAATATGAGAAAATAAGGATATAATGGATATTTTTATTCTTTTTAGATATATAATGGTGAGCATGAAACCTATTATATAAATATCAATGATGAGCAGGTGTTCACACATACAAATCAATGATACGTATTGAGTCAAATAGGTCAAAGTGATAAATATTTAATGAAGTTAAATTATAGGATACTCTCAAAGATATTTATGGATTTCATTTATTCTAAATTTTTAGGAAGCATTGAGATGATAAAAAAATTTCAATGTTTACCAGTGAGCAAAGTTAAAGACTAGGCTAATCCGAGGAGATCGATGGTGTGTATCTAGTCAAAGTTACCAAGGAGTATGAGATGAGGTTAAATTAAGAGATGTTTATCATAGTTAAATATCAAGATAATTTTGAGGAAGATTGATGATGTTTATTTTTTCAAGATATGAGAGGGCACGAGATGATGACAAAGTGTTCGATGTTTAACTGTGACCATTGGCATTTAAATTAGCAAAGGAAAAAACTAGTACGTAGTGTTTTACTCATATATTTTGATATAAGATAAATTTATTGATGCATTAAAAAGCAAAGTTGTATAGGAATTAAAGATAAATCCATTAAATCTATTTATAATATATTAATGTTTTTAAATCTAAAGAGTTATTGAGCTCCAAAGTTGACTATGTGCTTGACCATGTTCTATAAGTGACCCAAGAAGAACATTTGAGTTGTTCTGATGGCATTTGGATGTTTCAAGGTGACTTAGCTATTGGAGAGTGTTTTAGACTCCATGAGGATAATATATATGTATTTTTTAGGTTTTAACTATCCATATTTAGTATGAAAAAATGATTCAAAGTTGACTATTTGTTCATTAATGGTGCTATTGTGTACATAATGTTGTTTGAGAAAATTGTACTTTAGCAAAAGAGTGTTTTGGTGGGAGTAATCACCTAAAGATGTCATAAGGGTCATGTGGAGTGGACCTATGCATTTTTAAGTGGTCCTATGTTTCTAATTTTCTCGATGAAGTGCTAAATGGGTGAATAGGTCTCCATAAGACCTATAAATGTTACTAAGGCCTAATTGAAAGGTGTAATTGACTAAGTGTGACCCATAATTAATATGGCCAACTTGTGTGGATGGTATTGAGCTATGTTTTATGTCTTAACAGATAAGACAAGTATTATGGATGACCTAGAAGATAATACTCATTATGGATCTATAAAAAGTGAAATCAAAGGTGGTGATTTCTTTACTTGAGAGAAGAGGTGTGTAAGTGTTGGACAATCAAGAAAAGAAGAAAGGGTATGTGCCTAGTGGATGGTTTATAGAGAAGATTAGGTTGATGATTATGTCTATGACCTATAGGTCATATTTTTGATGTAAAAAATAATGCTCATGTATTTTAATATTGAGCATAAGTTAAATAAGAGAGATTGTGGCATGCCAATGTGAGAGGCTTATATGAGATAGAGAGGGTGTTTTACAAGGGTTATAATAATATGAGTTCCATCATCAGGGGTTGAAGAAATTAGTTAAAAGGTAGATATGTTTATTTCATAGGTGTTGGGAGGGTGATTAACATCTAAGTCAGAAAGACTTGACCATCCTTAGGGGTAAGTGTTCCTTGTAAAATAGGTGTTTCATTAAATTTAGGTTAGGACTTGACCATCCTTAGGGGTAGGTGCTCCTTGTGAAATAGGTGTTTCATTAAATTTAGTTTATAAATACTTCACCATCTTAGGGGTAGGTGCTCCTTATGAAATAGGTGTTTCACTAAAGTCTCATGTTTACATATCTCTTATAAGATAAGTAGTCCATGTGTTTACAGGCTTGAGAGTGGGTTTTATTCCCCAAGAGGTTTCCCACATATATCTTGTGTTGTGTATGTGATCTTGATTTATCTATTTTTCATTGTTATAAACATCTTCAATGCTTTGTGAATGTTTGTATTAAATGCTTAAGTGTTTGAAGGGTTTAGAAATTGAATTAGATTATTTTTTAACACTAATTCACCCCCATCTCCCCCTCCCCCACTCTTAGTGGTTTGTAAATCTAATAATTGGTATCAGAGCAGGTCCTTCTTGAAAATTTAACCACTTAAGGTGATAAAAAGTACAATGGTTGACAAAGAGACTATGGCTTATCTTCAAGACAAACTAGTATGTGCTTTATCAAATGTCAATACAAGCATGGATGATGTGAAGATGAAAGTGAAAGGTATAGAAGTAAAAATCAAGAATTTGTAGGTCATGATGGATAAAGGTCTCAATCAAAGGATGGAATAATTAGAAAATAAAGTCATGACTTACTCAGATGTACTCTTATCCAAGGATAAAAGGGATTTTAGCTCCACTAAAAGGGTCAAAAATTAAAATTCATGGATCGGTAATGGTCAAGAAAAAGGAAGGTTAAATATGAATAATGTCTTCAATGGGTATTAATTTTCGTACATTCAATTTGGTCATAGATATAGGGATTGTGAATTCTCTCCAAATATCAAAAGGGATCTCATATGCTACAATTATAACCAATAATGTCATATACCCAAGAATTGCAAAAGATATTTTTGTAAAAAGGATATACAATTCATTGACACCATCAAATGGTTTAAGGAGACTAAGTCTAAGATTGAAGAAAAAAAAAGTAGAATTCAAGTGGTCCACTGAAGGAAGAGTCAATTTTTGTTTAAGAATCCTTGTATACTCAAGAAGATGAGAACAAGAAATGGTTCATAGATAGTGGATGCTCAAATCATATGACATGAGACACGAGCAATTTTATCTCTCTTAAGAAGACCAACCCAAGTTTAGTGAGGTTTGGTGATAATAAATCTATTAACATAGTTGGCAAAGGTACTGTGAGTTTGGACAATGGTCATACTAGGGCTGAGAATGTCTTATATGTAGAATGTTTGAAACATAATCTTTTAAGTGTGAGCCAAATGTATAAGAAAGGAAATGTTGTAACTTTTCATGATGATGTATGTGAAGTAAGAAAGGCAAAATCTAGTAGATTAGTTGTAAATTTTTATAAAATAGATGATAACATGTATGTATTCCATGAATCTAAGAAGGAGGAGTGCCTCATGAGTCAATTAGAAGAAAGTTGGATTTGACATAGAAGGTTTGGACATATAAATTTTGATAATATGGTAAAGATCAGTTCAAAGGTGTTGGTAAGGCATATGCCCAAGATTTATAATATTCCTCATTCTCTTTGCAAGGCATGTATTCATGGGAATCAAACTAAAAGATGATACAAATCCAAGGAGTTATCCACTACAAAGATATTAGAGTTGATCCACACTAATCTATGTGGACTTATGAGAATGCAAAGTATTCAAGATAATAGTTACTTCATGCTTCTCATTGATGATTTTAATATGATGACTTGGATATTTTTTATTAAAGAAAAACATAAGATTTTACAAGATTTATGGCATTCAAAGCACTTGTGGAAAATGATAAAGGATCAAAGATCAAGTGTGTAAGATCAAATAAAGGAGGCAAGTTTTGGTCTCATGAATTTGATGATTTTTGTGATAAACAAGGGATAAGGAGACAATATTCTACTACTATAACACCATAACATAATGGTGTTGTTGAAAGGAAGAATAGGAATGTTTAGAGTAAAACCATGCTTTGAGATACCAAATTATTAGATGGTTATTGGGAAGAGGTATCCAACACTTTAGTTTATATCCTAATCATTTGTCAAATTAGAGTAAATGGTGATAAGACTCCTTATGAGTTATGGAAGAATAGAGTAGCTAATGTCAAACATTTTAGAGTGTTTGGGAGTAGGTGCTTCATCAAAATAGATGAAGAGAATCTTGGAAAATTTGATTCAAGGTCTGATGAAGGCATCTTCTTAGGTTACTCTTCTATCAAGACTACTTATAGGTGCTTCAATAAGATAATTCACAATATTATTGAAATTTTAAATGTAAGGATAGATGAGACAAGTAGAGTCAAGAAGCCAAAATTATAGGTAAGTGAATGAATTTAGAATTCTATTTCAAACAATGATGAGTATTTTGTTAAAATAAATGATGAAGATGAAGAGGAGGAAGAAGTAAAAGACTTTAAATCTCCATCTAGAAGAATTAATAAAGGTCATCTAATATCTCAAGTTATTAGAAATGCTAGTGTAGGTTTGTAGACTAGAAGGAGAATGTTGATCAATCATAATCAATAAGACTCAGCTTTGTTGTCCATGATTGAACCCAAAATACTTATGAAAGCTATCAAATATGAAATTTGGAATGGTACAATGGATGAAGAACTTGATCAAATAGTAAATAATGAAACATGGGATTTAGTTCCTAGTCTAACAGATAAAATTATGATAGGTACCAAGTGGGTTTTTAAAAAGTATATGAATGAGAAAAGAGACTCACAAGGAACAAAGCTAGATTGGTGTATAAAGGATATGCTTAGGTTGAAGGAATAGATTTTGATGATACTTTCACTCTTATGGAAAGAATGAAAGCAATTAAAATCTTCTTGGCATATGCAAGTTTCAAATGTTTTAAGGTATACCAAATGGATGTGAAATATTCATTCTTGAATGGAAACTTAGAAGAAGAATAAGTCTACATTGAGTTACCTGAAGGATACTTCCTATCAAATAATCAAGATTTTGTGTGTAAATTGAGGAAGGCTCTTTATGGTCTTAAACAAGCTCTTATACCTTTACATGATAGGTTATATAAGTATATTTTGAGTCAAGTTTTTAAAAAATAAGTAGATGATAGTAATTTATACATTAAGACAAAAGGCAATCATCAATTGATGGTGGTTTTATATTTTTATGACATCATTTTTGGATTTGATAATGATAATATGAGTAGAGCGTTTGTAGATACTATAAGGACTGATTCAAAATGTCAATGTTGGGAGAACTTTCTTTATTCTTAGGATTACAGATTAACCAAATTGATGTAGGGATATTCATTTCACAAGCTAAATACATCAAGGATATGCTAAGGAAGTTTGACATGATGGATTGTAATCCAATGGGTACTCTAATGATCATAGGATGAAATTTAATTAAACTAGATGACTCACCAAAAGTTGATCAAACTTTGTATAGATCCATGATTAGAAGTCTTTTATACTCTACTACTTCTAAGCCTGATATCATGTAAGTAGTTGGTCTTGTAGGAAGGTTTCAAAATGATCTTAGAGAATCTCACTTGAAAGTAATCAAAAGGATATTGAGGTATCTCAAAGGCACCATAGAGTATGGTTTATAGTATCATAGGAGTAAATAATTCACTATAAAATCATATACTGATGCATATTGGGTAGGTTGTGTGGATGATAGGAGGAGTACTAGTGGTGGGGTCTTCTTCATGAGAGAATGCTTGGTGTCTTGGCTGAACAAGAAGTAAGCCTTAGTGTCTCTATTAAATATAAAAGCTAAGTATATAATAACTACCTCTTGTTGCATGCATGTCATGTGGATGAAAAAAACTTTGGAAGATTATAAGTTGAAATAAGATAGACCTTGTCCTATATATTGTGATAATACTATTGTAATTAGTATCTCAAATAATCATTTTATACACTTAAAAACTAAGTACATTCTTATTAGATATCATTTCTTGAGAGGACAAGTGAGTAATCAAAGTGTTGAGTTGGAGTATGTGCCTAAATTTTTTTAACTTGTAGATATTATGACCAAGCCATTATAAAAATCTACATTTGAGTATGTAATACAATGATGGGGTGTCATTTCATTCTCTGTGAATCAATATAAGGTCTTTTGGTTAAGGGGGAGAAACAAGTTCATGAGCTTTCTCTAGAGGTGGCTTGAGAGAGAAGGCTTGTAAGCTTGTGTGGTGGTTATTCATGGTGTATGGAGATATAAAGATGATAAAAAGGTGAAATGGATTAGAGATATTAGGAGGATTCAATTATAGATGTTTTCCTGGTGAGTTCCTTTATATTTCAGTGTTTTTATGTGTTCTTTCTTCATTGGTTACAGTGCTTGAATGAAGAGAGTGTTGGCATGTAGCAAGAGGAGTTGTAAAGGAAATAAGAGGTAGGATAAAGGTAAGGGGTATTTTTTATCATATTTATAAGGTGATCATTTCTTGTTGGTTTTATTTTTAGGTCTTTAGGATTAGTTTGTGCCCACTTTGTCATTATGTCAAAGGGAGAGAAGGTTCCTATTGTGAGAGTGATTGAAGAGAGAGAAGGAAGGTGAGTTGTATGTTGGGTTTTGACATCAATGAAAAAGGGGAATGTTTTTGGATAGTTTTAAATGATTTCATGGAGGTTTCTAGGTGAGTGGATGAAGTGTCTTGATATTCTATGTCAATAATAAAGTTTACAGTGTGTTTATCCTAGTATGCTTGAAGTAGGCTTGGTTGATCTTTAGTTTTGGCATGATTAGGGATGGGTATGAAGTATTGAGAATGTTTTATGGGTCACATAATAGGTCAAATATGATTTTATATCTTGTGGAAGTGCATGGTATTCATCTAGTTCTTCATTATGTTCATCTTGGCATCGTTGGTTCTATGAGATAAAAATTTGAGTAGGCATATTGATGATGTTATATTTCACACATGTGAAGGTTATAGGATTAGATTGATATATTTATGGATTAAAATATGAAATATTATCATGTGGTCCAATTTTAAGGTCATGATTTTGAGCGACAAAAAATTTATTAAGGTGCAAAGTTGGCTTCTCAGACAAAAGTTCATTAAGTTCCCATACTTAGCCAATTTTACAAAGGGAGGTCTAATGGTACACATTTAATCATATCATAGATATATAATGAAAAATTAATATAAAAATATAATGATATAATGGTGAGTTTAATTATTTTCATAAATCTAATGGTGAGTGTGAAACCTATCAGATAAAGATCAATGGTGAGTAGGTGTTCATACATGTAGATCAATGATGTGTATTGAGTCAAATAGATCAAAGTGAAATATGTTTAAAAAATTTAAAGTATAGGATATTATATAAGATATTTATGGAATGTGTTTATTAAAAATTTTCAAGAATAAATGAGATGATAACAATTGTTTAATGTTTAATAGTGAGCAAAGTTAAAGACTAGGCTAATCCGAGGAGATCGATGGTGCATATTTGGTCAAAGTTGCCAGGGAGCACAAGATGAGGTCAAAATGATAGATTTTTAGCATATTTAAAGATAAATACACTTTATATAAAGATTTATGATGTGTATTTTTTTAATATATGAGAGTTCACAATATGATAACAAAGTGTTTGATGTTTAACTGTGACTGTTGGTATTTAAATTAACACAAGGAAAAACTAGTCTATAGTTTTTTGCTCATATATTTTGATCCAAGATGAATTTATTAATGTATAAAAAATAAAATTTATAGATTAATTCAAGGCACATCCAATTAATCTAGTTATAATATTTGAATGTTTGTACAACCAAATATATTGAGCTCTAAATTTGACCATGTGTTTGACCATGTTCTATAAGTGACCCCAGAAGGATATTTGAGTTGTTATGATGGTATTTGGATTTTTTAAGGTGAATTAGATATTGGAGAGTGTTGTATACTCCACGAGGATAATTTTTAAGTATTTTATATGTTTTAAAAATCCATATTTATTATGAACAAATGCTTCAAAGTTGACTATTTATTTGTTAATGGTGCTACTATGTACAAATGTTATTTGAGTAAATTGTGCTTTAACATAAGAGTGTTTTGGTAGGATTAATCACTTAAATATGTCATAAGGGTAATTTGGATTATACCTATGCATTTTTAAGTGGTCATATGTTTCTAATTTTCTTAATGAAGTGCTAAATGGGTAAATAGGTCTCCATAAGACCTATAAGGGCTACTAAGGCCTACTTGAAAGGTGTAGTTGTTTAAGTGTGACCCATAGTTTCTATGGATAACTTGTGTGGATGGTATTGATTTATGTTAGATATCTTAAGGGATAATAAAAGTATTATGTTTTACCTATAATATAATAATAATTATGGCTCTATAATAAGTGAAATCAAAGGTGGTGATTTATTAACTTGAGACAAGAGGTGTGTAAGTGTTGGAAAGTAAAGGAAAGAAGAAAGGGGGTGTACCTAGTGGATGGGTTATAGATAAGATCATGTTTATGAATGTGTGTATGACCTATAGGTAATATTTTTGATGTCAAAAATAGTGCTCTTTCAAGTTTAAAGATTGAACATAAGTGAAAGAAGAGAGATTATGGCATGCCTATGTAAGAGGCTTGTATGAGATAGAGAGGGTGTTTTATAGGGGTTAGTAAATTAGAAGCCCATAATAAGGTGTTAAATACATATATTAAAATGTGGAGATGTTTATTTTATAAGTTTTATAGGGGTAATCAAAATCTAGGTTAAAAGGACTTGGCCATCCTTAGGGACAAGTGCTCTTTATGAAATAGGTGTTTCACTAAATTAAGGTCAAAAGGACTTAACCATCCTAAGGGTAGGTGCTCTTTATGTAATATGTATTTCACTAAAGTCTCATGTTTGTATAATTATTATAGGAAAATTAGTCCATGTGTTTTTAGGTTTGAGAGTGGGTTTTATTCCCCAAGAGGGTTTCCCACATAGATCTTGAGTTATGTATGTGATCTTGCTTTATCTATTGCTCATTATTATAAACATTTTGAATGATTCATGAATGTTTGTATTGAATTCTTAAGTGTTTGAATGGTTTTTAAATTTAATTAGAATGTTTTCCACCACTAATTCACCCCCCTTTTAGTGGTTTTTACCTTTAATAAGTAGAAGATTGAATATTATTGGATTTATTCTTTATTTCCATTATGGTTTTCATAATTTGTGAATGATCAAAGGGTCATTACATAATTATATCTCTAAGAAATTATAAAATATCATCCTTATTTGTTATAATATTTTCATTATCAAGTGGGGGGAGTGTCTATCGATTCCCGTCTTGTGTATCATCTTGATCTTGATTGTATTTTTCAAGTTTGGATGTATTATCATTGAAGTCCACATAATCATGGTGTGAAGAATAAATGAGGGGGGTTATAACTGGTCCCTTTTCCATGGTATAAGTTTGAATGGAAGAAATCTAAGTATGTTGTATAAGTTTTAATGGAAGGAATTTAAGTATGCTCAATAGGATTTCCACTAAGCCCAATACTTCTTAAAGGAAGAGATATAATTTTTTGAGATGGAATATAACAAATAATATGAAATAATGCTACTTAAATAGAATATATAAAATATGAAAAGCCTAACAAAGCTAAGGGAAATAGGAAAAGGAAGGGTACAAACCTTAATAACATATAGGGATAGGGTTTGGGTAGTATTCAAAGTAAGTCAAGTTCACCAAATGATTTAAATTTTGAGGGGTTATGGAATGTAAATCCTAGGTTCAAGTGTTTGAGTATAGTAAATTAGGGAAGATATTTTTAATAAATACAACCACTAATTTGTTCAAGAATTAACCTAATTTGATATTTCTAAAAATAGTAATAAATGACACAAATAAATACTTAGATGTAAATTGACTAAGATAAATTATTTTAAGGCTAAAAACAGCATAAAAGCTAATTAGGGTGTCATGAATAGGGTTTAGGAGTTATAAACCCTCCTAGATAGTAGTACGGTACCTTAAATAGTAGTGCACCATGATAGTATCCTTGTATTTAGTGTTAGTGTCTTTATGTAGGGACTGATGTGAACTTCTAGAAGAAACTATGTCTAAGTCTAATAGGCTTATTCCTATGTAAATGTAACCTAATTCGTTGTTTGTCACCTATTTTAGATTGATTTTGTATGTAAACCCTAGATATCCATATTGTTATAGTATTTGAGAAGTACAAGTAGAAAAAGTGTGATGTTAGTTGGGTAGGATAGACATCCTCAACACCTTGTTATGTTGAGATTTACCTTCATAATTATACCTTGAGAGGGGATCAAGCCTGATGTATTTCTTCCAATCTAAGTGTTAGTACAAGTGCAAGTGAATGCTAGTATGAATGTTGACTTGAGTATTTTAAATGATGATTGAGACTGGAAATCTATGTATTTTGAATTTAGGGTGGATATAAATGAATATATGTATAAGTAAGGTAGAATATGGATTAATAAACTTGATTTTACACAACTTATTCTAAGCTTATTTGTGTATTTTGCATCTAATTTCCATCTAGTTGATAAAGGGATAAAATTCATGTATATAGATTGATTTGGTACTTTCACAGAGTGTGGAATAGGTCTAGGCTAATGCTAGGAATCTTAGGAATTGAAAATATATATGTTTGGATTTAAATTTGGAAAGGGATGATAGAATTATCCCTTGGTCACTAGTGCAGTGTGTTAGTGTCCAAAGAACTACGCTAGTGTCTAGGTGGCAAAACCTGAGGCACTAGGGGTTTGGATCGCTAGGGGAAGGTCTAAGACTAATTTTTTAATGTTTATGGATATGTAATGCCCACAAAAAATATACATAAGGGTTTAAAGAGGCCCTAAGATAGGTATAGGGCTAAGCTAGGGATAGGTGGTCTCAAGTGACACTCATTTCACACAAGTGATATTTTATATGACTATAGTTATAGAAGAAGATGGGCCTTGATAAAAAAGCTTTAACCCACTAGTTTACCCTTAATTAAGTCTAGATCCTACTCCCCAAATTACCAGGTCTAAGTTTGGGTAAGGTAGACTAATTATTTTACCCTTACAAGTGCATCAAAGATAATAGTTTTATGGAAATAGACCCTGACCTATCATTAATTCCACTAGCTCATCCTCCTAGTCTCTCCCAAATAGACCACTCATAATTGTTCTCCTAATAGCTTGGTTATCTGGATCAGCTATAAATATTCTTAGATTCATTCATGACTTCCCCTAGAACCCAAAAATGTACTTTACACATTTCACATTTGGTGTGGGATAAATGGCTAAAGAACATGTAACATCATACAAAACCTCTCTAAGGCTTCTGAATGTGGAACATGAAGATGTAACATGTAGGATATTCCCATTCACTTTGATGGATTCAACCTATGATTGGTTCCTTAATCTCCTTAAGAACTCCATTATAGGGTGGGAAAAATTTAACAATACTTTTATTGCTTAGTTCAGGCAAGTCATTGATCCCAACATCATATACTAGTAGTTTTCCTACATCAAGAGAGAACCAAATGAAACCATTAGAAATTTTAATGCTAGGTTTCAAAAAATGTATAACCAAATCAATGTGCTATATCAACTAAACACCCATCTATCCCTTGAAATTTACAATATTTCCTTTGAACCCTTAGATGACCATGTTCCTAAGATAAGACCCCTTCATAATAGACCTACCCCTAGCTTATGAAAATTCCATAATGGTTGATAGATAATTAAAACCCCAAGGTCAAATGATGGATCCCATTGTTAATGCCTTGCCAAACATGCCATCCCTAAACGTTATTCCCATTGAAAATTAGAACTTTCCTCTATCTCATCTGCTACTTATAGCCAACTAATTCACATTGAGACACACTTCCCATAATCAACACTTATTTTTGATTAACCCAGTGAATAATGAGATGGTTCCCCAACTGCAACACCAATCCATATTGGTAGATATGAATAATGTACAATTCATACCCTAAGAGTCAACAAAAAATGAACTGGACACCATCCAACATATGGTAAAAAAGTGAAGTAATGAATTCCTTGGCCTATAAATGCATATAGATAACTCCAATCTTGAAAGTTTGAATAAAATTTTTACATACCAAAGGTAAAATAGAAATTATCATCCCCATAGTTAGCCAAAACCTTCCTTGAATAAGTTTATTGAGATTAACATTTGTGAGATAGCCCTTCCAAACTGGTGCCATGTATGTACACATCCCAACATGGTGAGCTTGAATGCATAGAGTTCTATATCACCTTCGACATATTCTAGAGAGAAATGAAAGAGTATGAGGTGGTTCTAAATTAGCTAGATCATCCATCACAGGTAGAGATCCTAGTGTTGCCATTATATTATAAACCATGAAGTTTCTTAGATGCAAATAAAATGATCTATAGGAAATTCTTATCAAGGTATAGGACTTTCAATAGTTTTAAAGGAGTAATTACACCCTTAAAAATAGGAAATAATTATTGTCCCTCATTACCTCAAAGCCTCCCAGTAATGGTGCAACCCCACCAAATCATAATGCTAGGAATGACCCACCACCTCCAAAATCTCAAGAACCAAAGGTCCTAGTGGAGTCCCAACCAGTCCAAATCAAGGTAGGATATAATATAGTATAGGAAATGAATAATATTAAGACAAATATCACTCTTCATGATCTTACTCAAATCACTAAGAAACAATGTCTTTTGCTGAAGTCATTAACTAAAAAACTACCAAACCAACCCAAATAGAGCAAAATAATGATTGCACTAATGTACTTATGCATAAGAATATGTCTAAGTTTCTTCCCTTTTATTTTAATATTTATAATATTTGAAAAAATCTACATAATTGTCTAGTAGACTCAAGAGCTTCTACCAATGTAATGGCTATAAGCATCTATGAAAAATTGGGTTTAGTTCCCATCAAGTCAGATAAATTCATAGTCAAAATCAACAAATTTGATGTTAAAATAGTTATAAATCTCCTTAATGTACATATGTAATTAGAGTTATAACATCAAATTAAAAATTCATGGATATTCAAGTTGTGAAGATTCCTTAAGCCTGTGGGATGCTCCTCAGTTAGGATTGGGAAAAATCCTTGAATGGGATTATGGATAAAAATTTATCCCATATGTGGTTACCTTAGAGAGGCATAGCTAATCAGATTAGAATGGATAGAAAAATTTGTATGAAACATATGATAACTGATTATAACACAGTCAATGAAAAGGTGGACCCAGTATCCTCTCACTTAGGGATTTATACACCAAGCATAAAACATGCTAAAGACAAATCCAATAATGAACCTAAATTATGAGGCTTGTAGTCCCTATACATTGATGGGACTCATTGTAAACAAGGCATTGGAGTAGGTCTTTTATTGATAAACCCACAATGAAAGAGATACCTAGCTTCATATCGATTGTAGTTCCCCTATACTAACAACCTAGTGGAGTATGAAACATTAATCCTCAAACTATAATTTGCATTTAATCAAAAGTCTAAATAACTAAGAGTGTTTAGTGACTTTGATTTGGCTGTAAAATAAGTTAAGAGTAGGTTTAAATGCAAACTCTCATACCTATATAAGTATAAACATAAATTATGGGATATAATTTAAATGTTTGATGCATTCAACATCATCCCTATCCCTAGGGAAGAAAATCTAGTGATTAACTCAAGACCATCTTTAGTTATGAACTTAACTCCCCTAGATGACACTAATATGAGATAATTTACTTTGAATTTGTCCCTTACCCTTCTATTCTTGATAACATAACTAATTTATATGTATTTGAATATGATTAACACATCGTCTAATTCCTTAATAGCATTGGGGCATTTGAGGCCCAAATGATAGATGAAGAGGAAAGGGATAGTCCTAAAGATGAAATTGACAAAGATGGAATTCTAAATATCCAAGGAAATCTAATCCCAAAGGGGATGATTTATCTATAAAATGCATTCAACACATTTATCTTTATGTACCAAATAAATAAACCTAAATTTATAGATCATAAATGTCAAACTATTAACCTAGTCTCCTTAGAAAGACCCCAAACTATCAACATAGTCATTGATTGGACATACATGGAAATTTAGTGGTTCTAAAAGTTTAAGTTGAGTTAAGAATGCATAATTTATTGGGTCTATAAAGACCTCAAATCCTTTCACCCAGTATTGGTCACCCACATTATCCCCCTTAGGCCAAACCAAAGACCATTCTAGTAGAAGCAGAGGCATGTGAATCCAATCTTTAAACCTTTGATACATAAAGAAGTTCATAAACTCATATCTACTAAAATAATCTTCCTAGTTTTCCATTCCACTTGGGTGGTAAACTTAATACCAGTCAAAAAGAAAAATAGCAAAATTAGGCTATGCAAAGACTTTCAAAACTTGAATAGATCTTTAGATAAAGATAATTTTATCCATTGCCTCCCCTTGACAAAGTGATTCAAATGGTTAATGGATCCTAGATTATGTCCTTTTTGGATGTATTTTTGAATTATAATCATGTTTTATTGAATTATGATTACCAAGCTAATATTGCATTCACCATGAAGTGGGGCATATTTGCCTTCAAATGAATGTCATTTGGACTAATCAATGTAGGAGAAATATTTCAAAGAATGATGGATTTTTCATTTGAAGGTCCAATTGGTAAATGAATAGTAATATTCATGGATAATTTAACTATATTTTTTAAATACAGATCATATCATGTCTATCATTTATATAAGGTCTTTGAAAGGTGCATAAGGAATGAAATTTCCTTGAGCCCTAAAAAGAGTATTTTTGATGTCACTAAAGGTAAGATTATCAGTCATATCATAATGAAGGAAGGTATTTATATCAATCTCAAAAGAGATGAAGTAATTTTTAAATTACCTAAACCTAATATAAAAAATAACTAAAGTCTTTCTTTGGAAAATTAATTTTTTCCACAAATTCATTTTTGGATTTGCTAAAATTATAAATCCCCTTAACACTATGTTAAAATAGGATGCCAAGATGGAGTGGCATGATGGATCAAACAAAGCATTTCAAGAAATAATATGACATTATAACAGCACCCATGATAATTAGTCTAGACTATGCAAAATATTTCTACATATATCCTTTTTCCTCTGAGCACACCATCACTGCTTATCTCACATAAAGATTAGATGGAAAAGAATACCCTACTATTTTTATGAGCACTAATCTTAATTATGAAAAATTGAGATAATCCAAATTTGAAAAGCATTCCTACATATTGGTCAGGTTGTAAAAAAATTTAGGCACTACATTCTTTGGAATAAAGTGCATGTAATCATGCTAAACCTAACTATCAAGAAAATGTTGGGTCAAAATGAATTGGGTAACACAAAGGTAGATGGATGACCAAGTTTTAGGAGTATGACTTGGAAATAAAACCTTCCAAGATAGTTAGGGGGAAAGGTCTTACTCAAATGATAATTTTGATTGATCCAAGAATCACTATGCATGAGTTATATCAGGAGTTAGTACTATAGTAGGATTGGTACAACCTAATCATACATTACCTACTCTATAAGAACTGTTACATCTTGATTCTTCACTAGGAAAACTTTCTTGATTATCTATGGATATCTATAGTTGAAAAATTTAGATTTGGATGGTTTTAACTAAAGTTGGATATATATTGTTATGGGGTAGTAGGATATTACTTAGGTTACATGATCATGCTATTATGAGTTAGCTGTAAGTATATCTTTACTTTATGATCATGTTTATTTGTCATTTTAGCTATATTTTATGATGAATGGTTATCATGATTGCTATGGTATAACTACCTATTTTATTGTAATGTTGACATAAGACAATACATCCCTTGGAGTGTGATGGAGGGATAGCATCATTGGATAAGATGATGTAGATTGAGATGTCGAAGGACGATAGAGAAACTGACCAGTACACTACACACACCATAGTAGTTAACACAAGGTATAATACATTAAGAATGATTTTCAGGTGGTGTTTATTTCTATTTGCTTTGGAAAGTTAATTTATATAGTTTTCCAATCAAGGTTGAATAGCATAATGAATTATTTTTGCATAATTAGTATGTTTTGTCTTTAATGTGCATAGAAACCTTACTAGCATGATTAAATTTAAAAATATGGATTAATGATTGTCAAAATTGTCATAAAGATTTGTGAAAATAAGTGATATTAACTAAATTATTGAATTATATACTTTCTCTATTTTATTATTGAAATAAATGAAAAATTAATAATTATATAAAAAAGGAAAAAGACAATAAAACATAAAAGAGAGGAAATGATTAAATTAAATAAGAAAAAGACCAAAAATAAGGAAATAAAACAAAAAAATAAAATCAAAGAATCAAATTTAAAAATAAAATAACATTGCATAAAGGAAAGAACACATTATTCAGAAAGGGACAACTCAGAGGAAAAAATAAAAAAAGGTAAATCATGGTGGAAAAAAAAAGAAGAAAGAAGACATTGGTGGAATATTAGAGAGGAGAAGATCAACTACAGAAAAATTAACCAATCAAGTTGTCAGGTAGGCATTTTGCTTATATACATAAACCTTAAATTTTTATATGTCAAATAAATCTAGCAAGAGTATTTGATTATAGTGATTTTCAAGAAAATGATTAAATATGATGATATTTAGATAGAATTGATATCTATATATTCATCAAAATATAAGTCTTATACAAGGGTAGGCATAGCAATTGCTTAGCATCAATTTAACCTTTTAATGAGTAAACTTCTAGTTCATATGTGGGGCAGTGACCCAACAAAAAAACCCAAAGACTATAACTATTATAAAAGATGCTAGTATGATTGGAGATATACAAATATTAATATATAGTGACTTGGTGAATTGACCATTAAAAAAACTAATTTTGATTTAAATCTAAATCTACAACAACCTCACTAGATCTGCAGTGACATGATCTATTCCTATAGTAATTTATACTAAACCTACAATGATTTGAATTACCAGGTAGTGTTCTATATCCAATATGACACTCAACATACTATTAATTAATGCTTAAAACATGGGATAATTTAGTGTTCTAGAATTACCAGGTATCATTCCATAGCATTATTCCATAATGTTCAAATAATTAGATAAAACATAGGATATATCTAATACTAATAATTTTCTCATAGTGGCTATATAGGTTGTTGTAAACATTTTTTCTATGTTGCATGCTTGTCTTGGCATTGTTGAACCTTAAAATATGGAATGGTTGACTTAAATTAAAAAAATCGTTTCTATTTTTATATTTAAATAACATCATTGGTGTTATATAAAATCACTACAATAGCCTTATAGTCATGAGTTGTTGTAATAGATGTTACATGTTGGTACCTTCAATTATAATTGAAAATAAATAACCAAACATATTTAGATGGTGCAATGATTTATATTTTGAGGCCAGTACATAATATAACATGTGTAGCAACCCAAATTTAGAGTGTAACATTTCATATTTTGTACAACAATTAAAAAAATAGATCACCATATACAATAGAAACACTATGTCATATACTCATTTTAAAATAACATAATATAAAATATGCAGAAAAAAAAGGGTCAATATATTGAGTATTATTTTAAACATAGATGATAAAATTTGATTACAAATTTATGTATGTAGTGAATTTCATATGAACAATGATTGCTGATTTAATCTAAACATAGAGCTGTAGTGAAACCTTATCATCAACAAGTTTAAAACTATCTTATAACTACAATTGTGTTATAGTTAATTCGACTATGGTGATTTGATACATAAATGTAGCGATCCTCTTTACATGCTTTATTTATTTTGAGTTTGAATTAAACACATCTTTGATGTAAAACATTTAAAGTATCAATAAGATGATGGTTGATGATGGAAACTCAATATATGTTGGCAGTTTTCCATATGATTCCACTAAAGAGGATGTTCGTGGAGCCTTTGAGATATATGGCACTGTAATTTATGTAAATATTTTGAATGAATAAGATTTTGGATAAAAATATGATGGTTATGTCACTTTTACTAATCCTAGAGTTACAGTCAATGCAATCAAAGACATAGATGATAGGAAAAATTGGTAAAGATGAAGATATAGAAAAATAGGTAAGCTTAAAGGAATTCCTCTAAATAAATATTTGGCATTTGTTTAGAGGTAATTAGTGGCTTTTGATAGCTGGTATATCCCTTGTCTTACATTAAATAACGTGAATAAAATGAATTATTGCTACTCTTATCAATTATATTATGTTAAGAAGATTATAGTAATAACCCAAAGCTTCTAATAATCTGTAAACCCACACTTAACAAGGTTGATCTTAATAAATAGATGAAAGTTTTATATATTAAGGGCTTAAAATCTCTTGGGTGTATTAATAAAATCTCCTATAATAATTTATGTGAATCCTTGAGTTGGTTATGCTTCTTATAATGGCATAAATGTAGTTATAAACATAATGATATTGGTGGGTAAAGCATGTGTACAAAACATTCTTAGAGTGGATTAATTTATATTCATATGTAATATATATTGGTATATGGTGGTGTATGCCTATAAAGTTTGTATCTATTATAACTAAGTCATGAACTCTAAAAGAGTGAGACTCTATCTATACATCTACTCGGGTTCTTAAAGCATGCCAAAATGTGCTAATGATATATCCTTTGTTGATAAAAATACATGAGCTAAGTATATTTATCAGTAGTGTATCTATGAAATTTTTTATATGAAAGCTATGAGGAGGCTAAGTCTATACTCTGGCCATGTTTTGAAGTTTGGGTAGAGTCTAAGTAATGTATTTATGGTATATAATAGTGCATCGTGATGGGTGCCTATAAGTTATGGTATATTATCTTATTAATGTTTGTGTTATAGGCTTAGATCTACTTATGGAAATTAAATTAAGCAGTTTGACCATAGGGTATATTCAGGTGGTATAAACCCTTAGTTGTTAGATTAATAGTTATATGGTCATTTGTCTCTTGGAAAAAAAGATTGGTTATTCATAATTATGTTGTTGTGATAATATGAAATATGATAGTGTGGGATATCATAGAATACTAGAGTATAAATGTATGTTATACCTAGATGGTACATATTGTAATTATTATATCTAGACTCACATCTATGTTGACTAATTATATGTATGTATGTTGGTTGTTACTGTGATTAGCATATTTTTTGACAGTTGGTAGGACTTTGTGTATGTGTGCATACCATCTTTGAGAGTGTAGCATATGCGAAGATATAATATTAATTGTTTCGTTGGAACCGTGACTCACTTTATTATGTCTAGTTACTTGAATAGAAACTTATGCTTCCATGAATTTAAGACTACTTTATATGATTGATTGTGGAAAACTAGTAGTTATGTATTTTAATACTATATTATGGTAATATGGATTATCATAGAGTATAGTATGTTTAAAAACTAATTGTGATAATAAAAATCTGTAGTTAAATGTGTATTTACCTAGGTGGTATAAATTATAGTCATTATTTCTAGTATGGGATAGAAAATAATGTAATATCCATTCATATGCTTGACAAAATAAATATATGTTTTGGTTACTCCTATGTTTAGCATGTTGTATGATGTGTTTCTAGCAGTACGTAAATTAAATGAATATTTTGGTTGAACTGTATTTGACTAATCTATACTATTGATACGGAGTAAGGAGTGAGATAGAATTCACTAACTTACTAGCATCATAATGATATATGAAGGCAATCCAATCAAGTGGTGTGTATGAATTTGATTGATCTATATATCACCATTATTTATTATTCTTAAAATTTTAGCTAAAGTATGTTTAGTGAGACATTATCATTTCATGAGTATGATTTACATGTTTGTGTGATATCTTTTAATAGAACATTTTTCTATGATACACTACATGTTTAGTTTAGAAATCATACAACACATGGGTACTTGCTTGTCTCTCTAGATTCCTGTGCCATCACTATATAATCATCCATGAAGGGAGGGCCATTTATTGATGGGATTAGTGTGGGGGATCATTAGTCTGTGGTTGTTATAGAAAAATTCTTGGATGTTTCTCTCCCCCCCCACAACATTACTACTTATCGATACTACACTAAAGATTTCCATAAATACTTGAGTTTGAGAACTATACTCCTAAGGAGCCATGTATCTTAAATGTACATTATATTGAAATGTGTTTATTATTGAATATTGTCATGAAGAGTTGTAATTACTTATTATTGTACTTTGATAGTGGTGGTTGTAGACTTATGTCAATCATGGTTGAGTTAATATATTTAATTTATATTTGATGTGCTCTCATGATATGTGACATAATATGTTTGTTATTATCACATTTGAGTACTTTAAATAATCTCTATTAGATTCTTGGGATGAAATATATTTTAGTACATTGATTTTTTTTTAAAAATCATGCATTTATAGTTGCACCCTAGTGGGGTTATTACATGTGGTATTAGAGTTATGGCTTGAAATCTAGGACCTAATGAGTCCATTAGCATTTTCATGTCCTTCTACTCACCGGTGTGAACCTAGTGACCTAAAATTTTACACTAATATTTTATATTTGTAGTGCCTTAGTGTAAAACCATGTTACACCATGATTGGAGTTTTTGAGACTTGATAGATTATCCTGTATGGCTTGGTGACTATTATTAGCATGAGACATTCATGAAATGTGTGTGGGGAACATTGAGTGTGTACCCTTAGGATCACTCATACCCTTAGATTTAATATAGGATTGGTTTATCAAGTGTCCCAATGGTGATGGTTGTATACGAGGTTTGGGTAGATAAACATTTAACATAGTTCATGTGTTATGAACAAAATATTTCTACCATGGTTTGATCACTTAGATTGAACACCTTGAGTATGAATACATCCTTGTTGGTAATAAGGTCACATTATCCATTTGTGTTTTGTGTTATGAATATTTTATAAGCATGGGATGATTCTCGCTTACTATATGTTTTTTTTTTAATCTTATGTTCGCTAATTCTAGAAGTGGGAAATATTATAAGACCATTTTTAGTTAGTACCATCTAGGGCTGTGGGAATTTTCTTGTAGTATAATGTTGTTATCTTGGTTGGGAATTTCCTTTGTGTTAGGAGTCTGATTATGGATTGGCACCCTTATGTTTATGTGGGTTAGGAAGAAGTGACATCTCTCTTAGTTGGTTTAGAGGCGAGTTTTTATATTTTCATTCTCCTTTGACATAATTATAAGCTACTAATAGTATTCATATTTTCATGATGTTGATTTAGTGTTCTCTTAAATGGGAACTTATTTATAAAATATTGTTTTGAATCTTATTTTCCTTATGTGTATGTGATAGTGTCATCTACTTATTTTTGAGATAAGTTGTTTGATTGTATGTATTGATACGTTCTTGTGGTTAATATTTTCCTTCCATTTATGGAAGAAGGTTATGTTATTACTCTTATAATTTAGTAAGTAGCAATTTCGCAACTTGAGTTGCAGTATTATTTTTAATACCATGAAAGGGTATTTAATGATTTTTGTTGTTGATATGATAGATCTCCAATTTCCACTTTTGGATTTTTAGAGTCATAATTTCTAGTGTTACTTTTCTAATTTTGTGAACTTAACCATGTGGAGTGAAAAGCCTTGAATTATATATTAAATTATAAATTAAGAATTATCAATTGATTATAATTAATATTTTATTATTTACCCTTGATTAGATTGATATTGTTCTCTTTTTGGCTTAAAGCATGTTATTTTGAAGAGATATTTATGCACCATTCACTAGGAGTGAGTAGGGTATAGGATGTGTGAAACATCTTTTAAATTTAGGGGTTGAGATAAACTTTTCATTTGTCGCATTCTATCCAAATAAGTAGGGAGATATTATCTCTCTTTTTCTCTATAAGGTTTAAAGTATGATGTGATCCTTAGCCTATGTATGTTATGTTAATTTTCACATTATTTCCTCTTAACTATGAATATAACACTATAAGTTAAGTTGTGAAATATGACACTAGTTATGTTTGGCTAAGTGGCAACTTAATACAATTATAGATTGATTTTATGATTCCTCTTATATGTATGTTGATACATCTAGGATTATTTGGCCCGTATTATTGCCTTCTATGATCTATTAGTATAGAATTATGATTCATTGAACTCTGTGCACATTTTGGAGATCATTAGGTTATGGAGACCTAAGGGAAGAGTGGTGAATTAGGAATGCAAGTAATAAGTGATAATAGTGGATCTTACTTAGCCTCACAATTGACTTAGTAGTTATTAAACTCGGATTTGACAAATAAACTTATCAAATCTAGGATTGATAGATAGACTTATCAAATTTAGTCATATGGCCATATGCATGTATACAGTGGAACATTTATTCCTTAAATTGTTTATACATTATAAATGTAGTATTTTTAGTTCCTATTCATCATCATACTTATCAGGGGATCTATGGAATAGTGATAATATTAACATGTTATACTTATCAAGAACTACGTAGGGTAGCAATAATATTAAATTATATACATCATTATTACTAGGTTCCCTAAATACTTTTCTCTAAAATGAGAAATACATTCTATAGATTATAGAGATGTGTAGGGGGGACTAAAAGGTTTTATGGAACTCTCCCTGGCTATTTTCTTGTACGATGATCTTATGTGCTCTTAGGAGTCAGTGAAAGTATCAATAAGATATATGGGACCCATCAAGGTAATAGAAGTTGTTAATCCTATAGTATATATGCTTCTCTTAATGGTTCTATACCTTGAAGTGGTCATGACAAAACCAATTAGAGTGAGTAATACTCATAACCATGTATGCATAATAAGGAGATGTCATACAATAAGGCCTTGTGAAGATTTTGAAAGACCAAGATTTTAGGGAAAAATACTATGGTTATGTCACTTTTACTAATCCCAAAGTTGTATTCAATGCAATCAAATACATAGATGGTAAAACAAATTGGTAAAGATGAAGATATAAAAAAATAAGTAAGATTAAAGGAATTCCTCTAAATAAATAGTCAAAATTTGTTTATAGGTAATTAATGGATTTTGATAGATGGTATATCCCTTATTTTAAATTAAATGACATGTACTAAAATGAACTATTGCTAAACTTATCGAGTATATATATGTTAAGAAGCTTATAGCAATAAAACTGAGCTTACTAATGATATGTAAACCCACACTTAGCAGGGTCAATCTTATTAAATAGATGTAAGTTTTATATATTAAGGGCTTAAAATCTATTAGGTATATTATTAAAAGCTTGTATAATAATTTATGTGAATCCTTGAGTTGGTTATGCTTCTTATACTAACATATATGTATTTATAAGCATAATGATTTGGTGGGTAAAACATGCGTATAAAAAATTCTTACAATGTATTAATGTATATGCATATGTAATATATATTGGTATATGGTGGTGTATGCCTATAATTTTTTTATCTGTTATAACTAAGTCATGAACTATAGAAGAGTGGGACTCTAGATATATGTCTACTTGGGTTCCTAAATCATGATGAAATGTGTTAATGATATATCCTTTGTTGATATAACTACATGAGCTAAGTATATTTGTTGACAATGTATCTATGAAGAAATTTATATGAAAGTTGTGAGGAGGCTAAGTCTATACTTTGGTTATGTTTTAAACTCTGGGTAGAGACTAAGTAATGTATGTATGACATATAATAGTGCATTATGATGGGTGCCTATAAGTTATAGTTGATTGTATCATTACTAATTGTGTTGTATGTCTGGATCTACTTGTTAAATTAAGCAATTTGACCATAGGGTATATTCAGGTGGTATAAACTGATACTTGTTAGATTAATAGTTATATGATCAATTATTTCTTAGAATAGAAGACTAGCTATTCATAATTATGTTGTGATAATAACAATTAACTATGATAGTGTGGGATATCATAAAGTACTAAAGTATAAATGTATGTTATACCCAAATGGTATATACTATAATTGTTATATTTAGACTCACATCTACGTTAACTAATTATGTGTGTGTGTGTGTGTGTGTGTGTGTGTGTGTGTGTGTGTGTGTGTGTGTGTGTGTGTGTGTGTGTATGTTGGTTGTTACTATGATTAGTATATGTTGTGATAGTTGGTATAAACTTGTCTATATATTCATACCATCTTTGGGAGTGTAACTTATGCTAAGATAGAATATTATGTGTTCCATGGGAACTATGACTTGTTTTTCTATGTCCAATTACTTGAATAAAATATTATACTTACATGAATTTAATACTATTTTATATGATTAATCATGGAAAATTAGTAGTTATGTATTAAGATACTAGACTGTGGTAATATGTGTTATCATAGAGTGTAGTATGTTTGGAAACTAACTATGATAGTGAAAATCTATAGTTAAATGTGTATTTACCTTGGTGGTATAAACTATAGTCATTATTTCTAGTATGAGATAGAAAATAATGTAAGATTCATTCATATGTTTGATGGAATAAATGTATGTTTTGGTTACTCTTATATTCAACATGTTATATGATGTGTTGCTTATTATCAGAGGTTCCTAATACAACAAAACATGCTAAGGATGAGGATACTTAAGACTTATTCAAGTGTGAAAAATAGTGTAAATAATTCATATTTAAGAAGGAAGACAAAAACATATTAGAGATGTATTTTAGTGCATTTGATAGGAATTAGGATTAACTAGTATTTCATTAATCATTCCTAGAGCATACAAAATAACTTAGATAGGATTAAACCATACATTAAACATTCATACACACACAATGAACAAAATAAAAAATACAAGTAACCATAATAAAAATAGTCTATATTGATCTCAACAAAATTTCATCATCTTATTCATACAAGAATACATATTTATAGTCATTTATAGTCCCTAACTATTCACATTATTCTCATACTTTGGTGCCAAAAGAGGTGACTATTCATCTTTTATCCTTTTAAAAGTCATGGAGGATAAGAAAAAATACATATATCCAATAAATAAATACATAATACATGGATATTCATGGAATATCCTATGAAGCTTTACTTATCCACTTTCTTTTCCCAACACTCTCCTAGACTTAAAATGTTGTCTCATCTGGAGACAATGTTACAGGATTATTTGATGGTGCATTTAGGGCATAATATAAAGAAATGGCTAGACTAATAAGATTCATAATAATCACTCAAGGCATTGTTTTCAATTTTCACCTCTTGTGCACTACTTAGTTTCCCTTTTAGGTTTTCAAATAGTAGTGTACCAACCTATCACTATTTTGGGTTTTTAATAGGTTGGCATAACCAAGTGGTTTCCCTTTACAAGTTTTCAACCATCCTATCCCCACTTGTCTTACTAATCATCCCCAATACAGAAATTGTTTACAAAATTTTCAAAAATTTGCATCTTACGTAGTACTTAACTGGAAGGAGGTGGTATTACTATGGAAGAGGACTAGCTAGTAGGATCCTTGGCCCTAAAGTGTGCTTCCTTTAACTACATGATGAATTTCTAGAGCTCATATGGTGGATCATAAATTGGAACATTGAGAGTTTGAGCCACCTCACTATAGAATGGAGCCAAGTTAGTTTTGTAGGTATGTCAATCAAGCATCACTTCCTGAAACATGTAGATTAGGATGAACATTGGTGCATGATATATGATAGGTTCTTTTAGTTATGACTCAACACTAGTACTCATTAGTACCTTTATATTATTGATCCTCATCTTTATTTTGCCACTTAACTACTCCAATGTTTCTATGTGGCATTCTACCTGGAGACTCAGAAATGAACTACATCATAGGTCATGCCACTTATCAATAAGTATATCACATACATTGACCTTGATAGTGAATAATTCCTAGAGAGAAAGGTTATTTTCATCTTTTGATGCAATCTGAATGTCCATGGTTTTCTTGGCCTTTGTAGTTGTGGTGAAATCTATGGTGAAGCTAGTGAGAGAGTTATTAAGGTGTTGTTTCTAGTCCATAAGACTTCATGTGACTTGATGTGATTAAAGGGATACAATATCAATCATGATCTAATACTCCTCTAGTAAGGTTATCAGAGAAACTATCGAATCCTTCATAATCTATCCCAATGTACCCACTACACAAAGTTGTTGGATTGTGAACTAGTTATTTATGAGCTCAATGATTAACATCTTGATCCTATGGTGGTCAGACATCACTTGGTCACTGATTACTCAAGTGACTAAGTTTTGGAAAGTATCTTCAATAATTTATGCCACTTCATAAAGGTCAGCCCTAAACTCCACATTTTTTGCCTTAGATTGATCCCTTTCTCACTCTAGGGAGGTAGCCTTTTGTGCGATTAATTCTTGAAACATTACAATACCCTCCAATTATTTATTTAATGGTGCCTCTTTATTTATTATAAGTGTGTCCAATGTTCTTATAGATGTTTTAGGATCTGGACATGGCATGGGGGCTAGTGGGAGTGAGAAGGTGGTGTGTCAAGTAGCTACTATGAGAACATCCCAAATCTAGATACCTCTTAGTGGTAACTCAGGATGTTTCAATCCTAACTAAATGGCTGTTGGTGCTTGTTGTTATGCTATGGCCTCTATTCCTAGCTTGGTTTGCTATATAGTATCTTTAGCCTACTTATGTTTGGCTTCTTCCTCTTCCTTTTTATTTTTCTTCTCTTATTCCTCCTTTTTCTCATCCTCATCCTCTTTCTTCATTTTCTCTTCCTCTTCTTTCTTCCTTTTCTCTTCCTCTTATTTATTTTTATTCTCTTTCTCTTCATTATTGTTCTTCTCTTCTTATTCTTTCTTATTCTACTCTTCTTTTTATTTCTTCTCCTCTTCTTTTTATTTTTTCTTCTTATCTTTTACTAGGGCCATAACCGTGGCTTGCTCTTGTGTATCTTGGGCTTGTGCTTATGGTTATGCCCAAGTTTGTGTCTATGTTTTTTGTGGCCATAGGGATTCATCATCCTCTTCCTTATTCTTGGAAACTTCCATGTCCTACTATGCTTGGGCCACTATTTATCATTTTATTTTTTCTTCTTCTTTTTCCTTTTCCTTCTTTTCTCTCTCCTCTTATGCTTTATTAACTACATCATCTACTTCTTGTGACTATTTGGCCACATATATGGCCTTTTTAATGTTAGCCTCAACATCCTTTGCCTATTTTATGGCCTTAGATTATTTAACTTGTTGTATGATTTTTTGTTTGTATATTACTTCTTTCTTTTTCTTCTTTTCCTCTTTCAATCAGCATTCAACTGCACAAACTACTTCTTCCCTGGCATCCTATTGCTCCTCTTCTATTAATTGATCTAGTGTAAGATATTTAACATCTTGAGCCTAAAGATATGGTGTTGAATCAACTAGTCACACCTTTAAGCTAGAAACTTGTGCCTTCTCTCAATCATGACTAGTCTGCATCTAAGTGGTAGTGCAATAAATGCAAGGGTAGGTTGTGCTTATTGCACCATAGATGGTCATCCAAAAATGAACTCTTCCAATGTAGGGGAGACC
This sequence comes from Torreya grandis, assembly GCA_037957365.1. Classification (NCBI taxonomy): domain Eukaryota; kingdom Viridiplantae; phylum Streptophyta; class Pinopsida; order Cupressales; family Taxaceae; genus Torreya; species Torreya grandis. Next base: position 1,943,995 of record JARHVA010001342.1, on the reverse strand, counting down.
TTGGAATACAATATTATTCAAGGCCTATGCACAAGTTACTTAGGTGGTCTCTTTAGGAGAGGTATAAAGATGTCTTTAGTTATGAATGTTGGTGCTAGATGTAGATGGAATAAGTCCATTCTATGCTAGAGTTGTTCCACTTCTTCTTAAACTATGTCTATAATGATGGAAGGTGGGTAGGGTGGGAGGTCTACCCATATCTCATGGGGAACATACTTTTGTACTTGAATTATGTGCACCACCTTCCAAAATAAAAAATCTTTTTCTCCATCCTTCTCATAGTAGTCCCCAATCATGTCTGCCATCATGCCCTAGTAGAATTCTTGCTCATCAATGCCCATTTGGATGAGGTCACATAATCTCATGATCTATGGCACCTTTAGATCATCCTTATAGGTCACAGTGCTTCATGTCATTCATTTCAAGGGAAGGAGTGCCGAATGAGGGTCTACTTTGCATTTTCCCTTCTATGTTGTGAGCTGGTTACTTCTTTAAGTTGTTATGTGGTAGGAACATCTATACCAAGTGGTATAAATTATAGGGGTCACACATCTATCTATAAATAATTTTTATTGGGTCACTTTGATCTATGTCATATCCATTATCATTAAAAAGGGGAGTTCTTGGAAGGGTGATCATGGTAGCTCATGGACAATGATTAAAAAACCTTTAGGTAGTAGAGTGATAGTGGTATGCGAACCCAGGTATTATATGACATTAGGGGTCACTCAAGGATGTGTTGTAATGAATTCCAAGCACTCCTCCCACCAAGCTTTGAATTTTCCCTCATGTGCTAGATCTCCTTAATCTTACATTCACATGAGATTCTAGAACTACTACACTAGCCAATAGTCTGTATTCAAGTGCACTTCTCCATTTAGTGACTTTTATTGCATGAAGCAAAGTAGGAAGATGAGAAGCTTGTATTGGAATGTTTACTTGGGTGTAGTGTGGAACTTCTCAATATTCATGAGAAAATATTGGATGAAGTACTTAGGCTAGTTAAATTGTCCATTGTGATGGATCATTTGGTGGGTGATGTCCACAACTCCTTTAGGTATGTGCTTAGCAGACTTCGTCATCTACCAAAATTATCTAGTTATGTACTCCATGAGGATGTGCACTAGCTAGTCTGGGATTTCATCAATGGGAATCCCTCTATTTATATTCATATACAAGTCTAAAAATTATTTCAAAATAGGAGGCATTTTCATCTATTATAAGAGTAAATAATCTCCTCATGTAGGCATGTCCAAGGCATGGGCCATAGATTGTGTGTTGATTAAAATAGTCTCATCTAGACCCAAATAGATGTTACCCTTATTGTATCATCCTATCAATAATTGGACCATCTCCCCTAGGTCACCAAATATAAGCAATCTCAGCAAGTGCTCAAGATATATATTTTGAAAATAGTGGGGAACTATGAGGGGAAGTGGTTACACATCATCAATGGGATCAAGGTATAATAAATTCTACTTAGCTTGGTAGAGGTAGTCAAATAGATCTTGGTCATTGTACTTTATTTGCCTGAGTACCATGTTTACACCCAAAGCCTCTTTTTGTGCATCAGTGAGAGCCCTAATTAGTTTTGAGGTATCCATAGCTGTATGAAGTTTTGAAATTATAATACTTTGTGTGTTCTGTGTAAGAAAAATATCTTGTCTCTTGAGAATGGTAGCTTGGAAAAAAATGCATAAGGATGAAATGTTGACTTGGTATTTGAACTTGGATTTTATAGATTTGACACCTCTTAGATTTTGCATCCCAACCATGGTTCTCTATCCACTCATCTTAAATGCAATGGTGGATGTGGTAGCTCTATTGTCCAATCTAGACATTAAAGTAGTTAGTCATTGGTTCTTGTGTGGAGTTATGTTGTTATGCTCTTTGGTTTTTGTATGGGGGGTACAAGTAGTTGATGTTGATGAGCCATCAATTTATTAAAGATCACATCAATAGACCTTTAGATCATGCATTTATTTATGGTGGATGACTGTTATTCAATGGATATCTTGTTGATGTGATGTTTTCATACCTTTTTAAGACTTAATATTTTCTAGTTGCTCATCTTTGCCTTTATTGGTAACACATGTGGATCCTCTTATGCACGGTTGAAAAATGCTATGCTTGGTTATTTGATTTACAATTTTTGTTGATAAGATCATCTAAAAAAAATATAAATAGAAAATAAACACAACAAAACATGAAAAAATAGGGAAAGAGTAATCTACATGGTGATATTTAATACCCACTTACTTTACAAAATGAAATCAATCGACTATTGGTGATAGGGCTTAAGCCTATAGCCATTTTCCCACCCTGGTAAAATGGTTCCCTAAATATCTATTAAAAATATGATTTATTACTATGTTAGGTCATGTATAATGTAGGACCCTTTCCATCATATCTGTAACTTACCCAAAAATGCTTTGAAATGACTGTCATACAATAAGATTGGCTAATCTTTGTAAAATTATTTCTGGAACAATTTCCTATCATGCCATGCTTTTTGGATCTGCTTATTAAATTTATACATCCATTATTCTCTAAATATAAACTCATCCATATGATTTAGCTCAAAGATTTAGTTACTAAAAAACTCATGATCTCTGAGTTGCATGACCATGGTAATGCACAGGCTAGGTACTAAGTATTCTATCAACATGACTCCTTCAAGACCATAAACCAATTAGAATGATGTAAATACTATATCCATTTTATAATGTGTGTGATATTCCCAAAAAATTATAGGAATCCAATCTTCCCAATCATCCTACTTGACGTCACAAATTTTTGTCAGCATTTTACCCAACACTTGATTGAAAGCTTTAGCTTGGCCATTGGCCTATTGATGATATGTAGTGATTTTATGATGAGAGATCATAAATTATTTAGTTAGAGCTTTGATGGTGTTGTTAAAAAAGTGCATTCCTCTATCACTGACAAAATTTATAGGGCATCCAAACCTTATTATGATGTTTTCATATAGAAACTTCACTATGTCCTTCATACCATAGCTAGGTGTTACATCAGATTCAACTCACTTAATAAAATAGTTTGTTGAAGTGATGATATATCTTTATTTTATATACTTTCTCAATGGGTTGATAGGTCCAATAAAATCAATTCCCCATTGTTCAAAAGGCTTCTCAACCAACAGAGGCTGTAAAGGCATTTTATCTTTCTATAGCAGTTTACCCATACATTGGCAGACATCACAGTGTTGCGTAACTTTATGTGTATGATAGAATAAAATTAAACACCATAATATTATTTGTAGTAGATTTATATCCTTGGCTTCTCCAAAAAAAATTCCTCTTGTGACTCTTTGATGAGATTTCTCCAAGAGTTAAGATCATTCATGTTCCATAACAACCCTGCATAGAACTTCATCCTTCCCTAAGTGATATAGAAGCCCATTGATGATGGTATATGGTATTTCTCTAGTAATAAACTACTTATTATCATGTTCTTGATAGTTCATAGGGAAAATTCCTCATTTGAGGAAGTTGTAAATGGCTTCCAACTTCTTAGGAATCATAGAGACACAAAAGAGGTGAGTATCAAGATATTCTTCTTATAATTCTTCTAGATCCTCACCATTAATAATACATTATTAAAACTCTTGAAACAACATCAAACATAAATAAATGCATCTACCTAGCATTAGATTATTAACAAGGTATCCTATGGATTTATGATAAGTAAAAACTTTGAATGGTGTCATAAGTAGATAATGTTGGAATTTTTGTAGTGCAAACATGATGGCCAATGCTTCTCACTCATTAATTCTATATTTTTTCTCTACATCAGATAGTTTCTAGCTATCAAAATGAATAGGATTGTCGAGTCCCCCATCTCTTGGATTCACAAGCACAACACCAACTACAATCCTTGAAGTATCTACATGTACATGAAAAGGCTTGATCTAATCTATAAAAATAAGTATGGGAATAGTAACCAATCTTTGCTTCAAATTGATGAAGGATGCTTGTCATTCTAAAGTCTAGACAAACTTCACATTCTTTCATAGTATGGATTCTAATGGAGATGAAATAGCTACGTATCCATTGATAAACTTATGATATTACCCTGTATGCCCAAAAAAAGAGTGCACTTTGATGAAACTAACAAGTGGAGGCATACTCAAGATTATTGTGATTTTTGCCTAATCTACCAGAATGCCTTTACTGCATATGACATGTCCAAGAAAAATGTCAAAGGGTGTAAAAAATAAAAAATTCTTCAAAATAAAAGTAATGCATAGATCTCAGCATCATTTTAACATTAAATTCAATTTAGACAAATGTTCTTTGAATAAGGAAAATATTGTCCACTCATCAAGGTAAACTTCTAAGAAGTCATGAATGAAATATTTGAATACCATAACCACTATGTGATAAAACACTATAGGTGAATTATTAAGGCTAAAAGGCATGAAATTGTATGAAAAATAACCCCATTACATTTCAAATGTTATTTTGGATATCATATTTTGTGATCGATATCTACTGAAACCATTTGAGAAAGAATAAACTTCATGTCTTGCGACAGACTCCAAAACTTCATCTGTGAATAGAATTGGGAATGGATCAGTGACACAAGCATCATTTAAAATGTGGTTATTACCACATACTCATATTTATACTATTTTATAGGGCTATACTACCATAGGGATTACCTAATTTGCATTTTCTACCAAATAGATTATTCATGTGTCTTGCATTCTATCTAGTTCAGCCTTTACTTTTAGCTTCATATTTGGATTTAGCTTGTATGGCCACTTCTTTGTAGGCCATGCACACTATTTTAATTAAATATTCATATCACTAAGATATGGTTCAACACCTCAAAACTTTGAGAATTTTGTGGGAAAAACATCTTGATAATCTCTTAAAAGTTGTATAGCTTTAGAGACCTCAGCTTTCATCCAATGGTCATTGATGTTTGTTAATTTTGGGACCTCCTCTATCCTAATATTTGTATCATAATTTTAGAGATGTTTTTGATAAATATTTACTTTTTATTCATCAATAGATTCCTATAGCCTTCATTTCCCTTCTTGTTCATAAATTTAGATATTGCACATCTTATCTTCTTCAATCAATTCTGCATCAATGTTCTTGAGTGGTTCTATAGGTTGCTCAGACTCAAATAAATCATTCAAATCTAGGTCACTATTAGAATCCAAATCCTCAATGTCTTCTACCTCATATTTTTTATGGTGACATGGTTATGTCAGACATTATTCTTCACTCTTATTAGTTTTGTACCTTTGTAATGTTGTATTAAGATCAAAGGCTACATTTTTTTGTGCAGTGGATTCGGTTGTGGTGCTTAAGTCTTCTATGCACCCATGGTATGATAAATATTTGAGTTTCTATAATGAATTTTAAAATAGAGGATTTTTTTCTTTGAAAAAAAATGTTTGTATAAAATCACTTTGTAGTTTTGATTAATGCTTGGTCTCCCTTAAGTGCTCTTGGTGCATGTACCATGCTACTGGTAATGGAGCAAGTGTATAGTGGATAATGTGAACCCAGTACTTTGGTGCCACAAGTTCCTAATTATAGACTTCAACACATTTATGTATATGAATTTTAGGGCTCTCAGATTCTTGAAAGAATGACCAATTGGTGTAGAAAAACTATGGTAACTAAAACTTGTTAATCATGATTTTGTAGGCATCATCCCACTCAAGTTAGTTGTCTCAATGAGTTGCCCACCATGTCATAGTAACTCCTTTCAGGGCATAATTTAAATAATTGACCCATTTTTTGATGGTTATTATATGAACTTGTAAGCATATAATGAAGTCATTTATGTCCTCATTTGTATAGTATACTAGAAGTTATCACTCATGTGAAAAGACCATTTACATCAGTTGGAGTTCATGGTCACCTTGAGCCTAGTTGAGAAGGTGGGTATCTGAGTCACCATTGATAGATGAAGTTGTTTCCCATGAAAAGTTCCTTCCCCAGTTAGCTCTATGTAGTCTTGAATATGATCACTATCTTGGTATAGGTAGCCAAATTTTGATTGAGTAAGACATTTTATAGACATAAACACACACTCTTTAATGACAAGATGGTTTACTAATGAATGTGTAGCTATTGGTTTGGGTCTCTATTGTTATGATGTCTTTAGTTGCTAAGTGAGCAATGATTGTACCTGAGGCTTGCTATGTTAGTATAAAAATTTGCATTTAACTCCATGCAAAGATTTTAGGTTTTCTTTAGAATTCACCTTTATCCAACTAGTTTTTTGCACAACGTATGGAGAGTCTAGTTTATCCAAAATTATGTAAGGCATGTGTGCTCTATTAAGAGGAATGCCAACCAATTTATCACCTTGGTGCACCTCTAATTGGTTTTGCACTATGTTGATAATCATCTAGCCATCATATGCCCATTTCTTACCTATGAGTGCAGGGTAATGTGTTTCTATGATTTTCATGTTGATGACTTTAAAGTCACCATGTAGTGTCAATTCCATATCTTTTATCTCCATATATTTTAATCTATCAATAGGCTCAACCTTTCCATAATCAACTAGACTCAAAGTTATAGGGCTATAACTCAAAACTAGTCATACAATAGCTTCCTAGGTAGACCTAGGAATTATATTAACTATGCTATCAAAATCAAAGAGAACATTTAGAATATTGTAACCAACAACCTCAATTTTAATACATGCATCAAAATCCTAATGTTTATTTGTTTTGATGTACCATACCAACTTCTTTGTCTTATATTGCCCATGTTGTGCACACTCTAGTAGATTATGTAGTAGGTTTGTGATATTCTATGAGATATCTTCATTGTGAAATGTACTTAAAAAATTTAGAAGATCTATGAGCACAATGACAACTCCATCCTAATGTATGATACACATGATCTAGCCATACATTTATGCATCTATTACTATAACATCTCCTTTGATGGTGTCTTGATGTTGGATAATTTTCAATATATACGTAGGTTTATACATGAGGCCTTTTTATGTAGTTGGATTTGGGTACTTATCCATTTAGATTTTTGGATCCCTTGATTATGTGACATTTTTAGTGGAGGTAAACCTTGATCTGCATGTTGTTGTCATGTAATAACATTAAAAAATGCATTTTATTTAGGCTACGTACTCACCATATTCACATTACAAATAACCTTATCCTTTTGATACTTCTCCAAGAGGGGATAATATTTGTCAGGGGATCTGAAGCTCTACCAATTAGAGCACAATTGATTACTTTCTTATATGCAATTAAACACGGAATTATACCAAAATGATAAAGTAGCTAGAAACTTGAGACGGCAAAGAATTTGAGAGACAATACACACTCTTTGTATTAAATATTACTAGAAGAAAATACAATAAGGAAGATGCCACTTCTTCCTCCACCTCAAAGGCTTGCCACACCTCAAGACCTTCTTCCCTCTCTCTCTTGCTCAACACAACAAATCTAAAGCCTGAGTTGCTATCCCTCCTTAAATGTTTCAGCTGATCTCCTTGACCTTACACCTGTAGATCTCCTTGACCTTGCTAGCTTCAATGCCTTTACTTGCCTTAGGATTATTTTACAATGCATGCCTTATGGGTCTATAAATAAGATCCCATGCTTACAAAAATAGAAGTCTAACTACTAAAATTAGACACATAGCTCACGACTTAAATTAGCCCCTTAGCATGCAAACACTCGGTTCAACTAACTGACTGTTCATCAACAGCAGTTCTGAAAATACACAGGTGACCGACGCTAGTCCCTGCTGGTCTGGTGCTGCCGACGTTGGTCAACTTCTTATCGTCACCGGTCTCCTTCTCCACTGCACTTGATCGACATCGTTCATACTGCCGATGTCGGTGGCTTTGGTTCTTCAGCATCCTTCCTTCTAGTGTCTGCAAACAGTTGAAGCTTTTAGCTCCACACCACAACAATCTCCCACTTGGAGATAAATAGCTGCAACTTGTACCTATACCTGTACACCATCTATTTTGTTCCTTAGGCTCTGTATCCCTCTTCAATGTCACTCTTGAAGACCAACCACCACGTAAACCTGTGATGTAATACCTGTATCTTATGCCAAAAGAATTTTGATGCTCCTGAATTCTCCATGACACACTTCTGAACCAACTCTACCCTTAGCTCAGAAAACTCCCTGTATATGAAACCTTGCAACAAGTAACACAATACAGTAACAGGATAATGTAGCTAATATTATCCAACCTGGTAAAGATAAAATACAATGGCCAAACCTCCATTGTTTTGCAGCATAATCAAGACTATATACCATAGCCTTCTATCTCATGTATCCATCCACTCTCTTCTCTAAAATAGGAATCCATCCCTCTATCCAGTGCTTCCTTCCAGCTGACAACACTACCAACACATACCTGTTTGGTTCTCCAAGGACTCACACTCCTCATCCATGTCAAGCTCCCACTGTTTCTGGATTCTACCTGCATTGCTTCTTCCATCTTCCTAGTTTGTGACTATCAGTAAGCAATATAAAGAAGGTGAACAACGAATATGAGGTTCACATACCTTTTCTGACCTCTACATGGGTGTTTGAGACTTAGTAATTCACCCAACATCCGTTCTAATGACCAATCTAGGCCATCTCCCAGTCTGCTTCCGACTGATGTCGATTCCCTGCACTGATCCTGACTGTCGACGTCATTTCCCTGGCTGACGCCGGTGTCCCTCCTACCGACGTCGGTCCTTATGACCGATGTTGGACTTCTCCTGTCCAACCTACCGACCCTGCTAGTCTACACATGACCGATGTCAGTATCTGGATGACTGACATCGGTGCCAAGCTACCGACATTGGCGTCTGTGTGTTCCTGTAAGTGATGAAATTTTCATCCGTGAGCTCTTCTTGGATCATACCTCTATCCATGCTGCCCTGCTCAGACTTATTCAGCCCCTGTGACTGATCTCTATCCTTCATCTCCTTCATAAACACCAAGGCTTATTTGTTCCTGTCAAAAGCATCAAATTTCCTCTTTCTACAATGAACTGTATCTGTGCTTTCTAAATTTGAACACATACCTTTTGAATCAAGAACTTTCATTCCCTTCCTATTCTTGTGACCAAGCCTATTAGGCCACATCTTCGAATCTACACCAGAAGTAGAATCAGTAATACAAGTAGACAGATAAAGAGTATCTACTTTCTTACCTCTTTCTAGAACAAGTGTTCCTTTGGTAACCTTCTAAGAATCTGCTGTGAGGGTTATTGTGCATCCCTCATCTCCCAACCTTCCTTCAGAAATCAGACTCTGCTTCAGAATTGGAACATGCATGACCTCTTTCAACACCCACGTGTTGTCAATTTGCAATCTCAGCTGCACTTTCCCTTTGCCAACTATCTGACAAGGTGTACCATCCCCTAAATAAAGAACTCCAAAGTCTCCCTGTTCATACTCGTAGAACAAATCTCTATTTGGGGATGCATGAAAAGATGAACCAGAATCTAAAATCCATGATCCTACCTGACTATCTGAAGAAAGTATGAGAGCATCCTGCATCACAATATTTGCATCCTTTGCTTCTCCCATACCTACATGTTGATTCTCTTTATCTCTCAACCAACACTCCTTCTTTGTATGTCCTTTCTTTCCACAAAACCAACAGGTAATACCTTTAGACTTGGATCTCCTTCCTGACCTTGATTTCCCTTGATCAACCTTCTCCCTTTGCCTTTCCCTGCTTTCTACACTTAGAGCATTCCCTGATGATTCACCTGTGCTTCTCCTACGTATTTCCTCATTCAAGATCACACTCACAATATCAACTCTTCCGTTGTCTTGCACTGTGATAAGCTGGACATCACAGACGATGCAAGGCTTAACCTTATGGAACCGAGAGCCTTCCGATTAAGAACGTTCCATTCTTCATCCTTCATATCTATGGGCTTACATGCAACCCTACCCAATGGTAAGTACAGATCCTTTTGATACAGATAGTCCTCAATCTACATCCTCCAGTGTTGATAATTCTTTTCGTTAAACTTCTCCATTCGTAGCCTGCTTTCTTCTGCCATTGCTGAACTCCCACTCAATCAGAAAACCCTGTGAATGACTTGTAATAAAAAATAATACCCTGCTTCCTGCAAACCATAGCTCTGATACCACTTGTCAGGGGATCTGAAGCTCTACCAATTATAGCACAATTGATTACTTTCTTATATGCAATTAAACACGGAATTATACCAGAATGATAAAGTAGCTAGAAACTTGAGACGGCAAAGAATTTGAGAGACAATACACACTCTTTGTATTAGATATTACTAGAAGAAAATAAAATAAGGAAGATGCGACTTCTTCCTCCACCTCAAAGGCTTGCCACACCTCAAGACCTTCTTCCCTCTCTCTCTTGCTCAACACAACAACTCTAAAGCCTGAGTTGCTATCCCTCCTTGAATGTTTCAGCTGATCTCCTTGACCTTACACCTGTAGATCTCCTTGACCTTGCTAGCTTCAATGCCTTTACTTACCTTAGGATTATTTTACAATACATGCCTTATGGGTCTATAAATAAGATCCCATGCTTACAAAAATAGAAGTCTAACTACTAAAATTAGACACACAGCTCGTGACTTAAATTAGCCCCTTAGCATGCAAACACTCGGTTCAACTAACTGACTGTTTGTCAACAGTAGTTCTGAAAATACACAGGCGACCGATGCCGGTCCCTGCTAGTCTGGTGCTGCTGACTTCCTGCCATCGCCGGTCTCCTTCTCCACTGCACTTGACCGACGTCGGTCATACTGCCGACGTCGGTGGCTTTGGTTCTTCAGCATCCTTCCTTCTAGTGTCTGCAAACAGTTGAAGCTTTTAGCTCCACACCACAACAATATTTTGTGTCATGATGATCAAATATTTTTTAATATGTAAAGTATGATTACCTTTATGGATTCATCAGGCAATTTCATTAGATGTGATTATATTCTTTGCATAAATAACATTGTAGGGGAGGCCATTGGTAGTTATTCCCTTTACTCCCCTAGTATCCTCCTCTGTATCCACCTCAAGATCCTCCTCTATTGGATTACTATCCACCTTGATACCTTCCTTGTGGATATGTAGTGTTCCAATGCTGATTTTATTGATTATTATCTCCAATTTTGAATTTCTATTATATAGCTAGTGGGGCCCAACTTGTTTGTTGTTGTTGCATCATGAGTGAGCTCTAGGGTGTTGCATGCTGGTAGGGGATAGAGGTATCCAACTCAGTGAAGAAGTGGTACATCCAACCAAAACTTGAGGCTAATATTATGGTGAACTTAGAATCCATATGGACCCATCTAAGTCACACAACCTTTATCTACCTCTGGGCCTAGGATCATCGACTTCATTGAGGACCTTTAATGTACAGTGATTGTGAATACATTTTTAGCAATTCCTTATTTAAGTTTTTATAAATATTGATAATTATTTTCATCAGGATTAGATGACTTGTATAAATTTAAAACAAATTCTATGGGTTCTTGATATATTAATACAAAAGGTGGTAATTTATGGTGGCATGCCCTACTACTCGATAAAGTTTACAAAATTCTATTTTGACTTTAGGATAATCATTTATATGATGTCCTTATTTTTTTCACTCCATACACCATAGATTTAATTTAGGATTATTTTCCTTGTGGTATTGATCCATTTTTTTCATAAAATCCTATAATGTATTTTCAATCTTGGAATTGACAATAGGTGCTTTTCCATAATCTTCAATTTGTTTTATGTGCAAGGTAGTAACTCTGGCATATGCTTTTGTAGTATATTGAGTTTGCATAGTGTCAAACCTAATCCTGGAATGTAGTCCTTAAATGAAGCATGAAGATTTATCTTTATCTTTTAAACAAAATTCTACCTTATTCATCACATTAGAGAATTTGTGGTCATAGTCATAGACTTATTCTCCTAATTTTTGTCGTATATCCTTCAAGTCTTGTATAGTCTAATTAGTATATTTCTTAATTTTGAATTATACAATGAGATAGTACTCAATGTATTTTAGACTTGTCTATTAAATGTATTATTGGTTTATGAACTCTAGTACTCTGCCAACTAATGCCCCTACTAATTTGCACTTTTGAATAGCTTCATTAGTGATGTCCTTAGCTTGTCATCTCATCTTGCAAGTTAGCAGGTACTATTAAAGATTCATAGAACCATGATATAAGGATAAATTTATGAATAATAATAGATGATTCATCATTTTTAATTATATATATGGATTATTCTATGCAACTATTATAAAATGGGGTTGCATTTTGAGTGATCGTGCCTGTGTACAACTCTACACATTAAGAGAATTATCATGCACACTTTGTTTATCTATGTTTCCTTATTTTTTTTGTTTAGCTTCAACTAATTATATGGCCTTCAAATCTTTTATAATATATTTGGTATGAATTTTAGTACCCAAATAGGTCATGTGTTTTAAAAATGGTCCTTCCTAACTATCACCTTCATGTCTACCTAGCTAAAAGCTTTTACTAGAATATAAAAGATCGAGCTATGGAGAAGTGTGCTCTTTTGGTGAATGGTTCTTTCCTATAAATTATTATTCTTATACACTTTAACCTATGTTTAACCTACAAATATATTCTTTTTATTTTCATAATTCTTTTTCTTTTGATAATACCCTTTCTTGTAGCTGCGCACTACATCTATCATCTATCTATTCTACTTCTAAATTGTTCTTTCCTTCCTCTTCATACATATCATCTTCATATAATTCTTCATCATCTCAATCTATCTATCATAATTCATCATATTATTCCTTCATTATTCATTCATCCTCTCATTCATCACATCTTTGCACTTTAATAATTTTACCTTTACTCATAGCTACCTAGGTATCCTTCTATTTATTCCATCTATTTTGTTGTTATAGTTCTCTTTTGAATCTATAATTTTATTATAACTCTTCTTCTCTCATGTCTCCATTATGGATTAAATTTCAAGATCTATTTAATCATCTATCCATCATTCACCATCATGCACACACACCCCCATACACCCAAAGTGACTACTCTATATTGGCTAGAGTAGGCACCATGGCCTTATCCACAACCAACATCTTTATTAGGAGAGGTAGTCATTCTAAAAAATTCCCTATAATTCATTGGAAAAAATGGTCTCATGTAGCTTCAAGTGTTATATACCCTTAAAATACAAATTTGGTGATGTATCTATCTATGGTGGTAGCAACCCAGTAGTCTAAGGCTCTCATCCAATCGATTTCTAGTTTTAACAACTGGTCTATCTTTTCTTCAGTCTAGGTAATTATTTATTTTATTCTAAAATTGAAGAAATAGTATTTTAATCTCATCATCTAGTTAGTTAGTAGTTTAGGTAGCTCTCATTAGAAAATTTCATATATTTCTCTATAGATGTTCTCCTAAATAATTTCACTTATAGTAAGACTAGTCCTTTTAGATTCCTCTTCTACAAAATTCCATACTTTTTGGTCTAACCATGTTTCAATGTCTCTCTACCCCAATAACCATCTTAGCATAGTTTCCTCTAGATAGAGTGGTTCCATGCTCACCACACCATTATTAGTAAAGGTTCCTAATATAATAGAACATACTAAGGATGAGGATAACTAAGTCTTATTCAAGTGCACAAGATAGTGCAGATATTTCATATTTAACAAGGAAGACAGAAACATAGCAGAGATATATTGTAGTGTGTTTGATAGGAATTAAGATTAACTAGTATTTTAGTAATCATTCATAAAGTATACAAGATAACTTAGATAGGATTAAACCATACATTAAACATTATTGCACACATAAAGAACAAAATAATAAATACAATAGGTAACCATAACATAAATAGTTTGTATTGATCTCAATAACATTTCATCATATTTTTCATATAAACATACATATTTATAGTTATATATAGTCCCTAATTATTAACATTTTTATTTTGTTGTGGAACCAATAGAGGGGACTATTCATTTTCTATCTTTTTACAAGTCATGGAAAATAGGACAAAATACATATAGCTGACAACTGAATACATAACACATGAATATTGAAGGAATATCTTGTATAGATTTAATTATCTACTTTCTTCTCCCAACATTGATATTAGGATGTAAATTAAATGAATCTTATGGTTGAATCGTATTTGACAAAGCTACATTTATGATATGGAGTAAGGAATGAGATGGACTTCACTAGCTTACTAGCATCACAATGACAGATGAAGATAATCCAATGAAGTGGTGTGTATGAATTTGATTGATCTATAGATTGCCATTATTTATTATTCTTAAAAATTTATCTAAAGTATGTTCAATGAGACATTATCATTTCATGAGTATGATTTACATTTTTTTACAATATCTTGTAATAAAATAGTTTTCTATGATACACTACATGTTTAGTTTAGAAATTATACAGCACATGGGTACTTATTTGTCTCTCTAGATTCATATGCCATCACTATCTACTCATCCATAAAATGAGGGCCATTTCTTGATGGGATTAGTGTGGGGGATCATTTTTCCATGGTTGGTGTGGAAAAATTATTGGATGATACTCTCCCTCCCCACATCAATACTACTTATTGAGATGAAACTTGAGATTACCACTGATACTTGAATTCAGGAACTATGCTTTGGGGGATCCATGTATCTTAAATGTACATTATATTTAAATGTGTTTATCATTGAATATTATTATGAAGAGATGCAATTACTTATTATTTTGCTTTGACAATGATGGATGTAAACTTATATTAGACGTGGTTGAGTTAATATATTTTATTTTTATAATTATAATGTGATGTGCTTTCATAATATGTGATGTAATATGTTTATTTCTATTATCATTTTTGAGTACTTTATATAATATCTGTTAGATTCTTGGGATGAAATCTATTTTGGTACATGTGTTTTTTTTTTATAAATTCATGCATTTTTAGTTAGACCCCATTGGGATTGTTACATGTGGTATCCGAGTTTTGGCTCGAACTCTAGGACCTAATTAGTCCATTAGCATTTTTGTGTCCTTTTACTCACTGGTGTGAACCTAGTGACATGAAGTATTTAACTAATATTTTAGATTTATAGTGCCTCAGTACAGAACCATGTTACACCATGATTGGATTTTTTGAGATTTGATAGATTCTCCTATATGGATTGGTGACTATTATTATCATGAGACATTCATGAAATGTTTGTGGGGAACATTGAGTATGTACCCTTAGGATCACTTATACCCTTATATTTTATATAGGATTGGTTTATCAAGTGTCTAAATGGTGATGGTTGTATATGAGGTTTGTGTAAGTGAGCATATAATGTAGTTCATGTGTTATGAACAAAAGATTTCTACCATGGTTTGATCACTTAGATCAAACACCTTGAGTACGAATACATCCTTGTTAGTAATCAAGTCACCTTATCCATTTGTGTTTTGTGTTATTAATTTTTTATAAGCACGTGATGCTTCTCACTTAATACAAGTGCTTTAGTTTATTTATTTTTGTCTTAAGTTCGCTAATTCTAGAAGTGGGAAATCTTATAAGACCATTTTTAATTAGTACCACCTAGGGAGGTGGGAATTTTCTTATAGTAGAATGTTGCTATCTTGATTGGGAATTTCCTTTGTGTTAGGAATTTGATTATGGATTGGTACCCTTATGTTTATGTGGGTTAAGAATAAGTGACATTTATCTTAGTTATTTTAGAGGTGATTTGTTATAATCTCATTCTCCTTTGACATCATTATAAGATACAGAGAGTATTCATATTTTCATGATGTTGATTTAGTGTTATCTTAAATGGAAACTTATTTATAAAATATTATTTTGACTTTTTTTCCTTGAGTGTATGGGATAGTGTGATCTACTTCTTGTTGAGAGAAATTTTAGGATTGGATGTATTGATATGTTCTTGTTGTTAATATTTTTCCTTCTATTTGTGGGAGAAGGTTATGTTATTACTCTTAAAATTTAATAAAGTAAGTAGCGATTTATAAACTTGAGTTGAAATATATTTTTTATAACATGAGAGGGTATTTAAAGAGTTTTGTGGTTGAGGTGTTATATCTCTGATTTCCACTCGTGGATTTTTAGAGTCGTACTTTCTAGTGTTACTTTATCTAATTTTGTGAACTTAGACTATATGGGGTGGCAAACCTTGAATTATATATTAAATTATAAATTAAGAATTATAAGTTGATTATAATTAATATCTTATTATTTACACTTGATTACATTGATATTGTTATTTGTTTGGCTTAATTCATGTTTTTTTGAAGAGATATTTATGGACCCTTCACTGGGAGTGAGTAGGGTATAGGATGTGAAAAACATCTTATCAATCTAGGGGTTGAGATAAAATTTTAAACTGTTGCATTCTAGCCAAGTAAGTAGGGATATATTGTCTTGTTTATTCTATTAAAAGTTTGAAAGGATATTGTGATCCTTGGACTATGTATGTTATGTTAATTTTAACATTATTTCCTTTTAACTATGAATATAATAATATAAGTTAAGCTGTGAAATATGATACTAGTTATGTTTGGCTAATTGGCAACTTAATAAAATTATAGATTTATTATATGATTTATCTTGTATGTATGTTGATACATATAGGATTATTTGGCACATATTATTTATTTATACAATCTATTAGTATATAATTATGATTCATTAAACTTTATATACATTTTAGAGATCATTAGGTCTTGGAGACCTAAGGGAAGAGTGGTGAATTAGGAATGCGAGTACTAATCAATAGGAGTGGATCCTACTTAGCCCCATAATTTACTTGGTATTTAATGAGTTTGGATTTGAAAAATAGACTTATCAAATCTAATATTGACAAATGAACTTGTCAAATTCAATTATATGGCCATATGCATGTATACAATAGAACTTTTATTCCTTAAATTATATACATTAGAAATGTGGTATTTATAGTTCCTATTAATCATAATACTCATTAGAGGATCCATAGAGTAGTGAAAGTATTGATATTTTATAATTATCAAGAGCTATGTAGGGTAGTGATTGTAGACACCTAAAACTGGCCACTCATAACCTCTAATCAGGGTTTTGACCAATTTCTACCAAAATGCACAATTTGGCCTAAAAACACTAAAACAAATTAAATGATTTTAAATTCATATATTCAAGTGACAATTTGGCCAAGGTATCCTTAAATGGGTCAATACATTTTATGGGCCAACTAACTTTGATTAGTTCATTTCGAGTCAAAATGCTAATTTTTTACCTAGGTGCCTTGGATTGCTCTTTTTTGTCAAATATCTTCCACAAGACATGTGCCTTTATTATTTGGTGTTGACATCATCCTAAATGGGATAAAAAAATCCAAAACATATAACATTGCATCTTAATTCCAATCTAGTCAAATTTTAGACCAATAACAAGACATTATGAACAATTTGAGTAATTTGTGCACAAAGTACCTAATCATGCTTAAGGATAATTAAACCAAATTAGAGACTAATTAAACATTACATGGAAACTTGTTGAATACTGAATATATTCATCATCAAGTGACCTAATTTCTTGGGAAAACATCCCTAGGCCACAAATGCCACAAATATCAGGGTTCATGCCTCTCATGCCTATTCAATGCCCCTCTATCCCAAATATTAATGGGGATATTTGTAGAATGAATTTAATATTTGGATTTATCCATCACCACACATCTCAATTTTGAGATGGACAGTCATGGTTGATCCTTAAACCATTCTAAAAGTCTATAAATAACAAGCCTCAAAGCATAATTTTAATCTCTCATATGCCAAAGTTATAATGTTGAATTGATTCCAAATATTCATGAAAATTAGTGTTATAATGCTAAAATATTAAGTCAAGCCAAGCCAATCCAAGCCAAGCCAAGCCAAAGCCACCCAAGGTGCCAAAGAGAGATGGAGGTAGCCAAGCTTCCATTGATGCATACTTCATGAGCACAAACCAAGCAAGCCACTACAACAAGCATTTTGGAGCATCTAAGGAAGGTGAAAGGAAGGTTTATTTTGATTTTTAGTTGTGCCTTCCATTCATGTTTTGTTAACTAAGCTCCCCCTATTAACTAGGCCCTAGAGATGTTATACTAGTGTGTTTATTTCATTTTGTTTTCATTTTGGAACTAACACAATACTGACCACCCTCTCTTGAGTCAAATTCCTAGTTCACATAATGACATGCATAATGGGAACTATCCCCACAAAGTTGATCATAATTCCCCTACAAGAAAACTAATAACCTTGGTTATACAGAATCTTAGAGTGGGAGGCTCAAAAGAGTGAAAAAATTAAGTAAAACACATTTTTCTATAAGTCAGGTTTACCTAGACACAGTCGTAAGATTATCATTCAGAGTCATGGTATTGTGTTCATTTCATTTTTTATACTAAATTTATCTTTCTGTGTAGTTTTGACAATACCAATACTCACAAAGTCATGGGATTGTCTTCCAACTTATGGGATTACAAACATAGTCATGGTATTGTCTAACTACTAATGGTTAAGTTACAATACCACCACTCACAAAGTTTTAATATTGCCTTGCAACTCACAGTATTGCCTATTCGATTCATGGTATTGTGACTAAATTTTTAATGGTTAAGTTACAATAAAATAACTCTCAAAGTTGTGGGAATGCCCTGAAATTAGAGAGATTGCCAAGTAGATTCACAATATTGTGACTAAACTATTAGTGGTTAAGTTACAATACCACAACTCACCAAGTTGCAAGATTGACTTGAAATTAGTGGGATTTCTCTATGGAGTCACAACATTGCATTGTGTAAACCGAAGAGCTAGTTTTTCAAAATTTCTTGTTTCATCCTCAAGAGTGCTTTAAAGCTAAATAACTTGCTAACAATTTTCTTGTAGGATATACTTGAAAAATCATCTCAATAACCTAAATTAGTGTTTTTCACACTTCATTTAAGTGTTTTAAAATGAATTAGGAACTTTATTTTTGGGATTACTGAAAATTTTATATTCTAAAGTGAATACTTTGATAATTATGCTTTCAAATCTATAACTTAAGACTAAGGGGTCAAAAGAACACCACCTCATCTTTAATTTGGGTTTTAAAATTGAATTCACTTATCAATTTTGTCTTTCATAGTTGTTTAATATAGTTTTGATTAGCAAATATGAGGACATTGCATGTATGCTCTTCCATCTATCCCCTTTAGGAAAATTTTGGAATTAAAAGTGTGATCCTTATTGCAAACATGCCTAGTCTAAGGCATAGAAAGAATCTCATCTAAAGCACTCCCCAAAAACTTTGAATAGTTTGAGTGACCTTAAAAATGACACTTATGTCTTTCTATTAGTCATTTATTTTTTATGAAAACTTAGATTGTGAGGGGGACTTCATTACCTCCTATGGGTTCTTTAGGGAAGCTTTGACCTAGGGTTTCATCTCCTAGCATGACTTTAACCACTCCCACTAGGATCGAAGGTTTGAGTGGTTAAACCACCTTCTAGTGTTTGAGTTGCACATGGCATGTATCTGCACTTTGGGCATCACACTACGCTGAGAAATAGTAGGATGTAGTGGTTAAAAAAAGGGCAATACCTTTTTGTAACAAGCCAAGTGCTACAGACACCCAATTACATGATTTTATTTTGCATTGTGACGTGAAAGTCATTATGTAATTGATTCCCATAGAAATGTTTGAAACCTTGTAGATCTTAGACAAATCCCCACTTGTTTTGGAAGTATTGTTGGTGCAAGATGCACCTCAAGGTCCATGTCATAGTACTATCATTTGAGTAAGGGGGTGTAAAAACCTTACTATATAATGTGTATTTTACTTTTTGGATGAACACTAAAAGCCTCTCAAATTATTTATATTGATGGATTTTAATAATACCAAGCAACCTTGTCAATTTAGGATCTAAGAGTGATTAATTAGTTAGTTTTGTCTTAGATTAAAGTCTTATTTGAAGTAAAAACTTGGTGTGAACAAATAATACCAACTCAAAACACATAGTCCTCATTTTCCTTTAAATAAAGAGGCATTATTCTTCTTGTATAAATATTCATTTTGACTTGTTCAAATTCATCATAAAAACTTGGAGTCATATCATCAACTTTGGCATAGTTATGTTGCCCATTTGAGTGTAGACATTTTGCCTAAATTATTTAAAGTACTTCATTGATAATTCACATTTGAAATTGGAACTTTCTAAGTTCTAAGGGTTGGTGTGCTAAATTGGGTTCACCATTTATACACTAAACTTGTTTTAACTTAGGTTTAATTTCCCATTTGGTTTGAAGGTTGTTTAAGACTCATAATAATTATCACCATTTGATAAAATTAAGTCACCATGTGCTAACCACTTGCACTTTGAGTCTATGCACCAAATTTTTTTGTGTTAACTTCTTATTTCCACTTAAGTTCATTTGAATGCATAATTTTTTGCCTTAAAGTTATTGTCAAAAATTTGAAGGTATGTATGTCATTTGAGTTAAGAAAGGTAGTGTTATGCTATCAAATTTGTGAGAAACCATCTTTACCTTAGGGAGTTTTTGAAGTAAGCTTTTTATCACTTCTTTTGAGTAGTCTATACTTGTTACACTACCCAAAATCATTTTAAGCATTGTTTCATAGACCCTCTTGTATAGATTTCAAGTTTTTGCAAATTTTTTCAAGCTAATCTAAGTGTACCTTTCGAAAATATTTGTCTATCATGATTATGATGTTCACCTTTGTCTAGACTATTCATCACAAGAGCCTAGTTTTATGCCATTATTTACAAGAAAATAAACTATCTCAAAGTGCCTTTTATTTTTTAATTCATACCTAGTTGATCAAATTTATATCCAAGAGGCAAATTCCTAATTTTTTTTAGAAGTGTTTCAAATCTATTATATTAAAATCTCATCTATTTTAAAGTCTAGCTTTTGACATCATTTGGCCAAGAGTCCTAACATGTGCCTTGTTTGAGCTTAGATTTTGATGCCACATTTTGCCAAAAGACCTAGAAACTATTTATTTCCTAGATTAGACTAATTTGAAACATTTT
The DNA here is from genome assembly GCA_037957365.1 of Torreya grandis. NCBI lineage: Eukaryota > Viridiplantae > Streptophyta > Pinopsida > Cupressales > Taxaceae > Torreya > Torreya grandis. The sequence continues at coordinate 1,922,944 of JARHVA010001342.1, read as the reverse complement.
TACCTTTGATTTTGTCATTTTAATTTTTGGTCCATTTACTTGATCATCTTTGTGTGAAATGTGAGGTGTTAGATACTTAACGTTAGCTTATTTTATCACAAATCATTGCATACACCTTTTCATCCTTTTGATGAATCTAGAACAAGTTTTAACATCATCTTTTAGACATTATCTTTTTAGAGTTTGTATAACTCTTTTTCCTTTCTATTAAAAAACATTCACTATGGATACCAAAATGTATTCCTACACCCATAGTGGACTCATATACAATCTAGGGATTAGTACTATAGTTGTGCAAAGAGAAATGGTGCAAGAACCCTAAATAGATAATATTAATTATGAGATGGATCCTTATCTCTCTTATAATACTCAAATAGGGGCACAAAACCAAGATACATTGGCTAACTATTTGGTTAGTATGCCACCATATTTAGAATAGGATCAAGAGTAACCACACAATACCTGGCTATGATGCCCATAGGTAAAGAACTAGTTCCTCAACAATTTTTCTATATTAATGCACCTTCTACATTTGATCCTTATTTGTTTCAATGGCATTTGTTGAAGAAAAAAGATGAGATTTGGTTATAGCCATATAAGTAGGGGCTAAGTTTTTACTAGACTTTCCTCATGAAAGTTTACCAAGCCTAGTAAGAATGACTCAAAACATATTGTATAGTCAACAAGATTCTTCTAGAAATCCTTTAACTCTAGTCCAAACCACGTATCAAGAACTTAATATACCTAACAAAAAAAAGAACCTCATAGAATACCACTTTAACCAAATGCAGGTAGCATATCAACCTACTTAAATCTAACATGTAACTTTAATCAGATGACCATGGTAAATAAACCTCTTATTGACTTAGTTATTTCAACAAGAGTTTTAATAGAGTTAATTGGTCAAGAAAATTAGGTTGTAGATCCATTCACACAAAATAATTTAGTAGACAACTTTTTACATACACCAATTATTGAAGAAGTGTCTTCTAATTTAATGTAGAATAATGAGCAAAATATAGTGGACAATACACAAGCAACGTTCAATCCAAATCAAAGTGGTACTAATGCATAAAAAAAAATTCAACAACATGTGCCTTTAGTTAATACCACGAGTGGATATACCAACATAAGAATGCCCCAACTTTAACAGTTACTTCCAATCCTCAACTAGCTTTTTCATCAAGCATATAACCAACAAGAGCAGGTAGTCAACCAACAACCAATGTCATGCCTCAATAGTAGAATGTGATAAATCCTATTCCTATTTAATATTTAATGAGTATCATTTCATAAAAATAGGCATAAATGAATACACTAATGTACTAAAGGCTGAACATATTTCCACCTCAAAAAGGGGTAAACAATGTTCCACCTCATCAGGTAATAACAAACATACCTTCTTCCTTGCATACCAATATGATAATTCAAAACTAACCAATGTTTAATCAACAACATATTCATGTTGGAAAATGATAGGTATCCAATCCCCAATAAGCATCTATTTCTTAATAAATATTTGTGAAACAAGGAGGTTCTAATGTTTCTTAAGTACCTATGAGGCAACAATTGGATTTTGTTCAAAACGTGCCACCCATTCAGAGGCAGGCTCTTGGTTCACAAGTTCCTACTCAATAACAAGGTTTGAGTAGTCAAAAAAAGATCTCTATTCAAATGCAATAGGCATAATATGGTTATATTCCTCCAACCCAACCTCAAAATTCTCCAAGTCAAATGTCCATCACCAACCCTAACCAGAATATCATGTAACCAAATGTGTAATTTCAACAAATACATGCTAATCTATGTATGTATATTCTTGGTTAATTTTCAAACCAATTTAATGTATATAAAATTCCCCCATCATACCCTAGTCAAAGTGATACACTTGTGACCACCTAATAATTTACCTAGGCCAATATTCCCACAATTTTCCTAGAGAAAGAGTTATAACAGATGAAGGATGCAATTGCTACCATCCAAGTGAGGAAACAAATTAAAAAGTTTAAATTGGATGGTGTGTGTTCCTATCCTTTCAATATGAAATAATTAAAAATTCTATTTCCTTCAGGATATGAACCACCAAAGTTTGATAAATATAAGGGGAAAGGTGACCCCAAAGGCCATTTAACCAAGTTCTTTGTTGCCAGCTAGCCAGAGGCATATAGAGATATATACATTTTATTGTTTTTTATAAGGAGCTTAACTAGATAATACTTGGAGTGGTTCTTAAAGTTACCAAAGAATTTAGTAATTGATTTCGATGATCTTTCTAATAAGTTTGTGCAACACTTTTCCTATAATCTTGAGCATAAGATTTGATTGGTTGATTTGATGCAAGCAAAACAAAAGGTTGATGAGAGTTTTGCTAGATGCCTACAGTGATGGAGAACAATTGAAAGTTGATTCGCTTATAGTTTACCAGATAAACAATTAGTTGTTATTTTCACTAAAAACTTACATAGTGAGATAGCCTATCATCTGAAACTACAGTGTGCACATACCTTTATATTAATCATTGATAAAGGTTTATTGATTGAGTGAGAACTCATTATTAAAGGAGTCATCAAGATTAACTGAGAAAATCAGAACCAAGGTACCAATAAAGTAAGTGGCAAAAACCATCATCTAATTCAAGCGTGAACATCATAATCAGCACAGACCAATAACCTAGATAGACCAAAACAATTCAACTACAATAGGAATGTTGTGGGAAATGAAGTAACCAAGTCACATCATGTCTAAATGGTGAAAACATCATCTATGCCACCTTTTCATCTAACTCCTACTCGACAACCTCTTCAAATGATGTTGTAATCATAACAACTAAGACCCATGTAACAAATGCTGCCACCTTTACCATTAAAAAACCCTCTTCCAAGGAAATTGTGCCTATGCATCATGTTTTTAGTGACCTTAGAGAGCCTATTGAGTTTTTATTTCACAAAATTGACACCACTAATTTGATTATTTGGCATATACCAAAGCATTATCTGCAAGGCATTCCTTATCCTGATTGGTACCATGAAAATGAATTCTATGAATATCATTGGGTTAATGAGCATAATTTATGAAGATGTGTCCAAATCAAGAATTTAATTGAAAATATGTTGGAGAATGGGGAGATCACATTCTATGGTGATGCTTCTACCTCCAATCATAATCTTGGCATCTATCAAAACCCTTTTTCATAGCATAACTAATAAAAACAATAACAACAATAATAACCACAGCCAGTGTAACAACAAAATCAATAGTATCCAAATCAAAGGTTGATCTAGTAAAACCAGCACAATCAACATAATCAATAGCCAAACCAATAATGTAAAAATAATGGACAAAACCAAGGTAAAAATGGTAACAACCAAAAAACCTACCATGCAATTGCACATGACAATAACAGAGTTATAGGTCATATTATAGGAGGTAACATTAACACCATCTCCATTAATCTTAGACCATGTACCAATCAATATAGGCTAATGATAAATAATTCCACTCAACAAAATTACATAGATAATCCTTTTTTGACCTAGGACCATATATAGGTGCACTATTAAGACAAGATTTTCACTTTTGGACCTTATACCGATAGCTCATCCTTTCCCCATGACCACATATAAGTGCACTGATAACTGAGACTTGTCTTATTTGGTCCCACACCATCACCATCACCATCATTTATTATTAATCATGGTCCTATACTTACTCCTAATTATGTAATCACAACTTGAAGGTCACATATTATTATTCTAAGCCCACATCCATCTACCTCTTCACCCATTATCCAACCAACCATTCAACCTCAAAATAATATATTTACCACTAAATCATAAAACAAGTTTGATATTATGAAAAAATTATAGAAGATACCAACCCAGATCTCTATTTTAGATTTTTTATGAATGTCAACAATCTACAAGAACATTTTCAATGAGTTTTTAACCCAATCCATCATTACTATTGACATATCCCTTGATAAATTTAAAGCTTTGGTTGGACACCTAGCTCTAACCCAGCAAATCACATTCAACCAAAGTGATATGTCTTTTTTTGGCCCACTCCTTAATAATCCATTATATATATAAGTTTTTATAAAGAGGCATAAAGTGAAACATGTTCTTATAGACAATGGATCAGGCCTCAACATAGTGTCTCTAAAGCCCATCAAGCTTCTTGGGTACACAATGGTAGATGTCTAATTATATATGATAATTATCAAATCCTAAAATAATTAGGAGAGAGAATCATAAGGCACCATCATCTTACCAGTTAACATTGAGATTTTGATCCATGATACACTTTTCCATGTGCTTGATCTTGAGTTGTCATATAATATGCTTCTGGGTAGGCCTTAGTTACATGAGATTTGTGTAGTCCCATCAACACTACACTAATGTATCAAGTTCTCCCATTCAAGGATGGAGGTGAATATTCTAGGAGATTTGCACCCATATGAACACCACCAATATCTCAAGGTTGAGTTTCAAAGAAAAAATTACCAATACAACATGAATCTAAGTTCCAAGTAGGATAAATGAAGGGCCATACTTATTGATTCTCTAGAGGACAATTGCATAAATCTTAATACCTTAAATTCCCTTTCCTACATGTCACCTCTTGAAGCTTCTAATCATTTCACCATTTCAAATAATGGCCTAGGGGAGTATATGATCCATGATAGCTTCCATATTGCCAATATTCCTTAGAATACAAAGACTTTTAAAAGACCTAAAGTTACCCCACACATGCATTGGAAATGAAAATTTAAAGATAAACTTCATAATTCAGGACTAGTCATGTTTATATTCACATTTGGCCAAGAATAAGACCCTCTCGAAGGAAATGAATCATGGTTATACAATGACAAGTTGGCCGATTTTTATAAGAGTGAAAAGTATCCTATAAGATCATGGAACATCAAGATTATGAAGGAATAAGCCTCAAACCAAATTAACAAGGAACTATTGAACCAATTTCCATGACTAATTATAAAACACCCTATGGATTTGGATTTAAATTGCTTGGGGGTGACCCCACATATCTTATTCGAGTTCCATCACCGGTGACTAGTGACAATGATGTTGATAATGAAGCAGAGTTTGATCATAGCCTTATCTTCGATGACCTATCTAGGACTAACTTGTTTGATAATAATGCCATATGTACCCTTAACACAGTCATTCATAATATCCCATTACCATTATACTATCCCCAAATGATAGATTGGGACCAACAAGAATCTAGTTTATCAATTGATGAGTTTCATAACAATTAGGCATTCTATGATTTTCTAGGCCTTAGAGACAATGTTCCATTAGGTGATCATAAATTTGGGTTATCAATCACATTAGATCCTGAAGCTTATTTTGGAGAGCAGGTGAACACCTTCATCTAAAAATAAATAAATAAAACATTGAGGTCCCAAAGTGAAAACCTTTTTGAGGCACTTTTTGACCAAGGAAAAAGTAAAGATAAAGGCCAGTCTAGTGTGAAACCTTATTTTAGGTACCATTAGATGGGAATGTTCATTCTTCTTCAAATTAGACTAGGAGACCATCAATGGTGAACTTGCCTATGGATTTGAGTTCAATTTTGAGAAAAAACAAGTGTTTGATTGAATCCTTTAACAATTTTCAACTATTTTTGTTACATGGATAGATCTCCTATTGGGGGGCTTAGATTCATCATGCCTACGAGAAGCTGAAGAGCAAGTCCTAATAGAGGACCCTGATATAATCCAATAGTTCAAGTCTTTGCCTACTATCTTAGAAGATGGTTCAACCTTTCTAGTTGAGGATATAATAGAGGTAAACATCAGGACTCCATCGAACCTAAAATGGATAAAATTAGGTATTTACCTCACTTAGGATGAACGTGAAGTCTTTACAGCTCTATTGAGATAATTTTTAGAGATCTTTGCATGGATTTATTCTAACATGCTAGGTCTAGACCTCACTTTGGTTTTACATCACCTTATGGTAAATCTTGATGCCAAACTAGTTAAGCAAAAGTTATGCAAGATGCATCCGTATATTTTTGTACTAGTAAAGAAAGAGTTGGAAAACTCTTAGAAGTAGGATGTATTCAATCCATTGATTACTCATAATGGATATCTAATGTTGTACCTATTAGTAAAAATCCTGAAGGAATCAGAATCTATACTAATTTCTAAGACAAAAAAAAATTTCCCTCAAGATGACTCTCCATTGCCTAATATTGACATGATCATCAATTTTACTATGGGTTATGAGATGCTTTCACTCATAGATAGCTTTTTAGGATACAACCAAGTCAAAATAGCACTAGAAGATCAACATAAGACAATGTTCACCACTCCATGAGGAACATTATGTTATTAGATAATGTTATTTGGTCTTAAAAATGATAGAGTTACATATCAAATATCCATGACCATCATATTCCATGATATGATGCATGATATTGTTGAAGACTATGTCGATGACATACTAGGCAAATAAAAAACTAGGGCCAACCATCTAGCAATGCTACATAGGATATTTGAAAGATTGTGTGAGTATGAAGTCTGATTGAATCCAAATAAATGTGTATTTGGAGTAACATCCATAAAATTACTCTATTTCATTATGTCTTGTAGAGGCATTGAAGTCGATCCAACCAAAGTCCAAGCTATAACAGAGATGTCACCACTAACTAATTTGAAGCAACTTTGTAGTTTACATGGAAAGATCCAATCAATCTAATGATTCATATTTTAGTTAGTAGACAAGTGTCATCCATTTACACATCTTTTAAAGAAGGGAGTTGTATTCCATTGGGATAACCACTGCAAAACAACTTTTTAGCATCTCAAAGATTACCTAGCAAATCTACCTATTTTGTTACCCACTATGCCAGGAAAACCATTTTTGTTGTACCTATCAGCTATAGATACTACCTTGGGGTCACTTTTAGATCAACATGATGACAATGAAAAATATCATGTAGTATACTAATTAAGTCATACATTAGTCACATATTAACACACTTATATGCCTATTAAAAAATCTTGTCTAGCCATAGTATTCATAGCTCAAAAATTATGACACTACATGTTGAATAATAAGACCATGGTCATTTCAAAAGTATATCTACTCAAGTATCTACAATATAAAGTTGATTTAAAGGGTAGAATGGCCAAATGGATCATGTTTCTTAGTGAGTTTGACATAAAGTATGTCAATCAAAAGGCAATCAAGGGATAGGTCCATGTAGATTAGCTTGCTAAAGCACCCCTTATAGATGTAAAGCCACTCACATTCCAATTTTTTGATGAATTCATCATGACCATCATTGACATACCTTTTGAAGAGCAACATTAGAATCTATATTTTGATGGATCATTTAATACTCATGGATCAAGGGTAGGCCTTTTATTTATTACACCATAGAGGGATCTAATTCCTAAGTCTTTCAAAATAAATTTTCCTTATACAAACAACATGGTCAAATATGAATAACTTGTTGTAGGACTTCAATAGGTAGTATAGTGGAATATAATTCATCTCAAGGTTTATGGTGATTCTTAGTTTTCATCAATCAAGGCATAGACCATTTCCAACTAAAGATGAAAAACTAGTTCCTTATAAAGCTATGGTTGACACTCTTAAAAAATAAATTGTAGATATCTAATTTGAGCATATACCAAGGGTTAGTAATAGATCTTCCAATGTCATGGCTACTATTGGATATTTGATTTAAAAAATAGACAAAGCTAGAGAGTATTAGTTCCTCATCGAGAACTTATTTGCACCAACTCATGAGCCTTCCACTGTCATGATGATTAATGATATTATTGGTCCTATTTCTATCTAGTACTCAAAACTTTACAACTACCTTCATGAATAAGTTTTACCACCTAACCTGTCCTAATAACAAACCAAAGACTTAATCCATCACTCCACTCATTATACTCTACTTGGATCAACCTTCTACTATCATAGTTTTGATGGAACTTTGCTTCATCATTTAACTTTAGTAAAATCTACACTAGCATTATGGGAAGTACATGAAGGAGTATGTGAATCCCATTTTAGCAGGGCAGTTTTATCCAAAAATCTTTTAAATATTGGTTATTATTGGCCCACAATGGATGTAGATGTAACTGCATATGTAAAAAAATGTGACAAATGTCAATGGCATGTCAATTTGATTCATGCCCTAGCCAAGAATCTAAAACCAATGTTGACACCATGGCTATTTGCTACATGGGGACTTGACCTCATTGGGAAAATCAATCCTACATCATTAGATAACCATAAACATATCTTTACTACCACCAAATATTTCATTAAGTGGGTTGAAGCTATACCTCTCACTTACGTGATAAAAAGTAGATTTTCAAATTCATCTTCAACCATCTCATCTACCACTATGGTATCCCATCTAACATTATATTTGATAATAGAGGATCCTTCAAAAATAAGGATGTCAACAAGTTATGTGCCGAATAAACATCACACAACATTTTTTTACAACATATTACCCTCAAGGTAATGATAAATCTGAGGCATCCAACAAAACAATTGGTAACATTCTCAAAAATATTTTCAATGATGTCAGTTATGACTAGCACCTTCAGATATTCTATGCCCTTTGGGCATACTATACCAATCACTATACCCCCATAGGAGACACTCCATACTCACTTATTTATGGTATAAAATCCATCCTTCTCATTGAGTTTGAGTTACCTTCACTATGTATATCTTTCAAGCATATCCTAGTTGATCATGACTATTGAGTAGCTAACCTGCAAGAGCTAGACCTTATTGATGAAAAATGCATAGGTGTACTAAATAATATTCAAGAATAATAGATCTGACTCAAAGGCCACTATAATCATCTTGTCAATCATAGAACATTTGAACTTGGTGATCTTGTTTTTAAAGAATACCATGGCCGAGAAGAAGCATAAAGGTAAATTCAAACCAAACTAGATAGGGCCTTTCATCACTACTATAGATTATGGATTAAGAGTATACAAGTTCACCACACTAGATGGAGATAAACTTCCTAAGCTGATGAATATTATTCACCTCAAGTGGTACTATGCTTGAGTGCTATGGTGTATTATCTATAAGGACCATTTTAGTTGTGCCATTTTATTCCTATTCTTCTTTGTACAAATATCATTCTTATCATTCCTGTTAGCCTATTACTTATCTATTTACCATTTCTTTCTATTGACCAAGCATGTTTTGAATCTTATTTACCTAGCCCATTTGACCTTGGTTTTACCATTAGTTACACATTTTCAACACCAATGAGTTTGATTAGCTCTAGCAATTATTTTGAGCATTTCAGATAGAGATAGTATTTTAGGGTAGTATGATATAAGTTTTGGTAGTTGCATCCTTCATTTGTTGTTCCTTTCTTATCACTAGTCTTGCTACTAATTGTAACCACCTATGGTAAAATTAGTACCATTGATATATTCTATTATGTTCTAGTTATAACTACCTATGGGCAAACTAGGGGCAACATTTGTTTATTAAACCTTGACATACCAAATTGCCATTTCATATGCCATACTATGCCTTTATACCAATTGTGCCTATTTTGTTTGAATAAATGGCTACACTAGTTAGATTCCTCTACTGTTGGGTGGAACTATAATGACTTGAGGTCTTACTCTGGGACTGTGTAGCCAATGCTTGATGCTTTTTGAGGTGAGCTTAGTCAACTTAAGACATACTCTCACCATTTTATGAGCAACCTAAGCTATGCTCTCACCATTTTGTGAGAAACCTAAGTAGTGATCTCACCATTTTATGGCTTGAATCATTTAGTGTCTCATCATTCTTGATTGAGTTAATATACTCCAAAAATCTCAAAAACATTTGTAAAATTGTTAGAAAAACCCAAAACATTGACCACTTTTCTACCTTAAGAATTTTGGGAACCCTTACTAAGTCATAATAAAATCACTTGTCACTTGTTTCCCCATCCTTTTTGGCCTTTCATCCCATGTACTTATCATTTTTCAAGACCATTCCTATTCTTCTATTACATCCATTATATTGTTTTCATCAATTATCATTTTCTTCCCATTTCTTGGGAGAACTACATTTGGCCTGAAGATTTTGTTAGAAATTATGTTCATGGAAATATGTAGGTAGAATCCACTTGCCTAATGCATATGGATACAACTCAGCCACTCCCTTCCTTTTCTTCTATTCCCCCATTTTGTTAGTTTGTTAAGTTGTTGCCTATTTTTTAGGGGTAATGTTTTTATGGTTTAAATTAGATTGTTTATTTCTTTGTTATTTTGTTTGTATGCCAATTTGTTTATTTTCAATATTTTTCCTTGATTCAGTCTAAGTGCATTTATTGGGTGATTCTTTTCTCACACTTACACGTGAATCCATCCATATTCATGTGTTTACATTATGATCATGGTTTTTATTATTGGCACATTGTTTTCTATTTGAGTATTAGATTTTGGGAGTTAACCCTTATGTATATTTTGGCCAAGTCATCATGATGTTATACCATGATTCCTACCAATACATGATAAAAAAAACCTTAGCTTTAAGAATTATATTCAATAATGGTAGCATCAACATTTCTTCAACACTAGCATCTCAATTCAATCCCAGTCATATCCCAAATAGAGTAATTACATGACAAAATAATTTTAACCTTTGTTAGTTCAGATGAGCATCTCCCTACTAGTAGGTTTTTTTATTCATCATTACCCTATGTTAAGTTACCATTATCAATCAATCAATTAGTCATGTTTGCCATAATTGGGGTTCAATGATTATAACTATCTATGGGCAAATCATTGCACACCATCCCACCTGCATTTCTCAATGATTATAACCACCTTTAGGCAAATCATTGTGTTGTCACCCATTTAATTTTTTTTCCCATATAGAGGCATGTTGATATCTTGTTTGTCTATCTTAATTGTGATAGCTTCATCTTCTCAATGATTATAACTGTCTTTCGGTAAATCATTGTGTTTTCATGATATGTTGCCACTATCAGGGTATAATGCTTATAATCACCTTTGGGCAAACCATTATACACAATCTCACTTGTATTCTTAGTGATTTTGACTAATTTTTTAATATCATCATGTTCTCATCCCATCATTTTCCTTTTCTTTGGTCCCCTCATCTCCATTCTTTCTTTCAAAGAACTATGTGTTGACCTTTCCTTATGCCAACCATTCCCTTGAGGGGGCATCATATAGTTAGTTCATCATTATTTTAGTTATAGGCATACATGATATTTTAATTATTTTAGAAGACATTACTATGCCTATAGCTTACAATGCCTTCTCAAATAGGGGCAAACTGTAGACACCTAAAACTAGCCATCAATAACCTCCAATTAGGCTTTTGACCAATTTCTATCAAAATGCACAATTTAGCCTAAAAATACTAAAAAAACATTAAATGAGTTGAAATTTATATATTCAAGTGACAAATTTTCCCAAGGTATCCCTAAATGGGGAAATACATTTTATGGTCCAACTAATTTTGATCAATTTATTTCGAGTCAAAATGTTAATTTTGCACCTAGGTGCCCTGGATAGCTCTTTTCTATCAAATCTATTGTATGAGACATGTGCCATTTTTATTTGGTGTTGACATCATCCTAAATGGAATAATAGATTTAATGCATTTGACATCACATCCTAATTCCAATCCAATCAAATTTTAGACCAATAACAAGGCATTGTGATCAATATGAGTAATTTGTGCACAAAGTGCCTAATCGTGCTTAAGGCTAATTAAACCAAATTAGATCCCAATTAATAATTAAATGAAAACTTGTTGAATACTTATTTTTAGAAATAAATATTGAATATCTACATCATTAGGTGACCTCATTTATTGAGAAGACATCCCTAGGCCACAAATGCCATAAATATTAGAATTCATGCCTCCCATGCCTCATCAAATCCCTTTCATGCCTATTCAATGCCCCTTTATCCCAAATATTAATGGGGATATTTGTATAATGAATTTAATAGTTGGATTTATCTATGGCCACAAATATCAATCTTGATATGGATGGTCATAGTTGATCCTCAAACCATTCTAAAATTCTATAAACAACAAGCCTTAAAGCCATAATTTTAAGTTCTCATATGCCAAAGTTATAATGTTAAATTTATTCCAAAGCTTCTTGAATATTAATTGTTGATGTTTAAAATTGTGCTTGTTCTAACACCAACAATGGAAAGTTTCAAGATGTGGGACTTGCGACTTGAAACAACCTCCAAATTTTTAAGAAGCTAGTCTCTTCTTTATATCAAGTGTATACTGGAAAAAAGGATAGGAAATTTAACAGAAACACAAATGTAAGAAAGAAAATCTAACTATGGCAATGCGCTTGAATGTAATTAGACCTTAATCCTAAACACATTGAGACTATATGTAAGATTTGTTTACATTTAAGAGCAAACAAGTGCATGATCAATGTAAAAGATGTAAACAATAGAAACAAAGGCTCACAGTATAGATTGCTTTTGCAGTGATACAGAAGTTGTCAACAAAGCCACAGGGTTCAATCTTCTTATTTAAATTTTCTAGTCACATAAGAGGCACAGAAACACACATAGTTATATAATATTTTCAACTCAAGAAAATGGAACAAAGGCAAATGACATTCCTAATCACAACTCTAGAAAGTCTAAAACTCTTGACAACACAGCCTAGACTACTTTTGTAATGACACAGAAAATATCAACAAAGGCATAGAATTCAATCTTCTCATTAATTCTCTAGTCATATAAGAGGAATAGAAACATGCACAATTAAATAAACCTTCCAAATTAAGAAGATAGAGCAAAGGCAAATGATATTCCTAGTCACAACTCTAGAAATTCTAAACTCTTGACAATAATTTTCCCAAAAAATTCTCTCTAGTATCTGATCATATATCCTCTTTTGGTGATATTTGCACCCTTATTTATAGCCTTGGATTCACTCAAAATTGTTTTCTTGTTCCCAATATAATGGCCCAACTAAAATCTAACCAAACCAAAAGTGTCTAACAGAAGATATTTCATAGATTCTAAAATGGTTTGTCTTTTGGCAGTTCATTGGTTGAAACAGATCGTAGGACATTCCCTTCGCTAAATAGAAGATAAAACTTAGCCAATTCCTTAAAAACCTTCTTTTTTACTTAGGAGACACCGGATGATGATACTTGGTAGGTTTTACAACCTTACTGAGGACACATGGCGCTCTTCACTTTACCTATACTCTTATTATATCTTTGCTCAGGAACGTTCTGCCTTTGACACCTATCACAATTTGCTTCCTTGAAACTTTAACAACTTAATAGAAATAAGACCCACAACATTTCTTACTTGAGTAACTTTAAAAGGGGCATAGGGGCAGGTGGCAATCTCCACTGCTTCATCAAGGGACACGTGGCAATCTCTGCTTTACTTAACTAGGGTTACATGGTAGTCTTTGCTTCTTTTAGCTACCTTTTTAGAAACTTGTGGAAGGTGACACATGGTAGTCTCTGCTTTACTCTATTTATATCATATAAATAACTGGGTCTCATTTCATATTTATACGAATAATGACACCTAGCAGCTTTCACTTGCTTTAGAGACAAAACTTGAGACCCACCATAGTCTTTGCTATATTGGTGAAGCAAAAATGAAGATAATTCAGATCTTGACATGTGGTGGCTTCCACTTTCTTCTACTAGGATACATGGCATCTTCATCACTTTTAGAAAAGCAAATTGAGACCTTCTATGATTTCCACTTGGTATTTTTGCCTAATCTTGATACTTAGCTTGAAACCTTTTACTCAAAAGAGATTTGAAATGCAAACACCAAAATGAAATGTGGATGCTGACACTTGTTGCATTCCACTAAATTACTATGGGATACATGGAACATCCTAACCAACTTATAGAAAATATGAAAGGTGCCTTGGATGATGAATCTTTGAAGCTTCTGCTTGACTTCAACACTTAATGAAAAATGAATCAAAAGGAAATTAGAGCCTGTGCTCTGTTTCAAAACTTCATCGTCTCGAACCAAAGTATGTAGGGATAGTGATTTGGATCATATGCTACTAAAAATTAGAATGAAACGTAGAGTATTTTTTACTCTATATTTATTGGTGACCCCAAGGACTTTTGAGCCTACTCAAAAAGAATCTACAACTCTCACATGATCTAAAATCACTAAAAACACAGTTTTAACTAAAATGTTTCAAATAAATTCCATTTATAGGAATATCTTCAGGTTCACCTTCCATCATTTCTAGCTCAAACATATTTTTCTATTTACATGCCTAAATTTTATAAGGGCTAGTCCATAATGCTTCAAACTTAGTGTGTTGACCTAGTTTGGCGGCTCTTGCATCCCATTTCAAGACAATTGAGCCTGTTTCAAAATGGAGATTTGAAGTCCTTTTATCAAAATAGTCTTTAATTATTTTTTGATGCTTTATCAATGAATCATGTGTTGCATCCCTCTTTTCTTGAACTTCTAAAATTTTTGTGAGTTTGACCTGCATGGGGCCATTTTCTTCAATTTCAATTTATTTGATCAGTTGGAGAGCAGGAATCTCCAAGCTTAGGGGAATTATAGTAGATTTCCCATATACCAATTCATATGGGGACATTTTGATCACCTATTTAGGTGTAATTTTATCAACCCACAGTGCTAAATTAAGTGCTTTATGCCACTCCTTGTGATGATCAGCCCCTATTCTTTTGATGAGTCTAATCAAGTTCTTATTAGTTGATTCTACCAAAACATTCCCTGAGGGTGATAATTAGAAGAATTTTATATATATATTCCATGCTTTAATGTAAATTTAGATACTTTGGAGCCTAAAAATGATTTAGAATTATCTAAAATTATGGTGTGAGGAGCCCCAAAATGAGTAGTGATACTCCCTAGAAAATTTAGGATCACATTTTCTGTTGCTTCCTTGAGTGGTACTACCTCGATCCATCTAGTGAAATAATCTATGGCTATTAAAATCCATTTGTGACCCATACTAGATACTGGATTTATCATTCTAATGAAGTCAAGACCCTATTGAGAAAAAGGTTCATCCACAATTATAGGACTAAGAGACATTGCTGCATTCCTTCTCATCCCCACATAATATTGACAAGATTGACATTTTTTAACCAGCTAATAACAATTTGTAAATAAAGTAGGCAAGAAATAACCTGCTTCACTTATCTTTATAGCTAGGGTCTTTGTAGAAAAATGTCCACCTGATACTCCATGATGCATTTCATGTAGTATTTTCTTAGCCTCATCCTTTTCTACACATCTTAAAAATTTGCCATCATAATTTCTTCTAAAAAGAACCTATTCAATTAAAACAAAATGAACTCCTTGCATATTATAGTATCTTCTCTTATTTTGAGGGAGTTCTCTTGGGTAAATCCCATTTTTCATAAAATGAATCCTACTTGTAACCCAAGATTCCTAATCAACTTCTTGTATTCTCAATACAATTTCTTTTTCTGTTCCTAAATTTATCTCTTCAGGTATCATCTTTTCAAGCTCTTGAGTCATATATTGGCACAAACCCCTACCTCTAACTAATTTAGTGGGTTTGACTTCCACATCATATTCAAGGATCTTAGTTATCTAGTTTTCTCTTTTTTTTTAATTTCACCCTCCATGATGTATTCTCTAACACTTGGATGTGCTACAAGTATCAGAATTTTACTTCATGATACTATATGCCTAAACTTTTTGAGAGCTTTTACCATATCATATGCTTGTTTTTCCACAAATTTATATCTAATTTCATATTCCCTAGGAGTCCTCAAGAAAAAGGCTATTGGATGCTCTCCCTCCTATTTATCATCCTTCTGTGTTAGGATAGCAGCAATACTGAGCTCTCCTCCATATACATACATTCTAAAAGGCTTAGAAAAGTCTAGGTTTCTAAGTATTGGAGCTGTTGAGATAGCTTTCTTGACCTCTTCAAAGGCTTGCCTTCCTTCCATAGTCCACTTGAAAATTAGGTCCTTTTTCAGTAAGAGTGTCACTGGTCTTACTAAGCTTGCAAAGTTAGATATGAACCGACTGACAAAATTAATCTTTCCCAAGAAAGATTGAATTGCTTTCTTATTTACTGGAAGAGGTAAGTTCATTATAGCTACCACTCTTTCTGGGTATATGGAAGCTCCTTCTTTAGATACTATATGTCCCAATAATTTTCCTTGAGGGACATCAAAGATACATTTCTTAGGATCCAAGGATATTCCAAATTCTTGACATTTTTTAAATACAGCTTCTAAATGATCAAAATGATCAGTAGCATTCTTTGAAAAAATAGTAAGATCATCAAGATAAATCAAGATGATTTTATTTATCAGTTCCCCAAATGCAACATCCATAGCTCTCTAAAAAGTGGCTCCAGCATTTGACAAGCCAAATGGCATCTTAGCATATGCAAATGTTCCCCATTTGGTAGTAAAAGTAGTCTTGTATTGGTCTTCTTTAGCCAACCAAATCTGATTGTATCTAGAGAAACCATCTAGCAAAGAGAATCTCTCTGATCCATCCATAGTTTGTAGGATTTGTTCCATGGAAGGCAAGGGATAGTGATCCTTTAAAGATGCTTTGTTTATATCTCTAAAATATACACAAAATCTTATATCACCATTCTTTTTCCTAATTGGTACTAGATTTGATACCCAAGTTGAGTGTTTGATTGGAAAAATTATTTTAGAATTTGGATTTACTGGCCTTTATTTCTGTCTAACAAGCTTAGATCCTTCATTCAATTCTATTATGTGCTAAATGATGTCTCTATTATACCCATGAAGGTCTTATAGCTCTAGGCTATGACTCTATCATATTTTTTGCATAATTCAATTAGCCTTTCCTTTTCTAATTGAGTTGTATAATTTCCAACTTTTAATTTTTTCCCTTCACTCACCTCAATTTTAGAATAATCTACTTTTTTTGCTTGGAACCTTTTCTTCTCCAGGCTTACATATTCTAGATAGAAAAGGCTCTCTAAAGTGATTAAACCTTTGGGAAGCTTATTATTCTTTAATTGTATAATTTGATCCCTATATGCCTCTTCAATCTTTGGTTGCAATTGATCAACAAATTCCCCTTATTGTTGTAAGAATGAGAGTACTTAAAAATCATCCTCAAATACTTGCCAATTCTCATCATTATCTGGGATAGTTGACCTTACTATAACCTTTACTGACTCATTATTAACTAATAGGTCAGTTGCTAGATCAAACTACGAACCAATCTGTGCCATCCTATCAGCTTCAAAATTTTGAATCCTAGGAACTACTTCAATATTAAAAGCTTCAAAATTTTCTATTAAGTCCCAAATTCTGTGCTTATAGGATTTCATCCTGACATTCTTTTCTATTGCCTTTTCTCTAATTTGCTTTACTACTAATTTTAAATCTCTTTTTACTATTAGATTCTTTATTCTCTTTTTCTTGGCTAATAGGAGTCCATGTACTAAAGATTCATACTCAGCATCATTATTAGTATAACCAAATTGAAAATGGATAGCCCTTAAATTTTTTTCACCATTTGGAGCAGTAAGACAAATTCTTGCTCCAACACCATTTTTACTTCTAGACCCATCAAAATTTAAAATCTAGATTTCTGAATCCTTTTTGGATTCTTGAGTAGTTGGCATTTCTTTCCTTAAAACATTTGGGATTTCATGGTCCTCATCAAAAATAACATAAGTGCCTAGACCAGTTGAGTTATAATTTTCATATGGGTCACTATGCGTCATAACTAATAACTAGTTATTTTATTTTTCTTGATTATGCTTATTCCAGTCACCTATCTTAGTTAAATGGAAGGAATCTAGTTTGGATTTGCTTACCTCTGATGCATTGTTCACTAAGGCTATTATCTGTAGAAGAACTATCTTTGAGTTTTCTTTTATCAGTAGGTCTTTCAGTACATTTGGGCATTGCTTGATTTTGAAGAGCTTCTTATAACAGTGTCCTTTTTTAAGAATAGCTAATATGTCCCAAATTGATACTTATGCTAGGGTCATCTTCAGTTGATCAACCACATTCATTGATCCTAAAGTTTAAATTCTTGGAAGATTAGGATATCTTGCCCTTTCTTGAATTTGTCCAAGAATTACTTGGTTCTGCACTGGTTAAAACACTTCTTGTATAACTGCTATGTTTCAATGACCTTCAAATAAAGTATTCTCTATAACTTCATTGTTTACAACTTTAGGCTATTCCAACATTCTTCTCTTTGATCTAGTATAGTAGTTTGATGGCAGCACTAGTTTTTTGGAAGCATAAACTTCATTCAAGAATACTGATTCTTCATCTTCAACCCATGAGAACAAAGCATATTTCAAAGCTATTTCTTCCTCTTGTTGCAAAGACATCCCTTGCATCTGAGCCATTAAGACCAAATTTTGCATACCAGAAGACTGGTAGGATTGATTGTCAATGGAACTTGCAAACTGTTCATCCATTCTTCTTTGTTCTACCACCTTTTGTTGTAGATTACCCATAAGACAATCTCTAGGCATATGAGCATTATTACAAGGAAAACACTAGGCATTAGTGTTATCTGTATAGTTATTTTGCCTTGGAACAATATCCCTATTTGAATTGGGAGGAATAGTTTGTGAGAGTGTGGGGACTGCAACTAATTGGTTTGCTAGCTGAGGGTTATTTTGTCTCAGAGGACCCTGGTATTGGTTTGGCTGAGATTAAAATCTATTTCCTTGATAGCCTTGATATGGAGGCCTAGGGAAAGTATTATGCTATCTTTTTATATTAATCAGCTCATTATAAAATGTCCTCAAGATATTTTTGATATCATCAAGCTCAGATGACTGAGTGAGAATAATTTCTTTAGCAGGTGGTTGAGGATATGTGTACATAGACACAGGTGGGGTTATAGAATTAGGGGATTATTGAGGTAATGGTAAGAATTTTTTTGGGAACATGGGCATGGGAGGCCTTGGGGGTAACATTCTAGCATCTATTAAATTATTCTCAGCTCTGACCACATAATCATAAGCCTCAGGCAAAGTGTGTCTTCCAAGTGACTGAATCATAATAGATATATCTAAATTCAAAGCTTTAAGATAAAATACTATAGCCATACTTGGTAATGGTCTAGCTGTAGCAGGGATTCTTTCCCAAGTCTTTTGAAATCTAGAATTGAAGTCAGTCATGGCTTCTTGTGGTGCCCTTTGAATATCAATTAATTGCTATAATAAAGAAGACTTATCACCCTTATCTTCAAATCTTTCAAAGAAAAGATCTACAAGATGATCCCATGTAGAGATGGTATTTGGGGTTAGGGACTGATACCATTCTAGAGCCTTCCCTTTAAAAGAAGCTACTAATAGTCTTATGGCCACATTTTGCTGTGTGAAAACATGTATAGCATATATATCTGATACATCTTGCAGATGTTCTTTAGGTGTTTTAAAGTCTTACCCACTAAATTTGGGCAGAGCTTTTAGGGCATTCACTGGGATAGGGTCCCAAGTGGCTGGTGGTATTGAGAGAATCAATGGACTACCAGTGTTCCAACTTACATAATTTATTAGGGGTATAGGGGCTCCCATATTTGCTCTTGGTATTGGTATAAATTGGTTGACTCTTCTTCTTGGACTAGTTACCAAAGGTGGCAAAAGAATACCTAGATTTGTAGTAGATTGTGATCTGGTTACTGGTCCACAACTCTGACTCCTTGTAGCTCTCTAGTTCATACAATCTTGAAAGAAACTTCAAGATTGGTCCCATTGAGTGTGCCAAAAACTATTGATGTTTAAAATTTCCCTTGTTCTAACACTAACAATGGGAAGTTTCAAGATGTGGGACTTGAAACTTGAAACAACCTCTAGATTTTTAAGAAGCTGGTCTCTTCTTTATATCAAGTGTATACTAGGAAAAAGGATAGGAAATTTAACAAAAACACAAATACAAGAAAGAAAATCTAACTATGGCAATGCACCTGAATGTAATTCAACCTTAATCCTAAACACAGTGAGACTATATGTAAGATTCATTTACATTTAAGAGCAAACAAGTGCATGATCAATGTAAAAGATGTAAATAATAGAAATAGAGGCTCATAGTATAGACTACTTTTGTAATGATACAAAAAATGTCAACAAAGCCACAGGGTTCAATCTTATTATTTAAATTTTCCAGTCACATAAGAGGCACAAAAAAACACACAGTTATATAAGCTTTCCAAGTCCAGAAAATGGAACAAAGGCAAACGACATTCCTAATCACAGCTCTAGAAAGTCTAAAACTCTTAACAACACAGCCTAGACTACTTTTGCAATGACACAGAAAATATCAACAAAGGCATAGGATTCAATCTTCTCATTAATTCTCCAGTCATATAGAGGCACAAAAACATGCACAATTACATAAACCTTCCAACTTAAGAAGATATAACAAAGGCAAATGATATTCCTAGTCATAGCTCTAGAAAGTCTAAACTCTTGACAATAATTCTTTCAAAAAATTCTCTCTGGTATCTGATCATATATCCTCTTTTGGTGATCTCTGCACCCTTATTTATAGCCTTGGATTCACTCCAAATTGTCTACTTGTTCCCAATCTAGTGTCCCAACTGAAATCTAACTGAACTAGAAGTGTCTAACAAAAGATATTTCATAGGTTCTAAAACGCTTTGTCTTCTGGCAGTTCATTGGTTGAAATATATCATAGGATGTTCCCTTCTGTAAATGGAAGATAACACTTAGCCAATTCCTTGAAAACCTTCTTTTTACTTAAGAGACACCAGAGGATGACACTTGGTGGGTTCCACAACCTTACTGAAGACACATGGCACTCTTTACTTCACCTATGCTCTTACTATATCTTTGCTCAGGAATGTTCCACCTTTGACACCAGTCGTAATCCACTTCCTTGAAACTTTAACAAATTAATAGAAATAAGACCCACAACATTTCTTACCTGAGTAACTTTAAAAGGGGCATAGGGGCAGGTGGAAATCTTCACTACTTCATTAAAGGACATGTGGCAATCTCCACTTTACTTAATTGGGGTTACGTGGTGGTCTCTACTTCTTTTAGCTACTTTTTTAGAAACCTACAAAAGGTGACACATGGTAGTCTCTGCTTTACTCTATTTATATCATAGAAACAACTGGGTCTCATTTCATATTTATATGAACAGTGACACCTAGCAGCTTTCACTTACTTTAGAGACAAAACTTGAGACCCACCATAGTCTTTGCTATATTGGTGAAGCAAAAATGAAAATAATTTAGATTTTTACATGTGGTGGCTTTCACTTTCTTCTATTGGGATACGTGGCATCTTCCATCACTTTTAGAAAAGCAAATTGAGACCTTATGTGATTGCCACTTGGCACTTTCCACTTGATCTTGATACTTAGCTTGAAACCTTTCACTCAAAAGAGATTTGAAATGTGAACACCAAAATTAAATGTGGATGCTGACACTTTTCATGTTTTGCTAAATTGCTATGGGATACGTGGCACATCCTGACAAACTTATAAAAAATATGAAAGGTGCCTCAGATGATGACACTTGGTAGCTTCTGCTTGACTTCAACACTTAGAGAAAAATGAATCAAAAGGAAATTAGAGCCCATGCTCTATTTCAAAACTTCATCATCTCAAACCAAAGTATGCGAGGACAATGATCTGGATCATGCGCTACTAAAAATTAGAATGAAACGTAGAGTATTTTTTACTCTACATTAATATTATAATTCTAAAATATTGAGCTAATCCAAGCCAAATTCACCCAAGGTGCTAAGGAGAGATGGAGGTAGCCAAGCTTTCATTGATGCAGAATTCATGAGAACAAACCAAGCAAACCACTATGAAAAGTATTTTGGAGCATCTAAGGAAGGTGAAAGGAAGGTTTATTTTGATTTTTAGTTGTGCTTTCCATTCATGTTTTGTTAATTATGCTCCCTATAATAACTAGGCCTAGAGATGTTATGCTAGTGCATTTATTTCATTTTGTTTTCATTTTAGAAGTAACACAATACTAACCATCCTCTCTTGAGTCAAATTCCTAGTTCATAGCGGCAATATTAACTTATATACATAATTATTTCTAGTCTCTATAAATAATTTTCTCTAAAATGAGAAATACATTCTCTAGATTAGAGAGATGTACAAGGGGGACTAAAAGGTTTTGTGGAACTATCTCTAGCTATTTTTTTTGATTGTATGATGATTTTATGTTCTCTTTGGAGTTAGTGAAACTTTTACTAAGATATGTGGGACATTTCAAGGTAACATAAGTGGTCAATCTTATAGTATATAGGCTGGTATTAAAGTTTCTAGACCTTGGGGTGGTCATGATAGAACTAATTAGAGTAAGTAATACTCATAACCATGTATGCATAATAAGGAAATGTCATAGAATAGGGCCTTATGGGGCCAATAATATAGGAATAGTGCAACTTGAAAGAACTACAATGAATTATAAAATTAATTTTATATTTATTTGCTTGATTTGTTATTGTATACCATATTATTGATTTGCTAAATATCAGAACTTATGTTTAAATAAATGTCATCAAGGATGATGATTAGATTTAAGGGGGAAGGATGTTACATCTCAATTTCTCATCAGGCAAACTTGCTATATTATTTATAGATATCTATAGTTGAAAAATTTAGATTTGGTTATTTTTAACTAAGCTTGGATATATACTATTATGCAATAGTAAGATATTACTTAGATTACATGATCATGCTACTATGAGTTAGTTGTACGCATATGTTTACTTTATGATCATGTTGATTTATCATTTTATCTATATTTTATGATGAATGGATATCATAACTTTTATGGTCTAACTACCTATTTTGTTGTGAAGTTGATGCAAGACAATCCATCCTTGGGAGTGTGATGGAGGGAGAGCATCATCACAGAGGGTGATGTAGATCAAGATGTCAAAAGATGATCGAGAAAATGACTAATACCTTACATACACCACAATATTTATCACAAGGTATAATGCATTAAAACTAGTTTGCACATGGTGTTTATATCTATTTCTTTTAGAAATTTGGTTTCTATGGTTTTCCAGTTAAGGTTGAATAGCGTAATGAACTATTTTTGTGTAATTAGTATGTTTTGTCATTAATGCTTGTAGAAACCTTACTAGTATGATTAAATTTATAAAAATGGATTAATTATTATCAAAATTGTCATAAATATTTGTGATAATAAGTGATATTAATTAAATTATTAAAAAAACTATCTATTTTATTATTGAAATAAATGAAAAATTAGTAATTATAAAAAAAGACACTAAAATATAAAAGAAAGGAAATGATTAAATTAAATAATAAAAAGAGTAAAAATAAAGAAATATAAAAAAAGGAAATAAAACAAAAAGAATCAAAGAATCAGTGTTAAAAATAAAATAGTGTTGTATAAAGTAAAGAACAAACCATTCAAAAAGGGACAACTCGAAGGAAAAAAATTAAAAAAGGTAAAGCATGGTGAAAAAAGAAGAAGAAGAAAATGGATGTGACATTTTGTATTGAATTGGTGATAAGTTTAAGTTGGGAGAAAATGATGGTGGAAGGTGCTTGTAGTCCGTCCTCGAGCTAGGGCAACCGTGCCCTAGCTTGTTTTTGTTGTGTCTGCATTTGCATAGGAGGGGGGGTTTTATTTGATATTATGGGGTGGGGTGCTACAAATTTGGCTATCAAATTTACTGGCTTGACCTTTATTCCTGATTGACATTTTGCATTGAGAGTGCCTTCTGGTCAACATTCTATGATCGGGTCGATGGAGGTGCCTGGATAGATCTCATTATTGGGGAGTGTCTAAAGTCAAGCGTGGTTATGGCTAAGAGTGCACCTTTTAAGGCTGAAATTGGTATAAGTTTTAGTGAAGTGGTGGGCTTGAATTTGTTGGGATAGGAAGTGAGGGTGTTTGAAAATGCCTTCTTTTCTCAGAATATAGGTGCCACGAACTTGAGCTTGCCTGGAGGATCTCAGATCACGAAGAGTTGCCTCGAGCAGTGCAAAGAAAGACCCAAACTAGTAATTCCTTTTGAAATGAACACTGAAATGTTGAATACTACTCTAAGCATTTGCTATTTTTCAAGTTTTTGGGTTTAAGAGTCTCCCTTCAATTCTTGGAGAATTGGGCTCAGAGAGTGTGGGAACTAGAGGGTGAAATGGAGGTCATGATGCTTGCAAACAACTATTTCATGGTTATGTTTCTTTGCATAGCTGATTGCAATAGGGTCTTTGAGGGGGGGCCTATTTTTATAATCAAGTGGGGCTATTTGTCAAACTATGGCATGGAAGATTTAATCCTTCTGAAGAGCTCCCAAATTGAGTGCAAGTGTGGGTTCAGTTGCCTAGATTTCTAATAGAATGCTGTCATGAGGATGTTCTTCATATGCTTGCATCGATGCTCAGAAGGCTGATAGGATCTTCAACACAAACCTTGGGTAAGAAATTTATGACTTTTGCTTGAATTTGTATGGAAATTGATCTAAGTAGACCACTACCAGATGTGGTGGAGATGTGTGCAGGCTCACATTCTTGGGTGCAACAACTAGATTATGAGACCCTTCCTTTTTGATGCCACCTTTGTCATGAATATGGCCACCTGGTGCAAAGATGCCCGAGGGCCAAGCCAGTGGAGCAGCACCCTATGCCTCCTCCTAGTAACATTCTTGGTACTGATAAAGGGAAGAAGTTTGTTGCTAGTGAGGGCAAGGATGTTGAGGCTTCGTTCAAATTAAAGCCTGAAATCGTAGTAGAGGACTGAAAAGAACTCTAATAGAGTGATAAAAGGAGGGTACCTTTAACAAGTTTGAGGTCTTGGATGAATTGGGTTAGCAAGTAGTTAATCCTAGATTAAATAGTGTAGATCAACTTGTGGTGGATTTTGGATTGGAGATTAGCTCTGTCATTCCTCCCTCTACTTCTCATGAGGAAGCTGCCATGCCTATGTTCATGAATGGATAGTTAGGGGTTTAGATGACTTTAGAGCCAAATACTGATATGGGATAGGGAGTAGAGGAAGTGGCTCTTCCTATATGGACTATGGTTTTAGATTTGGATAAGTGAGGTAAATCTTCTCCTCATCTGGGCATTTTTCAAAAGGATGGGGAGAAGGAGGCTTCTGAGAAAAATGTGAAAATAAGATGAAAGAAGGATTTGGAGAAGATTAAGATGATAGGGGAGACCTTGGTGGAGTCAAGATCTGTTAAGACCCTAGATTCCTACTTTTTGACTCCTCCCAAATGATAATTATTTCTTGGAATGTAAGGGGCTTGAATAACGGCCCTAAAAAAAATCTGTTCAAGAATTAGTTAGAAGTCATTCTCCTGATGTTCTCTTTCTCCAGGAGACTAAGGTTTCTGTGGAATGTATGATGAGTATCACACCTAAGGTGTGGAGGCAAGGTCAATATTAGTGCATTGGAGCTCAGGGATCTTTGGGGGGTGTGGTATGTCTATGGAACCCATGAAAGATCCAACTTGTGTCCTAGATTTCCTTTAAGTCCTCCTTATCCATGGTTTCTTTGTGCATTGAGTATGGGGAATCTGTTAATTTTTCTAATGTCTATGTTCCTACTGATTTCCAAGGTAAACTTTTTGTATGGAATAATATTCATGTGGTTCATAGATTATTTCCTTACTTGCCATGGATTATTACTAAAGACTTTAATGCCATTCTAGATTTAACTGAGAAATAGGGAGGTAATGCAAGACTAGAGCCCTCATTAATCTTTCTTTGAGATAATATTTCAGCACTAAATCTCATGGATATCAAGCCTAGCAATGGCCATTTCACATGGAATAATAGAAGGGTGGGTGACAGGTGCATTGCCAAACATCTTGACTGCTTCATGGTGTCATGTTTTTGGGTGGGTGGATTGTGGTCTTCCAACTCTGAGATACTAGATTGGAAAGGTTTGGATCATTGGCCCATAAAGCTTATTATTTCCTCAGCCAGGGTGCCTCAGAAGCCACCTTTTAAGTTCTAGCTCATGTGGCTTAGGGACCCAGACCTGTATGGATGTGTTGCTGAATAATGGAAGGTAGGTAGACCTGCTTTTGGTTTAGCTATGTATATTTTTGCCAAGCTTCTCCAATATGTTAAGTATCAGCTCAAACGCTAGAATCGATAATGCTTTGAAAACATTTACCAGGCAAAAAATGAGGCTCAAATGCATTTGAATGATGCTACTAGGATGATTAGGGAAGAGGGGGTGTCTGAATATCTATTACGGGAGGAAGTTAGAGCTCTAAAAACATTGGAGGAATGGGAGCTAAGAGAGGAAATATTTTGGAAGTAAAAAGCATGGAATGTGTGGCTTCAAGAGGGGGATAAGAATACCACATTCTTATTTAATTCAGTGAAATCTAGACAACATGGTAACTCTATATCATCTTGGGTGGCAGACAGAGGGGAGGTTATCCATTCTACCCAAGGTATTTGTAATGAGGCTAAGCAGTATTTTGCTTCTTTATTTAGGGAGAAAGCATAGTGGAACTCGATTGCAGAGGCTCAAGTTCTCTCTTGTATTCCTTCTTTGGTTTCTTTGGAAATGAATGAGCATCTTATGAGATCCATATCTATGGAGGAGCTAGAGAAGACTATTTTCCAGATGCAAAAAGGAAAGGTACCTGATCCAGATGGATTCCCAATTGAATTCTTCTAGGAATTTTAGGACATTATCAAATTAGATTTATTGGCAGTTGTTCAAGAATCACAGATGAATAAGCAAATGCTCCAAGCCCTGAACTCTACCTTCTTGGCTCTCATTCCCAAGGGGGAGAGAGTTGATTAGTTAAGTCAATTTCATCCCATTTCTCTTTGTAATGTAATTTATAAAATTATATCTAAGTTGATTGCTAAAAGGTTAAAAAAGTGGCTTACAGTGCTTATTTATGAAGAACAAAGTGGCTTTATGGAAGGCCATCAAATCTTAGATGAAGTGGTTATGGCTACAATGACTATCCATTCCATGGACAAGTCTAAAGAAAAGGCTATGTTCATCAAGTTGGACATGAGCAAGGCTTATGATAGAGTCTGTTGGTCCTTCCTTCAGAAGGTTTCAGGTGCTTTTGGCTTTGAGGAGGAATGGATCCACTAGGTTAGGAGTTGTGTGAATTCGACTTCTTTCTCAATTTTGATTAATGGAGAGCATTCTAATCTATTTGGGGCCTCTCGGGGCTTGTGGCAAGGTGACCCTCTCTCTCCTTACCTATTTTTTCTTCTAGTGGAAGGGCTAGGATGGTTGATTAAAAGGAATGTTGAAGGGGGCTTTATTTAGGGCTGGCAATGGGGAGGAGGTCTTCCTGTACAATCTCACCTATAGTTTTTGGATGATGCAGCTTTGATAGAAATGTCGACTATTAGGGAGGCTTCTAATATGTGCAAAGGCTTGGATGTTTATCTTGCGGCTTTAGGGTAGTTAATTAATGAGGGGAAGTCTTCTATTTTTTCTTCAGCATTCCACCTCCCATTCAACAAAGAGTTACTAATATTTTTAGGTTCCAAATTGGAAGTCTTCCTTTGCTATACCTTGGGATTCCTATCTCGACTAGTAGGTAGTCTAGGGAGTCATGGCAGGGTATTCTAGACAAGTTTCATGTCAAAGTGAATCATTGGACCCATCATTGGCTATCCTTTGCTAGTCGGGTTTAGCTACTCCAATCAGTAGTACATGTGCTTCCTCTATATAGGTGTATGATCTAGGTGGTGCCGGTGAGCTTTGTCAGAGGCCTTAATTCCTTAACAAGACAATTTTTACGGGTTGGTAATTTATCATCAACTAAGTGGAGCCTTATTAAGTGGGAGGTAGTTTTTAGCCTAAAAAGGTTGGGTGGTCTTGGATTAAGGTAGCCATTGCTTTTTGATATTGCTCTGGCAGCAAAATTGTATTGGTGGTGGTATGTTGAAAAGGACTAGGTGTGGACAAAAATTTTATCCCATAAGTACCTATTTGAGATCCCCCAAAAAGATACCCCTCAGCATATCTTGACAGGGAAAGGTTTGGTGATTTGGACTATGCTCAAGAAAGGGGCTGCACTCATTAAGCATGGACTATTTTGGATCTACAAGAATGGGATGGAGGCACAGTTTTGGCAAGACTCTTGGGATGGCTATCTTCCCATAGTAACCCAATATCCTCACTTAGGTATATTATCCCAAAGGTTTTGTGAAGCTGTCTAGATGAGGGTGGGGGACTTTAAGGCTCTTTCCCATCATGGGTAGGTGGTGGAAGCAAGATGGAAAACCCTAAGGGAGTGGCTTATTATTAGTTTAGAGGTAGAGGGTGCTAAACTTCATTACATTCTTGTTGGTCATAGTTGTAGCACCCTTATGGATAGTGATGTTTTGGCTTGGGCCCCCAATCTAAAGGGTACATACACTATGTCTTTTGGTTATCTGGAGCTGATCTCTCAGCAGTTAGATGGGGGGAGGGAAGTTCATTGGTAAAAAAAAGTCTAGAATAAATTCTCTTGGCCAAAGTGTAATTACTTTATTTAGACTTTGGCCTGGAATAAATGCTTGATGTGGGAAAATATCTAGAAGAGGGGCTTTGTTGGCCCTTTGAAGTGTGTTCTCTGTAGTGGTGGGGAGGAATATTCTCAACACTTATTCTTCTGCTGCCCCTTCACAACATAATTATGGCATTTCTAGTGGGAAGTGTGGAAATGCCAGTGTATTCATGCATCCTCCTTGACAAATTTTTAGGTGAGATTAGGGAGGCCCCCCTCCTTGGCTCCCTTCTTACAAGATGTCTGGTATGCTAGTCCTATCTTTCTGCTATGACAAGTTTGGTTGGAAAGGAATCACAAATTTTTTTGGGGGGAAAATTTGGGGACTCAATAGGTATGGATTAAAATCTTGGGAATGATCCAAGAAAATGTTGAAGCTAAGAGTGAGATTATTCTATCGATGGAGAGGAGTGATGCTGAGATAGTTGATAGGCTGGGCATATAGGGGATATCTCCAGCCTTAGCTTACATCAAGAGAGGTAGACACAGGAAATAGAGAGTTCAAAGGATGGGGAAATGGCTGCCACCTCCTGTTGGTTTTTTGAAAATTAATATGGATGGTTCTTCCAGGGGTAATCCAGGGTCAGCTGGGATTAGTGGGATTGGGAGGGATTCTTTTGGTTCAGTGGTTTTTATTTTTGTGGCTAATAAAGGGGTGCAGACCATTAATAAGATGGAAGGCTTGGTGATCCTATATGCTTTGAAGTGAGCTTATGATCTAGGATGGAGGAAGGTGATGTGTGAGGTCGACTCTCAAGTCCTGGTTAATCTACTTCTTGAGAGGAAGTTTGTCAATGTTAGTTGGCAGCTATCAATGTTAGTTCATTAGATTCTTTAGGTTAGTTCTTGTATGGATTCAATGTCTTTTGCCCATATTCTAAGGGAATGGAACAGGGCAGCCAATTGCCTGGAAAAATGGGCATCAGAAGATTTAGATAGCTGAAAGATTGATGGTTGGGAGCAGATGCCCTATGCATTATGTAAGGACCTGGAGAGGATTATTGTAGAAGATGAGAGAGGTAATGGAGAGTGATTTCTTGTTCTTTTTGTTTTTTATAGTTTTTGGTGGTTCCTAGGGTGTTGGTCCTAGGTTGTTCTGTATTCTGCTATTCTAAGTTTTAATAAAGTTTTTACCCCTATTTTTTCAAAATTAAAAAAGAATAAGAAAAGAGTTGGTCTAAGATTATAGAGGAGCAAGATCAACCACATAAAAATTGACCAATCAAGCTGCTAGGTAGGTGCTTTGCTTATATACATAAACCTTAAATTTCTCTGTGTCAAATAAATCTGGCAAGAATATTTGATTATAGTGATTTGTAGGCAAATGATTAAACATGATGATATTTAGATATGATTAATATCTATGTATTCATCAAAATATAATTCATATGCAAGGGTAGGTGTAATAATTGTTTAGCTTTGATTTAACCTTTTAATGAGTAAGTTTTTGGTTTGTATGTGGGGCGATGACCCCAAAAAAGAGAGAGACAGATTCTAACCATTAGATAAGATGCTAGTATGAGTGGTGATCTACAAATATTAATATGCAATGACTTATTGAATTTATCATTTAAAAAAACAAACTAATTTTGAATTAAATCTAAATTTATAGTGACCTCACTAGATCTGCACTGACATGATCTATTCTTGCAATAATTTATACTAAACCTACAACAATTTGAATTAACAGGTAACATTCCATATTTAGCATGATGCTCAGCATACTATTAATTAATGCTTAAAACATGAGATATTGTATCATTATATAATTAATATGTAGAATTCCATAACATTATTCCATAGTGTTCAAATAATTAGATAAAACATGAGATATATCTAATACCAATAATTTTATCAAAGTAACTATATAGGTCACTATAAACATTCCTAGTATGATACATGCTTGTTTTGGAATCGTTGAACCTTAAAAGATGGAATGGTTGACTTAAATAAAAAATGCATTACTATTATTATATTCAAATAACATTGTTGTGTTACATAAAATCACTGTAATAGTCTTATAGTCATGAGTTGTTGCAATGGACGTTACATGTTGATACCTTAAGCTACAATTGAAAATAAATAACCAAACATATTTAAATGGTGTAGTGATTTATATCTTTAGGTCAGTACATAATATAACATGTGCAGTAGCCTAAATTTAGAGTGTGTCATTTTATATTTTATATAGCCTAAATTTATGGTCAGCATATAGAGATCACCATATGTAATGAAAACACTATATCATATACTCATTTTAAAATAACATAATATAACATGTGAAACAAAAAAAGGGTCATTATATAGAGTATTATTTTAAAACATAGATGATAAAATTTGATTACGTATTTATATATATAGTGACTTACATATGAATAATGATTGTTGATTTAATCTAAATATAGAGCTGCAGTGAAACCTTATCATCAACAAGTTTAAAACTACCTTATAAATGCAACCATGTTATAGTTAATTAGACTATGGTGATTTGATACATAAATGTAGTGATTCTATTTACATGCTTCATTTATTTTGATTTTGAAGTAAACACATCTTAGATGTAAAAAATTCAAAGGATCAACAAGATGATGGTTGATGATGTAAACTCAATATATGTTGGTGGTTTTCTATATGATTCTATTGAAGAGGATGTTTATGGAGCCTTTGAGATATATGGCAATGTAATTTCTATAAAGATTGTGAATGACCAAGATTTTGGGAAAAAATACTATGGTTATGTCAATTTTACTAATCCCAGAGTTTCAGTTAATGCAATCAAATATGTAGATGGTAGGACAAATTGGTAAAGATGAAGATATAAAATAATAGGTAAGCTTCAAGAAATTCCTCTAAATAAATAGTTGGAATTTTTTTAGAGGTAATTGGTGGCTTTTAATCAATGGTATATCCCTTGTTTTACATTAAATAATGTGCACTAAAATGAACTATTGCTACGTTTATCGAGTATATATATGTTAATAAGCTTATAAAAAAAACCCTAATCTTACTAATGATACATAAACCCACACTTAGTAGGATTGATCATAATAAATAGATTCAAGTTTTATATATTAACAACTTAAAATCTATCATGTATATTAATAAAATATCATAGAATAATTTATATGAATTCTTGAGTTGGTTATGCTTATTATACTAGCATATATGTATTTATAATTATAATGATATAATGGTTAAATCATGTGTACAAAACATTCTTAGAGTGGATTAATGTATATGCATATGTAATATATATTTATATATGGTGTTGTATGCCTATAAAGTTTTTATCTTGTATAGCTAAGTCATGAACTCCTAAGGAGTGGGACTCTAGATATATGTCTACTTGGGTTCCTAAAGAATGTCAAAATGTGCTAATGATATATCCTTTGTTGATATAACTACATGAGCTAAGTATATTTATTGATAGTGTATCTATGAAGGAATTTATATTAAAGTTGTGAGGAGGTTAAGCCTATACTTTGGCCATGTTTTGAACTTTGGGTAGAGACTAAGTAATGTATGTATGGAATATAATAGGGCATCATGATAGATGCCTATAAGTTATAGTATATTGTATTATTATTTATTTTGTTGTAGGTTTGGATCTACTTATGGAAATTAAATTAAGAAATTTGACCATAGGGTATACTTGGGTATTATAAACCCATACTTGTTAGATTAATAATTATATGGTCAGTTGTTTCTTAGAATGGAAGACTGGTTATTCATAATTTTATTGTTGTGATCATAAAAATGAACTATGATAATGTGGGATATCATAGAGTACTAGAGTATAAATGTATGTTATACCCAAATGGTACATATTGTAGTTTTTATATTTAGACTCACATCTATGTTGACTAATTATATGTATGTGTGTTGGTTGTTACTATGATTAGTGTATGTTGTGATAGTTGGTAGGAATTTGTGTATGAATTCATACCATCTTTGAGAGTGTAGTGTATGCTTTGTTATGTCCATTTATTTGAATATAATATTATACTTCTATGAATTTAAGACTACTTTATATGATTTATTGTGGAAAACTAGTAGTTATGTATTAGAATACTAGACTGGTAATATGGGTTATCATAGAGTGTAATGTCTAAAAATTAATTGTGATAGTGGAAATATCCATCTAAATGTGTATTTATTTAGTTGGTATAAACTATAGTCATTATTTATAGTATGGGATAGAAAATAGTGTAAGATTCATTCATACATTTGATGAAATAAATGTATATTTTGGTTAATCATATGTTTAACATGTTTAGTATGTGTTTATAGTAGGATGTAATTAAATTAGTTTTTTGGTTGAATTATATTTGAATAATCTACATTGTTGTTATAGATTAAGGAGTGAGATGGACTTCACTGACTTACTAGCATCACAATGTCAGATAAAGGCAATCCGATCAAGTGGTGTGTATGATTTTGATTGATCTATATATCACCATTATTTATTATTATTAAACTAGATAAAGTATGTTATTGAGATATTATAATTTTATGAGTATGATTTACATGTTTTTGTGATATCTTGTAATATAACATTTTTTTACGATACACTGCATGTTTAGTTTAGAAATCATACAACACATGGGTAATTGTTTGTCTCTCTAGATTCCTATGTCATCACTATCTACTCATCCATGAGTGGAGGGAAATTTCCTAATGGGATTAGTGTGGGGAATTATTGGTCTATGGTTGGTGTGGAAAATTATTCATATGATGCTCTCCCTCCCCATAATAGTACTACTTATCAAGATGACACTTGAGATTACCACATAAACTTGAGTTTGGGAACTATGCTCCAGGAGAGCAATGTATCTTAAATGTACATTGTATTGAAATGTGCTTATTATTGAATTTTGTCATGAAGAATTTTAATTACTTATTATTTAACTTTGAAAGTGGTGGCTGTAGACTTATATCAATAGTGGTTGAGTTAATATATTCAATTTTTATAATTACAAGGTGATGTGATCTCATGATATGTGATGTAATATGTTTGTTTCTATTATCAAATTTTAGTACTTTATATAATATCTATTAGATTCTCAGGATGTAATCTATTTTGGTACATGTTTTTTATTTATTTTTTAAATCATGCATTTCTAGTTGGACCCTAGTGGGATTGTTACAGGAACACACCTCCTAGACTTAACCAAATATAGAAAAGAGCCCTCAAACTGAAGGCAATAAAATTTATGTTGAATAAAGGAGTTATCTTCAATAAAAATTATGAAGGTATCTACCTTAGATGTTTATCAAAGGCCGAATATAGGAAAGTAATGACAAACTTTCATGAGAAATTGGGTGTTATTCACCCTACAATAAATGCAATGGTGCATAAATTTTTTTGGGTGGGCTAATATTGGCCAACCCTATTTAAATAATTCCATGTGCATGTTAGGACATGCCATCAGCATCTCAAATTCACCAAAAGAGAAACCCATGCTATAATGGATTTGAAATTACTTATAGAAATGCCACCAATTACCCAATGAAGGTTATATTTCATGGGGGCCACTAAACCCAACTCCTCTATAGGCCATACTTTTATTCTTATGGCTATAGATTACTACACAAGGTAGATTGAGGTAGTGGAAATAAATAAAATCATTGAAATTAAAGTCATCAAATTCATGGAAATCAATGTGATCACTTGATTTATGAATCTTGTATCATTAGTATGTGATAATGACCCTACATTTCAATCCATAGAATTTATTGAATGAGCATATGACAATGGAATCAATTTAAGATTCTCATCCAATTACTACCTATAAGGGAATTGGTTGGAATAATCAATCAATAATAACCTGATCAAGGCCATTAATAATATGTAAAGAATAAACCCAAAGATTAGAATTCATTAATAAAGTTTTCTCTATGGGTTGACCAGACTACACACAAACATGCTATCAAGAGCTCACCATTTATATTAGTCTATAAACTAGAGCCAGTTCTGATAGTTATGCTCAATATTCCTACCTACAAGTTTATATAGTAATTCATGGAACATAATGATAAAATTAACTTAAGTATCATAGACATTGTTTAATTAGAAGAAGCTCATGATGAAACCCTATTAAACTTCAACAATCATCAAAGCACTGTCAAGAGATGGTTTGACAATAAATCTGAGATCAAGTCCTTTAGGATTTCAAATCTAGTTTTATTATGGGATAGATCCAATGAAAATAAGGGTCTCATTCCAATTTATATACACTTTGGATTGGTCCATAATAGATAATTAAGTTACTTGGGTAGAATGCTTTCCACCTCAAGGATCTTGAGGGCAACAACCTACCACTACCTATCAATGGTTAGTTGCTAAAGCATTGCTTTATGACTATCCCTTCCAATACAATTTTAGAGTAACATATATAGAGGTGTTAATGTATATATTAGATTAGTTTTACATTATTTTACTTATGTTGTGTGTCTGCTTCTGTTATTCTATTATTGTTCTTTATTTCTTGTGTTTTGTGCCCTATGTTTATTTTTCTAATCTTGTAATAGTTTTGTAATCCTAGGTATCCCCTCCATAAATAAAAATCCTATAACCCCATGATTCATAAAAAAAAATTGAGCTCATATAAATGAATGACTACTCTAATGGATCACCAAGCATTTGAAAATTAGTACCATGATTGGGAAATAGAAGCTGAAGCTTTCGTATTGAACACAATGATAAGAAAGGAAATTATCCAAGAAGCACTAAGAGAATGAAAAACCACTAATTCATCACCAATCAAGTAAATTAAAGAAAAGTTATAACTCTAACCAAGGTCATCACAATCTCCTCAATGAAAAAAACAAGGATATTAGAAATCATTTAATGAGCAAATGGTCATTTGGATATTGGAAGACTATTAATGTTACCATACACCTTGGATATATTGGTCTCTAACCCTCTTGGATCAAACATAAAATATCAAATCAAAGGAATTATGAGTTTTAAAAAATATATATGTTAAGTTTCTTTCTTAGAAAGGGTGATTTCAACAACCTCCATCATAAGATTTTTGGCCTGGCTAGCATTGGAGTAAGGCTAGAAGTGAGACCAAAAATATATTTTTTAGAGTTATAGATGTCTAGATGGTAATATAATAATGATCAAACTTCCCCTTCAGCCAAAATTATATAAATTTCATACCCCTATAAAAACATTTTGATACTCCAGACATACTTGAGCTTGTTGAAGTAATACATTCCATCACTAATACACAAAGTGACCTTGGAGGGAAGTAGATCCCAATATATTACTTGTTGGAATAGACTTAAGAACTTTCCATCTTCAAAGTATATCAGATAGAGTTCAACTTGTTTAGGTCTATGCTCAATATTAGATGATCGCATTTTGGTTCCAAATGTTGAGGTGGTTTTTCCCTATAAAATACCATTTGTTATGGATAACACACCACATTATTTGGAGAAGTGGAGGAACCCTCTAAAATTTTCAATTTAAAGTTCTCAAACTTTTAATCTCCTAATCATTTTATTTATTCAAAAACCCTCAAACTTTTATTTCACCCTAATTTTATCAAGATTCTAATGTAGTTATAATGATAATATGGCCTTCCATATAAGATTTTGAGTTTAAGCACAGTTGATTCTAATTGTGTTTTATAAAAACATAAAAAATTCATACTTATAATAGTTTTCTTGCACTAACTATTTTTTTTATTTATTTGGACTTGTATTGAAGTTCTTGGAGCCTTAATCTCATAGAGTCGTAGTCTCTTAGAGTCTTACGTGGCACCTTGTAAACACCTATTGGCAGACATGTGAGAGTCTTGATATTTTTCATTAATTTATGCAGTAAGAATGATAAAATTATGAAGCAATGTGTAGGCTTGCTATTAGATTTATTAGTCTCCTAGTTGATGGAGATATTAAGGAAGATCAAACCTTACAACTTACTTATGAGAGAGATGATCAGGATTAATATATTATTGAATAAAAATTTAAATAAAACAATTGGTTTTCATACTAAAATAATCTATTAAAAAATCATTTCATGTTACCTCAACTTAGCACACTGATTTATAACTTTATCCAAATTAAAAAATGCAAGAAAGAGTGAAAATAGGGTTTCTAGACTTTAAAATTAGGTTTACAGATTAAGTTTATTTAATAAATTTATCTATATGCATACTCAACCCTTGAAACCAAATTTAAAACCTCACATTTAACTTCATTTACCTCTCTAAAAATTTTCATTGCATTTTTAACTAGGTCATTTTTCAAGTTATGATAATTTTAGTGTTTCTAGTGCTCTAAATAGGCCTTATTTCAAATCTACAGACTGAGTTTTTTGAATATATTAATATGTAATCTAAAAAAATATTTAAACTAATTTAAAACCTTTAAAATATTCCTAACTCACCTCTCCAAAAAATTTCAAATAATTTTAATGATTCGCTTTCAAGTTATATAGGTTTTAGTACACTAAAACCTTAGTTGATTGTATATCAACTAAGAGAACCAATTCAAGTGAAATTTAAAATTGAAGATTTTTTTTGAGATATTTAACTTGGATAATGTCTTAAACATGTATATATAACTCTATCACTCAGTTTTTCACCTTTAAAAATCTTAAAACATGAATAAAACAAATTCTTCTTGACCATAAATGTATATTTCTTTGACTGTAACAGACTTGTCTTTTATTTTTTGACCTTAAAAGTGATTGGAAACCTTAAAAAACATAATATGATTTTAATACAATATTATTAATCACTTAAA
The DNA here is from genome assembly GCA_037957365.1 of Torreya grandis. Taxonomy (NCBI): domain Eukaryota; kingdom Viridiplantae; phylum Streptophyta; class Pinopsida; order Cupressales; family Taxaceae; genus Torreya; species Torreya grandis. The sequence goes on along the minus strand of JARHVA010001342.1, from coordinate 1,885,655 downwards.
ATAATTATCAGATGAAATTTGTAATAATAAACTCAAATGAATCAATATTTCATTGTTTTGGTGTGAATTTGTTACATAGTCCAGTCAATACCCTATTTTTTATAACTTGTCATTATTTTATTAAAAATATTTTAAAATCTTGGGTTTCTTGGTATTTCATCTTTTTTTATCCTCCTAAAAACATAGTCATAGCTTCCTCCTTCTCTCTCCTTCAATCTAAAACTCTCAAAACTACTTAACTAGCTTAGTAAACCCAACCCAAGCTTTTAACCTCCATTGAGTTTGACTTAGTTACATATGAGTTAAGACATTTTAACTATTATAAAACATGTATAAGACCTATAATGACCCATAAATTAAGTATCATGACAAAAAAAACCACTAATAAATTAGAAAAGTTCTTAAAACTCTCAAAACAAGTTCAAAAATTCAAAATTTTAGCTTTGGTGAGAAAATTGAAAACAAGCTAGAATGACTAAAACTAAGCAATGTGAAGCATGAAAAAACTCCACAGAGACAAAATATGACCTAAAACCTATTCAATACCAATGTTTTTCAAAAATAACAAATAAACTTAATGTTCCTCCATTAGGCTTCCTGAGTAAAAAGGCATTCATGAGCTCCTACTCATGAGATCTTTAATGTTGCTCCCAATCAATGACCTGTTCATCAACATTTTAAGATAATTTTTCCATGTCTTATTCTAGTTTATAAATATATATGTCTATCACATTAAAATCATTAATTTTTCTTCTTTCCAATCTCTTTATATTGTCTTTGTGAGCCTTTTTTCCCACATGTAGTTGTTGCAAATCAACTCCCTCTTATATGTCTTCTTGAGAAAATTCATGTACCATCATTTTATCACTCTCTTTTGTCTCCATGATAATATAAATACAATCCTCTACTTATTCCATGTCCATACCAACCATATCTATAATTATTGAATATACTCCTATATTGTTATAACTATTAACAATAATATCTTCTTTTTTTATCTCTTCACTTTGCTTCTCATATATATGAACATATTGAACTGAATCACACATGTCTTTTCTTTGCCATATTATCCATTTATATACCTACACATATAAAAAATACATTAATCGAATCAATGTCTCCTAAAAATACTCCTTCAACCACTTCATCATTTTTCAAAATACATGTTGTTCAACTCTCCTCCACTCCTAACATGTTGTTCATATTCTCCACTAACACCATAGGTTATCAAATACTCCATATAAAATATCTCCAAGGTTGTCTTATCCTCATCAATATATCTAATTTTATCTCCTTTGCATAGCTGATATTCTATTATCATCTTATTATATACACTAGTTTGTACAACTTTTATTTCTCATGTTTTCTTCATGAAAATTTGCAACACTACTTGACTGCTCCTTTCAATCATTTTCAATCCTTCATTTTTTCCATATTATTTCTCCATATCTATCACATATATCTTCTCCTTCATGATAACTCATTCCTCTATGGGCTTCTCACAACTTTATTACTCATTGTTTTAAAAATTAGTTTTGGGTTTTTCACATGAGAACCTCACTCTCTTGTTGTCCTTCAAAACAAGATTTTTCTCTTCATTCACATGCTTCTCTTTGATGATTTTCAAAATATATTTGAGATTATCACATGGAAACTTCTCTCTCCTACTACCTTTTATTAAAAATTCTTTTGACTAGTTGTTTTTATCTAACAATTCATGTACTTGCCTTTTGATCTTTTCATTCTCCTTAGGTGTCATTCTATAGGTTACTTTGTTTATAAAATTATCTCTTGGAATGATATACATGTAATTAATTATACTCCTCATTGGTGGTAACTCATTAGGTAGCTCATCAACCACAACATCTACATACTAATATAATAAATTATTAATGGTAAATTGGTCAACTTAGTAGTTTCAATGATTGTCTTAGGCTTAGTAATGAATGCACAACCAACCTCTTCTTCTTTTATCAACTACAAGAATTATTTTCCACTCATTAAAAACACATTAGTACTATTTTCAAATTCAATTCCATTTTTAAATAGTGTCAAAGTATGATTCTTACAATCCTTATCCAATGTACATATATTACTCCTTCCATCATGCATAGCCCTCCTATCAAATTGCTAATATATACCCAAAAACACATGGAAAACATCCATAGACATAATGTTGAAAAGTATTTCTTCCTTATAACTACCAATCTAAAAATCAACCCTATATTTCTCATTGACTATTAATTTATGTCCCTTTTATATCTAAAAAAATTTATATGGTGTAAGATGTGTTAATCTTTTTAATCTTATTTTTTCAATCATTTTTGAAAAATCCAAGTTATTTGTTACCTTTTAATTTGCATTTAGTCTTAAATAATCTATTTTTTTGAGTTGGTTCCTTCACCTCCTTTTTTGAATTTAATAATAATCTCTTCATCAATAAGGAGTCTCCCATTTCAATCTCTTCCACATGTGATGGTGATCTTACACTTTCTTGATGAGCTCATAAAATGACTCATTATATCCATAAAATAACATCCTTTTTATTGCATAGTAAGTGGATCTAAATATATTTTAAGAACTTATGGTTTATTTAGAATAAAATATCTAGTATATATCATGGCTATATCTTTAGAATTTATTTTTATGTATTGGTTAGCTATTTCTAATGATTATTAGGAAAAAGTTGTTAATGAGTGCATACACAATTCATACTAAGCTAAAAATGATTCAAAGTATGAAGAGTAACCATTCAATAATAATGTTAGAGTAGTTTTATATTCTTATACAATGGATTCAAGATTCTAATTAAGTTACAAGCCTACTACAAACTCCTACAGGCTTACTACAACAACTATGGATTATAATAAGTTTGTTATAACAACTAAAAATTATAATAGACTTGTTGCAATAATATAAATTATAATAGAATTGCTACAGACTAGCTATAGATTATAGCATCTAACTACAAATTTTAGTAGGCTTGCTATAGATTTTAGTAGGCTTGTTATAGATTTAAGTAGGCTTGTTATGGATTTTAGTAGATTGCTACGAATTTCAACAACATTGCTACAGACTTCAATAAAACTACTACATATTTGTTTTAAAAGTATTTTTAAATGTATTATAATTTTTCATCTATCATGAAGAATGCTTTTCATTTAAATTATTTCTACATATAGGTTTATATGTATATACTTTCCATTATAGATTGTGTTTGAATATATGTTTATGTAATTCCAATAAATATCTCTTCATATTTGGTGGGGATTGAGATTATGTTGTAATATATTTTATTATTGGAATAAATATATCTCTCCTTATTTTGTGGAGATTGAGATAGAATAGAGTATCTTAGTTGTTACTCGCAAATAAGGTGTTGGTTAGAAACATAGAATTATAAATGCAATCTTCCACACCTAAATAAATCAATTAATTTACTTTATCCTTTCATTATTTTGAGTAGTCCATTCTGAAACCTATGTTCTAAATAAATCCTCTTCTAAGGAATGAGTTGGCCATTAATTAGAAGAAAGATCGATCAATATATTTATGTTTGTTTATTTATTATGTAATTATTCACTTTGTTATACAATCTTATTTTATTTCTTTTCTACTGTAAACATTCTTTTTTGTATAGTTTGTGTGAACTTGCAGGTGTTTGATTTGTTTGTCATTTATTGTTAATTCAACAATTTAATTTTTTCAAGTGTGATTTACTTTATATAAGTGTGATTTCATTTCTACAAGTGTGATTTAATTTTTTCAAGCATGTTTTTCAATTCCTTCAAAGTGTAGAGTGTGATAGAAGGAACCATTTACCAAAGACCTCTTTCTCCTTTTACATACAAACTTCAGACACTATCCTTGGATTGATATTATTAAATGAAGGAGATTGATGAACCCCATCATTTTTAGTGCCATTTTTAAGGAACCATAGTGTTATTAGGAGATTTAGGATCTACTAAGGAGATTCCTAGTGAGTGAAATTGTTTCTTTGTAGATTCTGTGATAGGAGAAACTTAGTTAATAGTTTATTTAGAATTTACTTTTTACAACATAGATCAAAATTTATTTTTATGCAATTAGAAATTTTATATTTAAAAATAAAAACAAAACCCCCAAATACTAGCATTGTTGTGTAGAAAATAACAACTACTAATGTCATGAAGGAAGACATAATTATTGATGCAGGTTGGAAATGAAATTATGAGATAGCCAACAAGATGGAGAAAATAGTTTGATACATAAATTTATATAGCTGTTCACAATAAATAAATATAAAATAGATACTTGTATATCTAACATGCATATTTAGAGAATTGTCTATGTTTTGAATTAGTTGGATCGACTATATATGGTTATGTGAAACCTATACAAATATAACTACACCTCTTTTAGAACCACCTATACTGGATCACACATATTTTTGGATGATTCTATAAAAAATGCATGTAATCTTTATTTTTGCTAAGAAATATGTGAAAATCACTGTCAAATCAGTTTCAGACTATTTTAAATCATCTCATACCTACATGCTTACAATAAAAATATTTTGTTATTTTTTGTTTGGTTGAAAAACATAAACAGTTTCTAGAAAGATAAGATTGCATGCTAGATTTTGATTGATGATAAAATTCAGATATGACTAAAAAAGGATAGATAAAGTGTACAAAGAGATGGTGTTGCAATCTATGTACTTATTAAAAAAAGACTCCTAAATTGAAATTATGTAAGGTATTTAATCTACCAAATAAGTGTAGTTTATTTCCAATAATGATTGATATAACAATAATTGATCAAGAAATTGAAACAAAAAAAGTTGTATGATATGTTGAAAAGGAACTATCATTCCAACCAAAATCTTAGTGATTTTATCTAGTAAAACATTGCATGTATAATGGATTTCATTCTAATCTAATATGGTTAACCAACCTGTATGCATGATAATGGTTTGAATGGTCTTTTTGCTAATTCATGTCATGGCCTAAAGAGATTCATATGGATAATAATCAAATCAAATCAAGTCAATGAATTGAAAGATTCATGTGGAGATTCATGGATGAAACACATAAATATATCCTCCTATAATCTCACATACAATATCACTAGAAATTTATTTCAGACAAATTCCACGTGAGTCATACAAGTTAAAAATAATAAAATCTATATGCATGGCAGATCACAACATGAGAGGATAGAGGTCATGCAAAAAATTTGGCATCATAAATATATAGCTCCATGTTTTGTGTGAGTCAAACATTTCAACTTGATGATAAATCTTAAATAATCACTAATTTTTACAAATTTTTAGCATGTACAGGTTATTGCTTTTAAATTAGGTGATCTAAATATTTAACTTTTTATTTTCTCTTAAATTAATCACTAAGTTTATACTAAGTTTTTGTTTTTAAGATTATTTTTGTAACTATAGTGATAATGTCTAATAAAAAATATCAATTAAAATACTCAAGAGATATAATTACTTCAATCTTAGTAATAGATGTTTATTTTGTTTTATGTGTTTCATATTAGTCTGCATGGATGAGTAAGTTTTTGATTAAATAAAATTATGAGAGTCTAAAAAAATAATTAAACTTTCATCCTAGGCCAGACTAGCATGAAACCCTGAATATTGGATTTACATATAGTCGCATGAGACCAAAGATTTAATAATTTGAGTGTTGTAGATACTATAAATTAGTAAAAATTACATGTTTTCATCAAGTTATCTCAAATAGAATGAAATCATCCAAAAATATTCAATGCTAAGAAAATTTGTGGTTACAAAAATGATAAATTATATCTAGCTTCAAGGGGCTCTACTCCTCAACCCCACTCTATATCATGATAGGGAACGTACAAGAGGTGTTACCCCTTGACCCTATTAGGGGATGCTACCCCTAGACCCCTGATTTTGATTTCCAAGTGAAGAAGGAGATAGTAAAGAATCTTGCTCAACATGCAAATCTAAATCAAGTTGTGGATGAACACAAAAATTTTCATAATAATAAAAGGCATGCAAAATATATTTATAAAAAGGAAGCCAAAGACCTCCAAAATTTAGTTATCTAGGTATATGTTTTAGTTTCTAATTTTTGTCAAATTATTTAGTAATATCTTCTATGTACAAATAATAGTTAATATTTTCTACATAGTTCATAAATAAAAAGAATTGATGACATTTCATTTCACTTATTTCCATCCATCTTCAAGAATTATCTAAACCCATATCCACTTACATAATAATAAAAATTTCTTGAAGAAGTTCTTATTTTTCACAATAAAATTCCATTAAAAATAATGTTAATTCTTGAACCATCAATTATTCTTACATAAATTGAACTACATTTTTCTACATACATTCAAATGTTCATCTTAACATTATGTTGTTGGTATTTATATTTCTTTGACATCATCGATATTATGCTTATCTGGAAAGGTTTTATTTGTTTTTGGTTTTTATAAGATACTTTCATTTTAAGGAGTCATTCTTGAGATGAAAAATTTTATACATGCTTTCAGTAAATAGTTGACACATTATCATGAGTTACCTTTGACAAAAGACTACAAAAAAATTAACAAGTGTCTATGTTAAAGACTTTTCAACATATAGAACATTTCATGATACATTTTCAAGCAATATGAAGATGTATAGAGTCTATGGCTAACATTTTCCATGTCATCAGTTTTGATAAGAAAAAAATCAACAATGAAATTTTTTTGGGTGGTGTTGGCAGTCTTGGTTTGAAAACTAGCTTGTTGGTGGACCAAGTACTTGAATAAAAAACCTTGATTATAAAAATAGTTTACTGACTATTCAAGGGCAAAAATATAAAAATAAATACAATAAAATCTATCAAATGAAATAGTGATGCAATTTTTTTAAACCAGGTTGCTTACTTCTATGTTATTATTTTTCAGCATAATAGAATTGTACTTGTATCAAAGTTTTTCCTAAATTTTTTCACTTTGGCTACCATGAATAAAGAAACAAAGACTAGAGATATGTCAAGGTATTTTACTTTGCCATTTTATGTTTAAATTTACTTGTAAGTTTTTTTATTACATGAAGATCCACTCTTGCAAACAACTTTATTCTAGAGAAATGGATAACCTTCCATCTGATCTATGTAATCTCATCCCACTTCATTCATTTTTCATACATGGGGACATGCATGAGCTTAGGAGTGAGGGAGGAGAATAGATTCAAAGATATAATAATTAGGCTTATCCAAACATACAAGTTAATGTAAATATAGTTTGATCTTGATCATGGTTCATAGTTTTGAAAGGAACAAGAATATTTTTTAATGTCAAAAGTTGCTTTGTGGTCAAAATAAGTATGTGTAGACACAACAAAAAATTATCAACACAAGAACCTGATCTCACCCAATTAAAAAAAAATGGAAATAAATAAATAAGACAAGATGAAGAGATTAGCATGAGAATTCCACACAATAACCTGTGTCAAAAGGATAAAAAAGAATTTAAGGATAGTAGGAAAATCTTCTATACAAAAACTTATCCTTAAATGTCCATTTTCATTAGCCACTTTTGTCTAAGATTTTAAAAGATAAATTTAATTATACTTATTCAAATGAAATCAATTTGGGAAGCCCATTTGAATTATGAATCTAAGTCTAACCCATGCATATGTATCATGATGTTTTAAATAATGGCATGCATGAGGACATGCATGAGATTAGGTGTGGGGGAGATGATGAAACCATAAAATGGCTCATTATATCCATACATAATATATTTTTTCATGCATAGTAAGTGGATGTAAATGTAGTTTCCAAACTTATGGTTTATTTAGAATAAAATAATAAGTATATATCATGACTATCTCTTTAAAATTCATTATTATCTATTGGTTAGATATTTCTAATGATTATTGGGAAAATTTATCAATGAGTGCACACACAATTCATACTAAGCTAAGAATTATTCAAACTGTGAAGATTAACCATTCAAGAATAATGTTGGAGTAGTGTCATAGTCTTCTATAATGGATCTAACATTTTGGTTAAGTTACAGGTCTGTTATAGACTCCTATAAGCTTCCTAAAGTAGCTACAGATTACATCATAAAATCTTATAGTATTAATATAATAGCTATAGATTACAATAGGATTATTATAATAGATATGGATTATAATAGGCTTGTTATAGCAACTATGAATTACAATATGCTTGTTATAACAACTACATATTATAATATACTTACTATGAACCATCTATAGATTACATCTAACTAGCTACAAATTATATCAGACTAGCTACATATTACATAAACTAGCAATAGATTTTAATAGGATTACTATGGATTTTAGTAGGTTTTTTATAGATTTTAGTAAGCTTGCTATGGATTTCAGCAAGTTTACTATGGATTTTAGCAAGTTTGATATAGATTTTAGTAGGTTACTATAGATTTTAATAGAACTGCTACAGACTTCAATGAAACTAATACAGACTTATATGGAAAGTATTTCTAAATGTATTTTAATGTTCCATATATCATGAAGAATGATTTCCATTTAATTTTTTTCTACATATAGGTTTCTATGTATAGACTTTACATAGATTGTATTTGAATATATGTTTATGTAACTCTAATAAATAGCTCTCTCTATATTTGGTGGGGATCAAGATTATATTGTAATATATTTTATTATTGAAATAAATATCTCTCTCCATATTTTGTGGAGATTGAGATAGGCTAGAGTATCTCATTTGTTACTCCTAAATAAAATGTTGGTTGGAAGCATAAAATTATAAATGCAACCTTCCACATCTGAATCAATCAATCAATATACTTTTTCTTTCCATTATTCTAAACCATCCATTCTAAAACCTATATTATAAATAAATCTTCTTTTGAGGAATGAGTTGGCCACTCATTCTAAGGAAGAGAGATCAATGTATTTATATTTATTTATTTATTTTGTAATTATTCACATTATTGTACAATCTTATTCTATTTCTTTTTTGTTGTAAACATTCTTTTTTGTATAGTTTGTGTAAACCTGTAGGTGTTTGATTTGTTTATCATTTATTTTTAATTCAGTAATTTAATTTTTGTAAGTGTGATTTACTTTTTGTAAGTGTGATTTTATTTTTGCAAGTGTGATTTAATTTTTTCAAGCGTGATTTTAAATTCTTTCAAAGTGTGAAGTGTGATAGAAGAAACCATTTACTAAAGATCTATTTCTTTTTTTGCATATAGCCTTCAGACAACAGCCCTAGATTGACATTATTAAATGAAGGGTATTGATGACCCCCATCATTTCTTCTTCATCTTGAAATTTATTTCTTCCTTTAATTTTTGTATGGCTTGTTTACGTATTATTAAGACATTTATATGACCTATGACCAACACACTCATTACATTTGAAATATTTTCTCCAAAATCTTTCTCTTCTACTTCTTGTGTATGATATTCTTCCTCTATATGAATAGCCTCCTCTTATACTATTGTATTTCTATTAAGATCTACTTGATTTTTTATTATAAACTTGAAACTGATTTCTACCATCTTGCTATCCTCTATCTCTAAAATTTATGCCTCCTCCTCTAGATTGCTAAGTTTGTCTTCTAAACAACTTTTCTTCTACCTTAAGAGTAAATTGATAAGAATTTTACACTAATATTAGAGATAGAAAATTAATTTCATCTTGAATATTGTATCTCAAACCATTGATATACCTTTCTATTTTATCAAAAGCTTCTCCTACATGACCAACTCTGATTATAAGATTGTAGAATTATTCAAAGTAGTCCTTTACACTTATGTCTTTCTGCTTCAAGTTTTGAAGTTTCTTAAACAAGTTTGTCTAGTAGTCCATAGGCATGAATTTATATTTGAATTTTTCTATCATTTTATCTTATGACATGATTTTATCTTTATTTATTTTTATTTTTTCTTTTCTCATAGACACTATCCCACCAAAGAGATGTGTGTCCCTTCAACCTTGTACAATAAAACTTGAACTTCTTGTTTTTAGCTATTCCTTCAAAGTTAAAATACTTGTCCAATATAGCTATCTAATATACAATTATTCAATATTTAGGTTGCCTCCATATATTAGAATTTCTAATTTGGGTTTGAAACCTATTTCTATGACTGATTTCTAGCCCAAGGTTCTAGCCCTTAAAATTAGGCCTACAGACTGAGTTTATTTAATAATTTTTTTTGTATGTAAACTCAAACCTTAAAAAACTTTAAAACATAATGTTTACCTTCATGCACCTCTCTACAAATTTTCATTACATTGAGCTAGGTTGTTTTCAATTTATGATGATTTTAGTGTTTTTAGTGCTCTAAATAGGCCTTGTTTTAGACTTGTAGATTGAGGTTTTTGAATATATCAACCTGTATGCCTAAAAAAATATTTAAAATAGTTTAAAACCTTCATAAACATCCTAACACACATTTCCATAAAATTTCATTCAATTTTAAGAGTTGATTGTGTACAAGCTGAGAGCACTAAATCAAGTGAAATTTAAAATTTAAGACCTATTTTAAAAATATTTAACTTGGATAAGGTCTTAAAAATGTATATATAATTTTTTCACTCAATTTTGCACTTTTAAAAATCATAAAATATGAACAAAATAATTTTTTCTTAAATTTAAATGTATATTTCTTTGATTATAATAGGGTTGTCTTGTATTTTGTGACCTAAAAACTAATTAAACACCTTTCCAAAATAATAATGTGATTGTGAAAAAAAAATATTAATCACTTAAAATAATTATCAGATGAAATATTCAATAATAAACTCAAATGAAATAATATTTTATTGTTTTGGTGTAAATTTGTTACAAAGTCCAATGAATACCCTATTTTTTAGAACTTTTCATTCTTTTCTTCAAAATGTTTTCAAATATTGGGGTTTATTTTTCTCCTATTGTTTTATACTCCTCAAAATTCAATCCTATAATCCTCCCTCTCTCACCTTCATTCTAAAACTCTCAAAACTGCCTAACTAACTTAGTAAGCTCAACCCAAACTTTTAACCTCCATTGAGTCTAACTTAGTTACATATGAGTGAAGACATTTGAGCTATTATAAAACATGTATAATGAATTAATTAAACATAAATAAAGGATAATTACTAAAAAAATCATTAATAAATGAGAAAATTTCTTAAAACTCTCAAAACAAGTTTAAAAATTTAATTTTTTTATTTTGGCAGGAAAATTAAAAACAAGCTAGAATGACCAAAACTAAGCAAGGTGAAGCATGGAAAAGATTCATAGTGAAAAAATATGACCCCTAAAATTTATACAAGACCATTTTTTTTCAAAAAAAAAAACAACTAAAAATAATTCTTTTGCATCACCAAATTTGTCATAAAGGTCAGCCTAGGAGAGCCTGACTAAATGAGAAAACACTGCATGGGCCCACTATTAGAGCTATTAGTCCCTTAAATATATAAAAAAGGATACAGACCAGGAAATAATGAATAAATAAAGAAGTACCACATACACACAGTTATATTTTTTAGTTTCCTAGACCTATTATAAGTGTCAGAGCTTGGGAGAGACTGACTAAATGAATAAGTGCCACATGAATGTGGTTAGAAATGTTAGTCTCCTAGACCTATCATAAATTTTAGAGACCAAGAGATTCTAACCTACCAAAACATGTCATGTGTCACTTCTATATAGATTGGTAGAAGAAGCTTGAGTATCCCCAAGAAGTCAGAGTGAGGTATAAATATGTTTAAAAGGCTAATCAAAGGATAACATGTGTCACCTCACTCATATAACTAGAAAATCCTATTCTTGAAAGTGTAAAGGTGAGGTACTAAACCATGCCTTAGGTGGTAGCCATTATATAGCTCAACCAATTATAAATGGATGCATGGCATAAGTTAAAATATACCTAGGATGCCATAGGGGTAACATATCCATGTGCCTACCACACTCTTAATATTGACTAAATGGTAAAATGGGCTATGATTGGATAATTTAAGATGCCACATCATAATTACAAAATCTAATAGGTAGTGCATATTTAGATTCCCTGAGCTAGCTCTAGATTGGGAAATAAATGGAAAGATCAAGCCACTCAATTGAATTTGAATTCATAATGAGTGATCCACCAAGTGGCATCAATGTAGGAGATTATTGCATATCCCTATAAGTGACAGAGTGTAAACTCATTTACCATTATTCATCACATCTTCATATATTTACCTCCTCACTTTTAATTTATTCTTGATCCCTCCATGTTCTCTCTACTCAAAATTAACTATCACAGAGATCTATCCCTTTTTGCCATGGTTGATTCATCTTCTAACCTCAAAACTAAGCTTGAATACATAGACGCCACTTTCCCAAAGGTCCTAACCCATTTCAAACACTATAATGAAATATTCAAAGCAATTGAGATGGTGCCCAAGCCTAGGTCTAATGATGTCAAGGTCAAGGTTGAGTCCTAAGATTCCCTTAGGTCATACAATAAGTGAAGGTTACATAGATACACTTTCAAGATAGATTTTTTCCCTTGTGTAGACCTCTTCAACAATTTATTTCTCACTACAAATCAAGTATTGGATGATGTTCATGATTTGGTGTGCTTTGTGGGCTTCTATCATAAGATCATAGATATTTTGGGGAGTGATTTCGAGGCTTACTAAAACCTCCCTGAATACACAGTCTCTTATAATATTACTATAATTGATATATGAACCAATGTGTATGAAATTTATGTTATCTTAAAGGACTAGGTGGAAAACCTAGATGCCAAATGGGTTAACAAGGTGGATATAGATTCCTACATGATCTACTCCTTCAAGAAAGTGATCCGCATTAGGATGTACTACTGGATTGGTTTTTTGGGGAAAATGACTACATCCACATCAACCTCTTTTGGGTGCCCCTAATGCATATAATCCTCAGATCTGACCAAGTCCCAAACCTTGGAGGTGTGATCAAACTCAACCTTGTCAAGGTAGTATTAGATGCTCAGGGTGGAGGTAATTTTTATATGATGAGATATTTAGTGGATGTTTTTTATGCCACCATCATGGTTAAGCCCTCTACCTTTCCACCATGAGTTCCTAAAGGTGCAATGTTCCATGTAGTTTTTTATAAACTACATGGCCATCATTACTAAAACCACATTTCAGATATTTGTGAGTCTTTCTACACAATGGTATATATGGTCATCAATGAGGTAGTCATGCCTCAACTCTCCAAAAAAAAGGGATTCAACCACCCCCATTGGTGACTATTGGTATTATAGGGACCAAACCATCATTTGAGTTGATAGCATCCTTAAAAATCCCCTCGACCTACCCTATCAAGTCCCATACCAATTGATAGAGCAAGAGATATCTACCAATAGTTAAGGGCATCTTTGATCATGTATCAGTCACCATCAGAAGGATTTCCCAAACTTACCCATTACCATCATGTATCATGTGTAATAGAGTTTACCCATGTTACAAAAAATGGCTATGAGTAGAGATTCATATGCCTTAGGTAGATCAAAACAAAGATATTAGGACCCATATAGCATCATCAAGGTTCATGTGACAAAATATTAAGATCATCTCAACATTAACTATGGCCACCAACGCAGTGATGAGGATAAGTTCCTCCTTAACCCTATAGAGAACAAGGAGGTCCTTGCTAGAATCAATGCCAAAAATAATAATAAAGTAAATTAGGTTTATCTTGAGATATCAACCCAAGCTATCCCTATTTATCTTACATCATATTAGGCCAAAAGAGATGTTTAGGTGACTCTTACTCAAATTTCAATGAGGATATTACAAGGGGTACTATCCACTTAACCTCCTTGACCCTCTCCTCCATTATCTTCTCCTCCTCAACCATACTCTAATTCCATGACTTGTCATGGCTCAAGCATCTCATGTTCAGGTGACTCAACCCTAGGTGGCTCAAATTTAGGCTACACATGCACTAAGATTTGACATTAGTAGTAGTCCAAAGATGAGCCCAAGATATGACCAACCACATACATCTATGGATATTCCATCCCTAGCTCTCATAATCCCTCAACAACCTAGTGGATCACCCCATAGTTTCCCTTTCCCTCAACGACCCACTTAGGTGGTGCCTCCCCTATTTCCTATTTCACCCATTCTATAATTTACCCAAGTGACTATAGCTTTAACTATGCAAAACATCATTATATCTTAATTTCCCTCCACTCAATCAATTCCATAGTAGGGATCCCTGTAACTCATCTTAGACCTCCAAGCGCTTCATTTTCCCAACCCTCTATACCTCTACTAGTTCTTCTATAGGTTTAACCACCTCTAGGTGTGCCCACTTCAATAAGATTAGCTCCACCTTGATAATAAGTACACTCATATACAATGTAATTAATCCTAGTCATGTTAGCAGCATGTATCGTTTCCCAAAAATCTTCTTAGTTAGCCCTTACTACCTCTTTCACTATAGTTCCTTCCATCACAATAGTGAAAGTTAATCCAGGTAATAAGATCAAGAAGAAGTAGAAGGTAGCTTTAGATATTCATCCTCTTATTATTCTCCATACCATTCCTATGCCTTCCTCTTCCATTCTCACAAGTACCTAGGGTTTTGGATTTAATTAGCCAATTTCCTCCTTCCTATTGAATGAATCTTTCCCTATAATTTTTGCCCTATAGGTTAATTTGACCCAAAGCTAGTGGTAGGCCTAGATGTTCCCATGGGATTTCCCTTTTATCCTACCTCCTTTCACCCCCATGCCTCCTCCTCCTCCATTGATCTCATCCTCCATTCCATCTACTTAATCCATTCCTCCTTTGCCTAGGTATGCACTTGTTACCTCCATATCTACCACCCCAATAGCATCCCCTTCTACCCTAGGAGTAGATTTAGTGTCATAGGCACCTAGATGATTATACATGGATATATCAAAATGTAGTAGGAATATGATAGGACCTAAGGGACATGAGGAGGATCTTCACATATAAATTCATCCAAGGAAGAGGATTTTTTATCTAGAAAATTTAACAAAGCCTCTTCTCACTCACTAAAATGAGAACATTCACAGGAGAAGAGAAATTTTTTGAGGGTCTAATCTATATGATCTAGGCCACACATGATATGTTAGATAAACTCATGAAATACATGTAGGAGTAGGTCTAAACACTTAAATCACATGTGAATATCTACTTCCCTATATAACTAATCAAACAAGTCAAGGATTCCCTCATGTAACTTTTCTTAGCTCTAGGTGAGGTGGTTAAAATACTAACTAATAGTAGTGCACATCTCCTAAGGGTACATGCATATTTAGAAAGAATTACTCTCATGGAGAGCAAGTGAAAAAATATCATCATGGCCATACACATGGGCATGTTATTAGGCATGAAACTAATGCCCATCTCAGACTTAAGCCTTTATCAGATGTATGCTAGGAGCATGAGGACTTAAATTAAAGAGTGGTTGACCTTGGTGCAGACAATCATGGAACCTTTAGAAGAAAGAAAGGAAAATATGTTGGCCTTCTTCAAGGAGGTCAACATCATTATGATGCTCCACCTACATGGAACCCTACTAGATATAGATGAGTTTATAGTTCACTTGGGTCACTTCAACCAAGCTATGATGGGGAAAGTAGTGAAATCTAACAAATATAGAACTAAGGAAGTGATATAGCTCTCAACTCAATCTATTGCAAGCATCAACTAAATCTCAACCCCAATCTAGGTGTATCAAAGACTGATGGCCCAATTAGAGGTGATATTTATAGAGTTACCAATGAATTTGGCTAAGCTAGACCAATAATTTTAACTGGTGGTAGTTGCATTGGTGGCTAAATAGAATCAACCCAAATAGATGGGAGGTAGATCTTCTCCAACTCATCAATGGAGCAATTGAGTGGGCCCTTAGGAGCATCTTTTAAGAGAGTGGAGAATATTTTGGTTCTTTTTTGAATATATGTAGTTGTAATAAATTTGAGTGGCCATCATGGCTAAAGATGGGAATCTGATGCTACTTGGAGGTGAGCCCATCCTCTATATATTGTAAACTAAAACCATTTGTAAAGGTTAGAAATTTATGTAAATGAACTATGTTCAAATCAATAATAAATATTTTATTTGTTTTGATCTAGTTTTCTACTCAAAAAGTGTAGTCCATGGTTTTTTAAGTTTTTAGTGAATGTTTATGTAATATGAGTGATTTTGTGCTTATGTTATAGAGATTAATATGGTGTTTATATTTTTCATATGCTAGTCTAACCCCTTATATGTTCTTTTCTTTCTATTGTGAATAATTTATGCTTTATGTACTTATAGTTATAATGTGTTTCAAAAGCTTTGTGTATCAATCATTGTAAATCTTTTGAGTGTTTATATTTTATGGAGGACTTATGAGTAACATATTCATATTGGTGTTCCTTTTAAACTTTCCCACTAAGTGGTTAAAGTATATGTAAATGATGAACCAAGGACATGGTGGTATAAGTGTGGCTTGGCACATTTCATTTCTCTAAGTGTCAACATTATTTGAACTAAAAAACTCCCTCTTCTACCCTACCCTACTCCCCTTTTATGATTATTCTAGAAGTAAGACTCTTTCACCTATTTTAGAAAATTTGTGAAGTTTGACATAGTTGCACTATTAAGTAAGGGTTTCCTCTAGCTAGTAATGGATTTTAAGTGTAACCACACATATATTGAGCCTCTAGTGGTAATAATTATTGTTATTTGAGTAAAACAAGGTTAAATTGCTTATTCTTTAGGCTAAACCAACATCAGCCCTACAATTAACAAGGGTATATCTTTTTGCCATGCATTTTTCCCATTTTTTCCCTTTGAAACACTCAATCTCATGAGTGACTTCGGATGCAAGAATCTCAAGTGCGATAACACTTTCCATGTTTGATTTCATGCTTCATGTCTTGTGTGTATTATCTATTTAGATTTTTGACATTTTAACATGTCCTTGTGTGTGGCCTAAGCCTTCATCTTATGTTTATATATGTGTGAGTGGAATTTGAACATGTCCATTATATGTGGCCCCTTGGCTTTATATTGCATGTTTTGTGTGACTTATGTGTACTATATATTCTTGTGCATCATGGTCATGACACTTGTTTTCATAGTTTTTAATACCATTATGGACATCATGCATCCTCAAAGCCATTTTGATTCCATGATGGATATCATGTATCCCTCCCATAATTACTCTATTTCATCATTACATAATCTGTTTAGGTCAATTATTTACGTTATTCAATGATAACATATATCTTGACAATGCCAATATGTATGATTATTTATACATGCATATAGAATTACTATTTTACTTTATATATATATATATATATATATATATATATATATATATATATATATATATATATATATATATGATGATGATGATGATGATGATGATGATGATGATGATGATGATGATGATGATGGTGAAGATGATGATTCCATACTCCATGTTATCACTGCTACTCAAATTTACATCTTTTACATAACATCTATCACATAAATTTTTATTTTGCATTAATTTATTACATAGGCTCAAAAACTCACCTCAAAAGAGAGGGCATACATATAAACTTGTCTTAGAGACTACACCTATAGATTAAAATGCATAAAAAATAATTCTATAGAACTCACACAATGGATCATAAAACATACTTAAAAATCACACATAGATCTATTTAGGACAATAACACCCTATTTGGATAGTAGTGCACCTTATTTTTGTCATACTTTCCTACTATTATCTAAATAACTAGAAAATAGTTAATCTAAAAAATTATTAAGCTATTAGACACTACATGATAATATGCAATAGTTACATAGTTTTAATTTTTAAAAAATATTCAAAATTTATCTCAAATCTACTCAGTTTCAAGGCATCATGCACGACATGTATTCTAAGTTAACACATAAGTTGTTACTCATAATCTAAGTTGTTATTACTTAGTCTTAGAATCCATATACACTAGATATCATATTGGGTGCATATGTGTGGCATATGACTTCCACCTTGCTCATTTTTGAACTAGTTTAATAAATGGAATGATACAACTTGTCATTTCCACACTATATACACCATACTCAGATTATGATAATTTTTTCACTAGTTTTATGCTAGTTTTCCACTATTTTTACACCAATATTGAACTTTATTCCATTTTTAGCAGTTAGTTCCCCTCATTGCACTAGTTTTTACACTAGAACAATATATTAGAATTCATACATGGATTACAAACTACTTCAATATTTTGGGTATACAATGATGGATTCAATCACACATTGATTTCTTAATCACATTCTCCTATTAATTAGTATTGGGGCATGCATAGTCCAATCCAATATATTCAATGCAAATTAAATATCTAAGGGTCTTATCCTCTATAGTCACTAATTTTTGAACTATTTTTTATAGTAGGAAAATATAATGGTTCATGTAAACAATCATGCATATTCATTCCTTGTTATTACATCTATAAATTTTTTTGTCTTTACTTTTTGATTTACATCTTGAGTAAGGATTTATTTTATACATGTTTCATTATAGGTTCATGTGAAACACAATTCAACATTTTGGCCTACATTCAAGACTATAATTCATAGATAAGTTCAGGTACACACTTTTATTTTTACTCTAGTACTTTCACTTTACTATAATAATAGAATAAAAAGGGAAAAATTTAGACACATAATTAAATTTAAGCTAAAACAATGCACTTGTGACCACTCTTTTGACACACTTAGCTCATTACCTATTGTAGGGCCATTTGACTACTTTTCTTCACTTTTTGTATGAATGACCCATTCTTATAAGTAAATCTGATGAACACATAATGTCTCTATCCAAACTAATCAATAACCTAAGCTCATTAACAAACCAACCCACACCTACAATTTAATAGTTCTACTTTTTAAGATAATAACACCCTATTTGGACAATAATGCTCCCCACTATTATCCACCTCTACCACTAGTGTCCTCTCACCAACTAACAACTATTTTCATGATTTAAAAAGTCATCAAAGGTTATCCCATAAGTTTATCAAGCCCCATCTAAAGTAATTCCAAAAATACTACTATAAAGCCATATTTTGAACCATTTATCACACAAGAGTATTCCTCACTAAAAAACACTAACATTATAATTATACTTTGAGATTGAATTTATAATTTCTCCAAATTATTACTACATAAATCCTAGTATCCCTGAGCTAAAGTTTGAATACACCTCTAAAGTCACAAGTCATAGTTGAATAACTTAGTCACACAAGGATTTCACCAAAATCTAACATTTTACATAAATATTTCACACTCACCACTATAACATGGGAAAACTAAATAGAGTTTGATCCCTCATTGGAGTATTGATATATAGACAACAATCAACATAAGGGCTATTGAGGTCAAGCACAACTTCAACAACTAATCCCATTTTTATTTTTTGATTGCATTCATATTCATATGTAATTAAGGTAGGGTTTCAAGTGAAAAATAATTACACATTGGTCTTTACGTTAGATCATAAGCTTTCACACATTCCAAAAAGTAAATAAGTGATGGTGAAGCTAACCTAGAAATATCAAGTCTTTATAATTTTTAGAAACCAACAATCCCTACAAAAAAAATGCACCCCACTACTATCCAATTATTGATATATTATTTAGGAACCATATCAAATCTTTTTTTAGATCTACATTCAATCAACATAGTCCCACAGTCAGTCTCAAATAGAGAAATAATTTGCATCTCAATTTACTAGCTATGTTTATATTTCTCTTTTGTACTTTCCATATTGATTCCTATGACCTTATAATGTCTCTATCCAAATTATTTAGTAGCCTAAGCTCATTCTCTGATTAACCCACACCTTTAGTTTAGTAGTTATGCCTCTTAGGATAATATAACCATATTTGAATAATAGTGCTCCACATTATTGTCCACTTCTGCAAGTAGTGTCATCCTGATAGTTAATGACTATTTCCAAAAAAATTAAATTTGTTAAAGAGTCAATCTATAAGTTTAGCTAACCCCATCTAAAATAATTCCAAAAATACCACTATAAATTTACCATTCAAAAAAAATTGCACACATGACATTCCACATTAAAAAACATAAGAATTATAACTACATATTGAGAAAAAATTACCTATTCCTCCCAATTATAATTACATATACTCCTAACACTAAGCTAAAGTCTAGATACACCTCCAAGGTCAAAAATCATAGTTGAAGCACTTAATCATACTAGGATTTCACAAACATATATAATTTTGAATTACTCTTTCACACACACCACCATAACATGGAATAACTACATGGATTTTGATCAATCTTTGGAGTATTGATATATAGGCAGTGTTAAACATATGGGGTGTTAAGGTCAAAAATAAAATCAATTCTTAACCCATTTTTATTTGTGATCACATTCATCTTCTTGTGTCATTAGAAAGGGTTTTAAGTGAAGAAGAGTTACATAGTGGTCCCTACACTAGATACAAATCTCTCACATGGTCCATAGAGTAAACATGTGAAGTCAAATATAACCCAAAAAACCTAAGTCTTTGTTATCTTTTAGACACTAGTGCTCCCTAGGGACAAAAACATACCCCATTACTATTTAGTTGTAGTGTTATTATCTAGGAACCCTACTAACTCCTATTTTGGGCCTACACTTAGTCAACATAGTCTCTCAACAATATTAGATATACAAATAATTTACATCTCATTTTTCTAGATAAATTTATATTTTTTATACTTTCCATATTTAGTATATTTCCAAATTTAGTAAGTTACAAATAAATTTTATGTCATTTATTGAATATATATAGTATTCTCATTTTGCATAATAGTTTGTCATGTTTAGATAACTGATTTTTGTAGTTTGTAAATTTTTTATAAAACATATTAAAACACAAAACACTAATCATAGATATTGTTAGGGTTTGTTTCCTTCTCTTTACTATTTCTAATTATTGTCATAGGATTTTTAGAGTTGATAACTTATTTAATAAATGAAATATTCTAGCTAAGTTTACATATCTCTTTTGTACTTTCCATATTTATTATAATTCTAGATTTAACAAGTTTCAAATCAATTTGTGTCATTTATTACATATCTATAGCATTCTAATTTTTCAAAGTAGTTTGTCATGTTCAGGTAACAAATTCATTAGTTTTCCAAAATTTGATATAACATATTGGTGAATACATTTATTATAGACATGTTGTAAAACCCTAATCATATATGTTTCTAGGGTTTATACCTTAATTTTTATTTTTCCAAATGTTCCTTTAGGGTTTTCATATTTGTTCAATTAATTAATAACTACAATATATATTTTTTTTAATTATTTCATCTAAGTTAAGAAAAGTGTTTTATTTATACCTTAGATATAGCGGAACATTAAGTTGTTCCCAAGCTAAATATTTTCATATTTGAGTTCATAAATCAATAATGGTAGAATAAGTTAGTAGATTTGATGACACCAATAAAAGATAGTTACAAAGATTTCTTTCAAAGAATAAATCTATGCAAGATGAGTTTATCAAAAATATTTGATATGAAATTAAGAAATCATATAAAGGACAATCCTCTTAGACTTCTAATCCCATGGTCCCATTGCATGAAACTTTTGTATTACCATTTACTATGGCAAAACCCAAAGGTTTCAAAAAATTACTATTCTAATTCCTACTCAGTCATTGGGAACACCACATTTGGTTAGCATACATTCCTCTTCTACTGATGTACAATCCCTTATACATGATATTAAATATTTACAAATGAAGGTGTTACATTTGGAACAAGGTGCTTCAAAACCTAATAAGGCACTTGATTCTCGCATTCTATTGCATATTCAATTGGAAAAAAATATATCCTCTACCTATAGTTTTGTGGTATCTAATCTTATAATATATGATGGAAAGGGTGATCTTGAACACCATCTCAGAGCATTCTATACAACATGTTCATACTATGTGTCTAATGACAAGTTACTAACTAAGTTATTTAAAATAAGTCTAAAGAAATATGCATTAAAATGGTTTTATGACTTACCACATTAATTTTTGCATGTGTTCATTCCATAAATATGTTCCTAGCATATTTTTCAATCATTATCATTAAGAAGTTTTCATATGCTTAGATCACTCAACTCAAATAAAAATCTAATGAACCTATCATGAAATATGCCTTAAGATACAAGGCTATGTTATACAAAATGACAAATCCTATGGAAGAAAGAGAATTACAAGATATCTTCAATAAAATTTCACTTCCACCCTTGCATGAGTCCATTATGTTTAAATTTTTTACATCATTCATAGATTTTTTCCACACAATAAATGAAAGGGAAGTCAAATTATTGGCAATGAATACACTTAAGTATATGACCAATTTTGATTCCAATACAAAGAGTCAAATAAAGCCACCTTACAAGGTGAGGCCATATGATAATGAGAATTATCAAAAGATAAAAATACATGTAGTTTTTTAGCCTAATCCATGCATTGTCTTATCAACTCCTCCAAGGAGATAATTTACCAATCTAATAAAAGCTCCATATAAGGTCCTCAAAACACTATTGGAATACAATGCCATATCTCTCCCTTAAATTAAAGAGTTTGATGTGAATATGCCTATTCCAAAAGGTTTTAAAGTTAATCATTTTACACCTTATATTATATAATTTCCATTATAGTTATAGCTTATATTGAAATAAATTTCTTATGATATTCTTTGGTTGGATTTCAGCTCATTACCAATAAAGTTTATTTATAACTAATATCTCCCATATATAAATAAAACATAGTATTGTTAACATCATACTTTACAAATTTTAATCTACAAAATTAATCTATAAAGTTATATATAATCCCCTGACTTAGCCATTTCTTATGTGATGTCATAGAAATATATCCATACGTAAATAAAACTAATAAAAAATTCATTACATATGACAATGCATGGACACATTCTCTAGTTGGAAGTTCCATTTGATGATACCTACATTTTCTCATCTTATAGTAGTATTTCCATAGAAGTATTGAAAAAAATGCTTATAAAAGGTTAATTTACAATAGGTCTAACTCATTTGAACATAAAAACACAAATTAATAAATACCATTCTTTGTCTACAAGTAAACAAATTCATGGGAATAACATAAACACAATTATGCATTGCCCAAAAAAATAGGAAGCATGAGTTAGTTATCTATTTGGATTCCCTAGTAGAGAACAGAGATCTATTTGAACTTGATGAATTTCAAGGACCATTTAACTTCCTTATGATTTTATTTAAGGTAATTCTTATATAACAACTTCCAAGTAAATGATTTTCCAATGCCCAATCTAGAATTTTGATATATTGTCTTAACTAATGGTTCATTATCTATCAAAGTTTTCATGTAAAACTTAATTAAATAAAATCCATAATTTTAACTTCAAATCCAAAAAATATGAGTTCAAGGGATGGAATAACTATCATAGAAGTGCTTTGTTTATCTATCATTATTCTAAATGTGAAACACATACAATTAAATTGAATATAGCTTTTTAATGCTTTATATAATAAGATTTAGTTGTCCATTAATTTACGCAACCTACTCCTAAGGAAACTTTTCAAGATCTACATTTGATATCTCAAGATCATCCACATCATATATACCTCTACCATTTTAAGTATAAGGAGAATTACAACACTCATCTTAAACATCAAAATAATCAGGGTTCTTTATACTATTGTTGCGTTCTAAGGATGCCCTACATAAAATAATTCCTTCATCTACTGTAACTACACCCTACATTCACTCTAGCTATACTTTTTATTCATCAAAATAATCTAAAAACACCTACATTTTACATTGATATGATCCCATCTAATTACTCTTATAATTCAATTGAAGCAACACTCACATAATAACAATATTACAATCAACTCCTAAATTCAACCAACAAAGCAAAGTAAAAAATCCAACCAAAAAAGGATGTCATATTTGGCATAGAGAAATTATGAG
Organism: Torreya grandis; assembly: GCA_037957365.1. NCBI lineage: Eukaryota > Viridiplantae > Streptophyta > Pinopsida > Cupressales > Taxaceae > Torreya > Torreya grandis. The sequence continues at coordinate 1,861,645 of JARHVA010001342.1, read as the reverse complement.
GCTTATTTGAGAGAAGAATGAAATGTAGTACATGGATCGCAACATCAACATAAAAATTTAAAAATATAAAATATTAATTACATATCATATGTTGGTAAATATTCAAGAGGAAGATTATTCTCTCCTCCAAGGAATGAGATAATAGATATGAAGAAGGAATCCTTCTACATGTTAAAAACATAGATAAGAACTTGCTTTAAGGTTTAAAAATTGATCTAAAACTCCTTCACACTTGGACTAACATTGGAATGATTTGAGGTGTGGGACACTTGCTCTTAGATCAGACCTCTAGTTTTGATGAGGTTAGTTCCTCTGATGTATCACTTTTGTTCTCCTTACTAAACTACTAATTTTTTGGGATGAAAAGGGGGTAAGGATATCTTAAAGGGAAATATAATATTCTATTAGTGATACACCAATATTTCTAGTTGATCCACTTAATTTAAACTCATAAAACATTGATAAGACAATGTAATGACTGAATCTACAACTCTAAATGACTCTTATGCATCAGTATTTCAAATAGAGGTTTCATTAGGTGACCAAAGCATGAGTTAAATGATGAAATAGGCTTGATTTAAGGAAATAACTAGCCAATTATATCCATCGGTATCTTAGTAAAATAAGATCAAAGTCTAAACATGACTTGCATAAATTAGAATACTAGTAGCTAGGTGAGATCAAGACCTGATAAGGGAGAAAATACTACCACATGTTAAAATAAACTAACATAAAAACACTATAAAAAAATATGGAAATATAAAAATATAAATTTTATTATCTCATAAGGTTACAAAGCTCAATCTTTGCAGAGTTCTATTATGCCCAAGAGAGGGATCTAAAAAATTGGCTTGAAATCTTAAATATATAGAAGTGTGAAGAAGATTTAGCCAAGATATTCGCATAGAAGAGAGAATATAAGATTCAAATCATCATAAAATTTATTCAAATATCCATTAAAATATTTATCAAAAGTCTTTAATACTTGTTTTCATCTTGAAAATCCTTGCACGAAACTCTTTTTGGCATTGGAATAAGAGGTGGGCCATCTTTGACTTGTCAAACCTCCTTGCATGTTTTATATGACATATATTGGATAATTATCTCCACTTTAATTTATTTTAAAGTGTTTTAATGAATTATATTACATGAAAACAAAGTACCATGCATGTATTTTTTAGTCAACTCATGATTAGTCAACTTAGAGTCATGACATTTTAATACTAGTTAACTACTTCTCTATCCCCTCCTTACATGAAATGGCACTTGAAGGCTGAAATTTAATGATAATTAAAATTAAATATTATATATGTGTCTTGGATATTCCTCATGAACTCCTTGATTAGTCTTTCAATGCCAATTTCACTTTGATTGATTGCTCAAATAGGCCTACTAGGCTAACTTTTACACTTGAAATCCATTATAACCTAAAATAATACCATGAAAATTGTAAATAAAATGATTATTATACCTATAAGAACTTCTCACACCATGATATATGTGCTCTTGGTGAATAAACTCTTGCAACTCAGTCTCCATGGTTAACTAGGTCAATTTTGCCTAATTTTCCTACAGAGTGGTTATTTTAGATGAGATGGTAGGGGTACTTCTAGGTAGATTTATGACCAAATGATGATTTTAGGATGAATAAAAATTCTTATTCTTCAATCTCCATGAATTTTATTTCATGTAAACTACCTTGTACCTCATCTTTTGTGTTTTTTCTCTCAAAAACTTATTTTCTATCTCAATTCATATAATTCTATACAATTTCATACAAAAAATTAGAACTTATGGGATCTCCTCTAAGTGTACTTAATTTTTTAATTTTTTTTAGGTTTCCATGAGGTTTTTATGGAAATAAAATCAAAGTTTATCAAAATTGGTCACTATAAGGGTTTGGGAGGGTTTTAGAGTTGAACCTTTTAATGATGGTTCATAAATTAAAGGCCTCCAAACCTAAAATTATTGACATGAATATATATTATATAGAACCTATCAAAATCCCTAAAAATATTAGGTTCCCATACAAAAGATATGATAAGATAGACACATGAAGAAATTTGCCTGTAGGGTTTGCAAGCATTCTAGACATTCTTACACTCTTATAAATTATTCATAAATCACATCCCCTAAACCAACCTAAATTGTTAACTATTTATAATTTAATATGGGTACTCAAATAATTCTAATATTTTTTTCCAAACTCTTCATGTGATGAAAGATACGAGCATTTGATCAGGTGGCTTGAATGGGTATTTGGAACTGTAAAATTCAAATTTCCTCCTCAAGCTGAAACTAACTCCTCCATCACTTATACCTACTTAAAATAACCATAATAAGACCTATACCATGTCATAAAATATTAATCAATGTGTCATATTGCATTTTAGTGCTTGGAGATGCCTTTTGGTGCTATAGGCCTTCTAGGCCTAAATTTGATTTTTAGCCTAAAACTAAGTTTTGATGATTGAGGCACCCGTACACGATATGGGGATGATAAATAATCATGAAAAATTTATTCATACCTCTTCCCTACCTGTATTTCCATATCAAAATACCAATATTTCAACTTTGTTCTTTGTTGCCCTTGAGATTGCTTGTAGACAAGCAGTTAATTATGCTAAAATAGTGAGGTTTTATACCTATGTAATGGTCTTTAGGATAATATGAAATATTTATCAAGTCATGATGATGATTTTTAACAAATTTTGGGGCTTTATTCCACTTGCAGATGCTAAAAATCCTCAAAACTCTCTAAAAAAATCCCCTATTTTCTCAAGATCCTCATCATGACTATGTGGTTGGTTGTGTAGATGCATGTTGCAAGGGTTTTCATGTGAAGTATAATATTTTAAGATAAATTTTAAAAATAATTTACTGCCTTTAATTCCTATAACTTCACTTTAAATCATAATTCACCTTCAACCTAGCATGTTTTACTCCTCAAATAATGCTTTTGGGATCTTGCACATTCATAGTCTGTATAAGTCTGAGTTGTACCTTCATAAGTTGACAAAAGTTTTCTTGATCTTGATAAGGGATTTTTACAGTGTCAACTCATCACTTTTACCTAATTAATATCTCACCATAGGTAACTCTTTGATTGAGAGTTACATTTTAATCTACTTGCTCATATGACTATGCTAGATAAATGCCATGTACGACTATAGTTGACTGCCTATAGTTGACTTTAAATGTGTCATTTAGTGTTTTGAGTACCTATATATGATTCTTGATGGTTTATCATCTCTTTTCCTTCTTTAAACATACTCCTAAGTATTAAACCCCTTAATATTCTATGTTCTCATTCCTTTCCACACTTAGAAACTTGACTATATTTATGAGGTTGTAAGTTATGTTACTTGGGTACTATGACTAATTATAGCACTAAGTGTTTTCTTTCATTTGATATTTTTAGGTATTTCATACTAACATGTTTCCATTAATCTTTCACACCCTAAAGACTTCACCAATGATCAATTTTCCCTCATCCTTCAAGAGATTGAAGGTATTAATGTACAGTAGCAACTATTTATATGGTTGTAGCTTGGTGTTTCAAGAGGTCTTGCTTACTATAGTACTTATCTAGGGTTTGGAAATCATGAATATCCCTTGATTAATATGTATCACCATTGTCTTATTTATTTTGTTCCATCTATGAAAACTCTAACTATTGGTAACCTTAACCTCATGATTCTCATGAGATTCAAGATAGGTCAACATTCTCATGTGGTTGTAGGTGAGGGTTTTGGAATGACTTCAAATATAGCATTAAGTGTTTGGAACCGTACTTAATACATTTTAAAAACTCATTATCATCTCCATGAATCTTTCATATCTTTAAGTTCTATTTTTATCACTTTACCTTAGTCTTCAAAAGAGTGAAGATAGGATTGTGTTTGTACTTTAACCTTATCATCTCATGTCTAGCTCTAGGTAGACCTTATTAAGTGAACCCAAATATAGATGGTTTAGATTCTCTCTTTAATTGTCTAAAATAATTATCATCCATCATCTTTATGTATCATTGATATTATCATGAAAATCCTCTTTACTGTCATGGAAAACCCCTTTTCACTCCCTTTTGAAAATAGGCCTAAGTTCCATGAGAGGGCTATATGTGCATCTTCATAAAATGGATAATTGTAACATGATTTGGAGCACCATTCTCATCTTCTTCTATTTATTATTTAACAACATCATTTCATGAAACCTTTACCATGATATTCCTTTAGGGCACCATCTCTATGAAACACACCCCTTCCATGAGCAATATAATTGATGATGCTTCTTGTCGTAGGTAGTGGTTTTATGATATGTTTTTTGACTATATTTTGTGTTTAAAAACCTCACTTGATGATCTTGATGAGTTCATATAATTTTAAACTGTTCAAGGTGAATCTCTTGAACATGAAAATCCTTTACATTTCTGCCTCTCAACTTGAAAACAAACCACTCTAACAACCCTTTGCTTGATTGTACTTATTTACAGGTGTATATATAAACTGAATGGAATTTAAAGATAATTTTGGATCTTTATCAATAGGTAAGATAACCATGAGTATCATTCTATCATAATTATTTCCTCAAATTTAACAACCTCTCTTTAAGTGTTCAAAACCTTGATGTATATTTGAAGTACCATTCACCTATTAGACTATGTTTTTTGACCTTTCCCATACTTGTACGGACTATGAGTTAACTCTGAGGAAGATTTAGGAAGTTTACCAACACCTAAAGTGTCCTTGAGGGTTTTATACCATGATAATTCACCTAACAACTTCAAAAACCTCTTGAAGGCCTAAATCAAACAAAAACTCCCTTGAAGTCATCTTCAAGAATAGTTCACCTACTTGGCCACAGGTGTCCTCTATGTGGGTTGGTTGTAGCTTGTATTTATCTCTCTTAAGGTGTATTTAAAACTTCAAATTATCCTTGATTGAAATATATACTGATATTATCAATCACAATGCTTATCCATACATTTTGGTGGTCAATTTAGTCTCCAAAATCCTTGATGGCATAAAGAATTTAAATATTGTAGCCTCAAAATAGGCCTATAGGTGGTCTTATTGATTCACTTGACTCTCTTCTACTGCCTCTTTCTAAATGAGTCATGACTAAAAGCATTCTATTGGGATTAAGAACACTTAAAACTTTAATGGATGCTTCCTTGAGAAAAGTCAAAACAACATTCCCTCAAAACACCATTTGACTATATTATGACTATTGGTAAGTAATGCCTTCAAGGTATCTAAAATTATTGAATTACCATAGTGCCATATTATTGTTCTTGACTCCTCCTATAATTTTATCATGAGATGGAGGTGAGATGGAAGGTGGTAAAGATGATGGATAGTGAAGAAACATAAATGGAAGTTAGAAAGAAGAATGAACATAGTGGAAGATGGCTGAGTATGACAATGATATGGGGATGAATAATATGGAGGTGAAAAGGAGACAATAGGAGTATGCCAAGACCAAATTGAGATTCCTATACAATCATGGGCATATTCTTGATCACATATATGAATTTGGAGGCCATTAAAAGAAGATAAGGAAGTGAAAATGAAACATAAGTTTTTTCTAAAACCTTAAAGTATGCTAATTTTCCTTAAATAATGTTAAATAGGAATTTTGAGATTCTTAAGAGCATATGAATGGTATTATTGGATATGAAACCTTGAAAAACTTGATTAGAGAACATTTAAACATGATGGAGACCCTACAAAAAAAATCTAATGAAATCTTGATGTTGTTTTCTCTTCCCTTGACTGTACAATTCTCCTTTTGAAGCATATAGATGGAATATTTTCACTTCTATTATCAAATATCCTTTGTTTGATCATCACACATGTGAAAAGGACATGGATAATGTCATGAGAAGATATATTAGGTTCCTAAGAAGCTCCAAAAACTAGAATTTTCATTAAATGATGCCTTGGTGAGGAGAAAATGTAGAAAACCAATTACCTTCATGGATGGAAGACTATAAAATTGTACCCTAAATTAAAAGGGATGGTTCATGAGGGATAGGAAACCAGATTATGAATCAATTTATCCATCATGAATTCCTTTGAGTCTACTTCCCTTGACCAGAAATTTAGACTTGTACCTTCTCTCTTAACTGTATCATCATAAAACTTGTAGGTCTATCACTATGTGTAAAGAAGCACAGTGAAAGGAAGAGATTGGTTTAGGGCCTATTTTTCCTCCAATTACCTTGAAAGTCTTCATGGACCTCTGTCATAACCTCTTGATCCTATTTTAGGCTTCATCTATATAGTTGGCTATACATATTTGTACTTCTCCTTGTGAAATGCATGAAATAAGTTTTTCTTTTCATTTTATTGAAAACTTAAGCTATGAACCCCCAAAGTTAGTGCATGTCAAGGTTAAAATGATTTTTTTATCATGTTAAAATAAATATCAATCAATTTTACATGCTTTTGGGGGTATAAAATGGAATGTGGGAGTAAAAAAGGGCCCTTTTTGGGCTTAAAAACACATTAGATGACCCTTTTAGTGTAATGAAATTACTTAGATGTTCACACAAAATGATATCAAACAATAATAATTGATGTTAGAGTAGACTAATAGATAATATAGCAAATCCACTTTGAGGGGGCAACCTCCACAATAATGCACTAATAGCAAAATACTTAACATGATCATCAAAGACTAATGACTACCTCCTATATATAGTCTACTTAGCCATGGTTATTCCATAGGCTAGCCTAACTAATAACATAGATAAATGTAACAAGAATATAAAATATTTATGTAATCCACAAGTTGGCCACACATATCCCAAGACATGCTAAAGGTTAAGGGCATAACATACCCCTCCCCTTCAAAATAATGTTGTCCTCAACTTTGAGTCAGCTCTAGATGTCATTGCACAAAATATTCATCCTCCCAAGTATCATCTTTCCAGGGTAGATTCTTCCATTTGATTAGGCTCTCCTTAATCACTCGAGACCACAACTGCTTAGTATGTATTTAAAAGATCACCTTAGGATCAAGAACAACTCTTCCTTCCTCATCTTACTTTGGTAAGTTAGTTTAGGTAGCCACTTTGTGTCCAATAACTTTATTTAGGCATAATACATGAAATACTAGATGTATGTGAGTGGAGGAAGGAAAATCTAACTTGTAAGCCATACTACCAATTTTCTATAAGATCTGATAAGGCCTATAATACTTAGGGGACAACCTATTATCCTTTTTTTATTGATTCAATTACATATAATTATATGGATGTAATCAAATAAAAAACCAATCATCAATTTAAAAGTGCCTATCACTCCTATGTTGTTATGCTTAATGTTTCATGTGATTCTGGGCCATGGCTAAATTTTCATGCAAACTGGCAAGGACCTCCTATTGATGGTGAATATGTTCTTCAACTACATGAACCTTAGGATGAACCTTTAAGGTTGAAGTGATGGATGGTGGGTGGTATCCATAAAGTTTCAAAAAAGGAGACATTTTGGAATAACTATGAACAAAAGTATTATACCACCATTCAATAAGTGGCAAACAATGAACCCATTATTCTTATTTATCATAAACAAAACAATGGAGATATCCTTCTAGACATTTGTTGAATACCTTAGTTTGTCTATCCAATTGAGGATGATATGTTGAACTATGACCTAACTAGGTGCCCAAACATACAAATAACTCAGTCCACAAATGACTAGTGAAGATGGGATCTTAATCACTAATAATGATTTTAGGGGTACCATGTAATTTTTGAACTATATTGAAAAAAGCAGAAGCTACTATACTAGCAATAAATGGATATGATAAAGAATAGAAATGAGTATACTTACTGAGATGATCTACCATAGCCAAGATAACATTTTAACCATTATATCTTGGTAATATTGTAATGAAATCCATAGACACATCTTCCCAATGTTAGCTTGGGATGGATAAAGGCTGTAAAAGACTTAGGGTTTTGATGGTTTCTCCTTTATTTTGTTGATAGATCATACATTCAACCACATATTTTTGGACATCCCCCTTGAGTCCCTCCCAAAAAAATCTTTCTTGATTCTATAATAGGTTTTCAAAAATATTTAATGACCCCAAATTGGATTTTCATTAAGTTCTTGAAGGATTTTTTGTTTAATAAGAAAATTATTACATAGGTATAATTTGTCTTTATACCATAATGCATCACCCTTCCATGTGAATTTTTTAAATCCACCCAAACCTTGTGAATATTATGAATAAAATCATGGGTAGCACTATCCTTGTCCCATTTTGATCATGCTTCCTTTAGCTAATCTACCTATAGAATTGTCATAGCATATAGCAAAGCCTCAACTGATTCATCGTTCCTAGATAGTGCATTTGCCACTACATTGTCCTTGCCTTTCTTGTAAACTATTTCAAAATCATAGCCTAACATCTTAGTTACCCATTTTTTTTGCTCTTTAGATGATAAACTTTGTTCCAAAAAATATTTGAGTCTATCATGATTAGTATTTACTTAAAAGTGACAACCCATCAAATAAGGCCTTCATTGTTTGATTGCATGCAAAATGGCCATCATTTCCTTATCATAAATGGGCTTGTGATGATTTTTACCCTTAATTTGATGACTTACAAATGTAAGTGGTCTACCTTATTACATGAATACAACACACCTACCATACCTATATGCATCACATTTAACCACAAAAGTATTGAAAAAATTAGGAGTAGCTAACACTAAAGTGGTGCACATTGCCAATTTTAATTGTTTAAATGCCATGATAGTTGTATCAATCTACTAAAAGGAGTCTTTCTTCAACAAAGATGTGATTGGGGCTAAAATGCTACCATAATTTTTGACAAACCTAAAATAGTAACCAATGAGCCCCAGAAATCCCCTTAGTTACTTAAGTGTCTTAAGAATTGGCCAGTCCATCATTGCTTGGATTTTTCTAGGATCCACTTTTACTCCTATATGTGAAACTAGATGACCCAAACACTCAACCTCACAAGATCTAAAAGTACATTTGGAAGGTTTGGCATACAACTAATGTTGTTCCAAAATTAATATTACATGTTTCACATGGTGCAAATGGTCTTCCCAATTTTGACTGTAAATGAGGATATCATTAAAAAATACCAAAATAGTTTTCCTCAAAAATGGCCTAAAAATAGTATTCATCAAACTCTAAAAGGTAGATGGTGTATTTTTTATCCCAAAAAGAATAACCAAAACCTCATAATGTCCCTCATGAATCTTGAAAGTAGTTTTGGGTATGTCTTCATCATGGATTTAGATTTGATGATACCCAAAACATAGATCTAACTTGGTAAAATAAAGAGCACCATTTAATTCATCTAGCAAACCATCAATGATAGGAATAGGAAACTTATCTTTGATAGTGTACTTTTTGAGTTCCTTATAGTCAGGGCACATCCTCCAAGTGTCACATTTCTTTCACACCATGACAACTGGTGAAGAGTATTCATTTTGGCTATGGTGAATGATTCTTGCATCCAACATTTCCTGTACCATATTTTCAATTTCACTTTTTTGAACATAGGGATACCTGTATGGCCTAATGTTGGGTGGTGTACTACCAAGAATAAGTTTTATAGCATGATAATATATGTGGCTAAGTGGAAATCCTTTTGACATGTCACCAAAAATAATTGAATGGGCATCAATCACTTGTTTTAGATCAGGAGGTGTATATGGTTGAGTTGGATGAACTTCCATGGAAAATAAGCCAGCTACAAATCCTTTAGCACCCTTTCAGATAATCTTTTTCATTTGATGCAAGATAAAAAGTTGTAGAGATTTATCCCTTAATCCCCTTAGCTCAAATATCCTTCCCTCAAAATGAAAATACATGAATAATTCCTATAAATTCATCTTAATAGTGCCCAAAGTGGTGAGCCACTGTACTCCCAAAATAATGTCAGCTCCCCCTATAGGAATAACAAACATAAGAGAATCCAACAAGTAGTTTCCCATGGCTAGATTAATACTATGGCATTTTCCTAAGCAACTGACAGTACCACCATCTACAATAATGAACTAAAATTTTGGAGTGGGATAAATGAAATAGTTTAAGCGAGCAACTAGCTTATTGTTGATGAAGTTGTGTGTTCTCCTAGAACCAATCAAAATAGTGACCTATTTTTGTAGGAAACCCACCACCTTAAGAGTTTGGAGAGTATTAATACTTGAAAGGGCATGACAAGAAATAGTAGGATGAGAGTCTTCAAATTCCTCCTCATGACCTTCTTCATCCTTGCCAAGTGCCTCTTCATCATCATCATCCTCATTGGCACCTTCAATGTAAAATAGTTTATTTTCATCACAATGATGGTCTTTTCTCCATTTTTTTATCACAACCATAACACAACCCTTTGGCTTGCTTCTCCTCAATTTGTCAATCTAGTGGGTTGAGGATATGATGGTGTTAGAAAGGTGTGATCATGATTAGTAGTGAAGGTTTTCCATTTGACCATCTCTTTTTCCTCTACCATGCATGATCAGGGGATATATTCTAATATAGATGTTGGGTTAAAGATTCAAACCTCTAATTAGATGATATCTTTAAGACCACCCAAAACTAGATCAATTAAATTTTCCACAATGATGCCTTCCACTTGTAAGGATAGATTTTGAAATTGATGAATATAATCCTTCATAGTTCCCATTTATCCTAGTTTAGCTAACTACTAAAGTATCTCTTAGATACATTATTTTGATAATGATCTAATAACTCATTAGTGAAAATAGACCATGTAATAAGAGTACCATTCTTTTTCTTTTGAGCACATAACCAATGATACCAAATGAAATTCTTAAGTTCTAGATATAGAGACACCATTATCACCTTCTGAGAACAAGGTGTTTGATGCAGATCAAATAAATTTTCAAGTTGGGTAATCCAAGTGAGAGGATCCTTACCATCAAACTTATTCATGTCCACTTTGGGAAACATCAGTTTCATACCAAAATTAGAGTTCTTAGTGTTGATAGGAGGAGGACTTGAATGCTAAAGTGGAGGGGTGTTTGACTGTAATTGAGATGAAAGAGTAGCTAATGAAGTAGTAATTTGATTTAATTAATTATGAACCCCATTAATCTCTCTATGTATCCTTGAAATATTTGTTTAAACTACAACAAATTCATCATGCCACATGAAGCCTTTTATGTCAACTTGAAGTTGAGAAATCAATAGATCTAAAGTTCTAGATTTTATGTCATCAGTAGAAGGAGTCTTAAGAATTTCTTGCCATCCCCTTTTTGTCTTTGTGTAGAAGGATCGACCATATAAAAAACCTAGGAGGGTTTTTTCCCCCAAAAAAGTGTACCAAGGGATGATACCATTATGATCACCTTTCCAAGATGAATCCAATGAATACCTTTGCACACTAGGGTAAAAAAATTTGGCATAAAAAAATATACTAATAGACTATACCATTGTAATCATTTTGTTGAGATTAATCCAATGACTGCAAATGTGCAAGGCAAAATTTTTTTATAGACTTTTTTTTAATTTTTTTTGTAGAAAAGTGTTTCAAATAATACTATAATGACAAAAAAAATTAATCCTTCTCAGATTACAAGTTATGTTTTTTCACTCCTTCCCCTCATATAAGTCATGCCTCATTCGATCTAAAAAAACAATGCCACAAAAAACTTGCCCAAATCAAAGATCTAATACCATTTGCAATGAAATTACTTAGATGTTCACATAGAATGATTTTATATCACATAGAATAAGCAAATATGAGAGAGCACATAATAATAATTGATAACAGAGTAGAATATTGGATAATATAGCAAAGCCACTTCGAGGGGGAAACCTTCACAACAATGTACTAATAGCAAAATACTTAACATGATCCTCAAAGACTAACGACTACCTCCTATATAAAGTTTACTTAGCCATGGTTATTCTATTGGCTGACCTAACTAAGAATATAGAGAAATGTAACAAGAATATAAAAGAGGCATGTAAGCCATAAGTTAGCCACACATATCCCAAGAAACACCAAAGGTTAAGGGTGTGGCATTTAGATTATGAAACTTTAGACTTAGGCTAATGTTATGTAAGTGAAAGTATTTCAAGGTATTATGAAGGCTTATAATGAATTTTGAATCCAATTTTAACATTTCAAGGCTAAAATACACGATTTAGACTACTTTGAAAGGATCATAATAGTACCAAGAAAAGTTTTGGTTTGTAAGGGTTGGTATTTGGCCTTAATAGAACAAATTACCAACATTTATGGTGACTCATAGGGGTTGACCAACTTACTTATCAAAATAACTCAATGGATTTGACATGACAAAGATAATTTGAAACATAACTTGACTTGATGACTCTCTTAAATGTCAAACATACCTTTTTGGGATTTGTAACACCTAATTTAACTATAACAACAACAATACTGAAAGGAAACAACAAATAACCTAGGAAGCAATGACAACTAACCTATAAAAATAAGAAAACAAGACAAACACAACAAAAGGGAAGTAGACTACTACTTATGTTATTCATTTATTGAAATGAGACAAACCTAAAATAACTAACCTACAATGAAAATATTTCCTCCAGGGTTAAATGGAAAGCTATTTTGTCCACCATAGAACCTTGAAGCATGATTGATTCCTTTTGATGGCCTCTTCTTGCAGATAGGAGCACTTCTATGCTCATGGCTTATTGATGATGTAGTTAGACCTTATACCTCCATTCTTAGGTACATGGATTAAAAATGTGGATCCAAGACCCAATCATCCTCTTCCAAAATTATTCTTTATTGCATAAATAATGTTAAGTTTACCTCATTCATGGGATGATAATGATTTATCACATTCTCATTCAATGATTATATTGGAAACTCAACTAGTATGCTTGGATTAGTGTCTTCATTATGCTCCATTTGAGGTAGTGGCTTGTTAAAATCTTCAACTTCTTCATAGGTGTTCAAACATGGATGAAATATGTCATTAATCTCTTCTTGATGAACAACTACAATAATACTCTTTACAAGACAATATTCAATCTCCATATGGGGTGGAGATGGACTATCAAAGTCTAAACAAAATCCCTCCAAATCATACCAAAAGACCATTTCATCATGATCAATTGAAAATACATGGAATTCATTTGCATCCTTACCATTTGAAATATGTTGATCACATATTTACAACCTTTTGATGGAGTCATACAAAATTTCTTAATCTTCAACACTTGTTTCATCTTCATCTTCAATAGAAAATGAAATCTTATATATCTAATCAAGCTCCAACTCATATTGTTTTAGCATATCCAAAATAGCATTGCCTTCTTAATGATATAAAACATTGGTGGAATCTTTAAATGAATCTATAACCTGTTTTCCTTTCTCATCATCTAAATCTACCATCTTAATCTCTTTAATTTCACTAAAAAACTCATGATACAGCTATTGTCAATGACCATCAACTTTAAGAATATTCTCAATCTTAGAAATGACTTTATGTGAGTACTCTTCAAAACTACCTTCTAGAGGAAGAATTGTTTGTACTTGATCTTTATCAGCTATTGTAAGTTATTGAGAAACCTCTTATAACTCATCTTCCTTGGCATCATGAAAGACTAAAACATGCTTGTCCTTACCAAGTGGTGTCCCAATCATGATTTATTCTTCTTGGTCACTCAATTAACCTTAATTATCTATCTCTTTATCTACATCTTCTTCACTTACCTCATAAAGGAGAGGTTATTGATCTAAGAGTGTCATGGTAGACCCCTAAAAATACTCAAGAAGATGAGATAGATTCAATGGTGCTACCATAGATGTTTGATTTTGCTCATGAGGCTACTGAATATAGATAATTGTCACATCCTCTTTCTTTTGCATATTTACCTAAATAAATTTCCATGAAGGGAAGGCCTTGAGCTCTTAAGAAGGGAGGGGTGTGGGTTGAATGAGTTCCTTCTTGATTTTTCAAACAACATATAACTATTACATTTGATTCCAAGTTGAAAACTTAGGTTTAGGAACCTCTTATGATGAAGATATTGAAGCTTTAGGTATGATTGGAAAAATTTCATGAGGTGGGCATAGAATATATGAATAGTGACATGGAAGAATAGTAGGTAGTGAATTTTGAGGCTAAGATTGATTACCTGATTGTTCTTGTTTGTAGGCTAATATCTCTTCAGCAATCATTTAGTTTACCCTCTTCATCTCCCTCATCTCATCATGAAAATTTAGTGATTTTTAGAAGGGTGGTTGATCTTGGAATGGATATGGCTCATTTGTATGAGAATGAGATGCATATGGGTCATACTGGAACTATTGATAAGGAGATGAATGATAGAATTCTCTTCTATAGGCTATCATAGCCTAGAAAACACATGAAAATCAACTAAACTATGAACAAAATTTGCCTTTTAACTCTGAGATAAGGACCATATGAATACTTAAAACTTCTTCTTAAGACCAATATGCTACAAATTTGTACTCTAATGGCTAAATTTGTATCCAATTGAGCATGCTAGAATTGTTAGCAACCTATCTAGCACCCTACTTGAAGGCTGATAGATTGGTTTGAAACTCCTTCATACCTAGATTAATATTAGAATGATCTAAGTTGTGGGATAGTTGTTCTTAGATCAGACCTCTAGTTTTTATGAGGATAGCTCCTTTGATGTATCACTTATGCTCTACTTACTAAACTACTAATTTTTTGCAATGAAAAGGGGGAGAAGGATATCTAAAAGGGAAATTTAATCTACTATTGGTGATACACCTATATTTTTGGTTCATCCACTCTATTTGAACTCATAAAACACTGATAAGATAATGTAATAACTGAATCTACAACTCCAAATGACTTCTATGCATCAGTATTTCATATAGAGGTTTCAGTAGGTGACCAAAGCATGAGTAAAATTATGTAATAGGCCTAATTTAAGGCATTAAATATTTAATTATATCCATTTTTAGCTCAATCAAATAATATCAAAATCTAAACATGACCTATATAAGTTAGCATACTAGTAACTAGGTGAGATCAAGACCTGATAAGGTAGAAAATATTATCACATGTTCAAATAAACAAACATAAACACACTATACTAGAATATGGAAATCTAAAAATATTCATTTTATTATCTCAGAAGGTTACAAATCTCAATATTCATAGAGTTTTATCATGCCCAAGAGAGGGAACTCAAAATTTGGCTTGAAAGCTTGAATATATAGAAGTGTGAAGAAGCTATAGCCAAAATATTGGAATAGAAGAGAGAAATAGGATTAAAATAATCATAAAATTTAGTCAAATGTCCTTTACAATATTTTATCAATAGTCCTTAAGACTTGTCTTCATCTTGATAATCCTTGTATGAAACTCCTTTTGGCATTGGAATAAGAGGTGGGCCATATTTGACTTGTTAAACCTCCTTGAATGGTTTATACACCATATCTTGGATAATTATCTCCACTTGAAGTGTTTTAAAAAATTTTTAATTCCTTATCTTACATGAAAACAAAGTAATATACATGTATTGTTTAGTCAACTCATGATTAGTCAACTTAAAGTCATGACATTTTAAGACTAGTTAACTGTCTCTCTAGCCCCTCCTTGCATGAAATAGAACTTAAAGGATTAAATTGAATAATAATTATAATTAAATATTATATATTTTTCATTTATATTATTCATAAACTCATTAATTAGTCCTTAAATTCCAATTTCACTTTGATTGATTGCTCAAATAGGCCTACTAGGCTAATTAGGCCTAGTAGGCTAACTTTTGCATTTGAAATCCATTATAAATTTCAATAATACAATGAAACATAAAATACAATTATTATTAGACCTGTAACAACTCCTCAAACCATGATATAGGTTCTCTTAATAAATAAACTCTTGCAACTCAGTCTCCATGGTTGACTAGGTCAATTTTGCCTAATTTTCCTGTAGAGTGGTTGTTTTGGATGAGCTATTAGGGGTACCTCCATAAATATTTATGATTAATTAATGATTTAAGGATGAATAAAAAGTCTTAGTATTCAATCTCCATGAATTTTATTTCATTTAAACTACCTTATAACTCATATTTTGTGTTTTTTTCTCTCAAAAACCTATTTTCTACCTTGATCCATATAATTCCATATAAAAATTAGAAATTATGGGATCCCCTCTAATTTTAATTCATTTTTAAATATTTTTTATGTTTATCCATGATTTTTTTATGGCAATAAAATCAAATTTTCTCAAAAACTAGTCACTATGAGGGTTTAAGTGGGTTTTGGACCTGAACCTTCTTAACAATGGTTCATAAAGTACAGGACTCCAAACCCAAACTTATTTACTTTAATATATAGTATACATACCCCCTCAAAATCCTTGAAAATGGTAGGTTACTATGAAAAATGTTTGAGAAGATAGCCATGTGAAGAAATTTGCATGTAGGGTTTACAAGCATTCTGGACATGCTTATGCTCTTAGGGATTGTTCATCAAGAAAAACCCATAAAAAATTATGAATTGTTAATTAATTATAATTTAATAGTGGCAATAAAATCAAGCTAAGATAATTTGGCCAAACTATTCATGTGGTGAAAGATACAAGCATTTGATCAGGTAGCTTGAATGGGTGTTTAGAACTATAGAATTTGAATTTCCTCCTTGGGCTGAAATTGACTCCTCCATAACTTCTAACTAATTTAAATAATAATAATGTTACCTATACCATGTAATAAAATCATACTCAATGTGTCATCTTGCATTTTAGTGCCTAGAGATGCCTTTTGGTGTTATATCCCTTCTAGGCCTAAAACTGAGTTTTAAACTAAACTAAGTTTTGATGATTGAGGCACCTATATAAAATATATATATGATAAATCATCATGAAAAATTGATTCATACCTCTTAAAAAACTATATTTCCATCCCAAAATACTAGGATTTCAAATTTGCTCTTTGTTGCCCTTGAGATTGCCTATAGACAAGTAATTGACTATGTTAAAATAGTGAGGTTATCTACTTATGAATGGTATTGAGGATAATATGAAAGATTTATCAATTAATTTTTATCATTTTTACCAAATATGGGGGATTAATTCCACTTTTAGATGCCAAAAATCCTCAATACTCTCTCAAAAGCAATGCCTTGTTTTCTCAAGACCCTCATCATAACTGTGTGGTTGCTTGTGTAGATGCATGTTGTAGGTGTTTTAATGTGAATTATAATATTTTAAGATAAATTTTAACATTCATTCATTTCCTTTAATTCCTTTTAACTCACTTTAAATCATCATTCAATTTCAACCTAACATGTTTTACTCTTCAAATAATGCTTTTAGGCTCTTGCACATTCATAGTCCGTACAAGTCTAAATTATACCTTCATAAATTGAAAAAACTCTTCATGATATTGATAATGGATTATTAAGGTGTCAAATAATAACTTTTACCTTCTTAAAATATCACCATATGTCACTCTTTTATTTAAAGGTACCTTGTAATCTACTTGCTCATATGACTGTGCTAGAGAAATGCCATGTATGGTTGTAAGTGACTGCCTATAGTTGAATTTAAATGTGTCATTTAGTGTTTTGAGTTCCTATATATTATTCCTAATGGTTTATAATCTCCTAATCTTCTTGAAACTTTCTCCTAAGTATGAAACCCCTCAATATTCTATGTTCTCATTCCTCTCCATGCTTGGAAACTTGACTATATTCATGACACTGTAGGTTATGTTACTTGGGTATGATGATTGACTATAGAAATAAGTGTTTTATTTAATCTTGTCCTTTGATTTATTACACACTAACATGTTTCCATTAACATTTCATACCCTAAAGACTTAACCAATGATCAATTTTCCCTCATCCTTTAAGACATTGAAGGTATGGTTGTACACTAGTAGCTCTTTGTATGGTTGTAGCTTGGTGTTTCAAGAGGTCTTGCTCACTATATTAATTACCTAGGGTTTGGAAATAATGAATATACCTTAATTAATATGTATCATAATTATATTATTTATTATATTCTAGTTATGAAAACCCCAACTATTGATAACTTTGACCTCATGAGTCTCATGAGATTGAAGATAGGTCAAAATTCCCATGTGGCTATAGGTGAGGGTTTTAGGATGACTTTGATTGTAGAATTAAGTGTTTGGAACCATAATTAATCCATTTTAAAACCTCATTATCATCTCCATTAATATTTTGTATCTTGAATTTTTATTTTGATCACTTTACCTTAGTCTTTAAAAGAGTGAAGATAGGACTATGTTTGTACTTTAACTTTATTAGCTCATGTCTGATTGTAGGTGGACCTTGTTAGGTGAACCTAATTTTAGATGGTTTTGAGTATCTATTTCATTATATAACCTCATTATCATCCATAATATTTATTTATCATGGATATTATCATGAAACTCCTCCTTACTATCATGTAAAACCCCTCTTCACTCCCTTTTAGAAATAGGAATGAGTTCCACGAGAGGGATATAGGTGCATCTTCATAATATGGATGACTGTAGCATGATTTGGAGCACCATTCTCATCTTTTTATATCTCTTCCTTGATAACATTATTTCATGAAACCTTCACCATGATATTCCTTTATGGACCACCATCTTTATAGAAACAAACCCCTTTCATGAGCAATATACTTGACTATGCTTCTTTTTATATATAGTGGTTTTATGTGATGGTTTTTTCTTGTAGTTTGTGTTTAGAAACATCACTTGATGGTATTGATGAGTTCATGTCATTTGAACTATTTAGGGTGAATATCTTGAAGGATTTATTGAACATGAAAATCCTTTATAACTTTTCCTGTCAACTTGAAAACAAACCACTCTAATAACCCTTTACTTGATTATACTTATTTGCAGGTGTATATACAAACTAAGTGGAGTTTAGAGATTCTTTGGGATCTTGATCAATAGGTAAGATACCTATGAGTATCTTTATATTATAATTATTTCCTCAAACTTAACAACCTCTCTTGAAGTGTTCAAAACCTTGATGTATATTTGAAGTACCATTCACCTATTTGACTATGTTTCTTGACCTTTCCCATGCTTGTACAGATTATGAGTTGACTCTGAGGAAGCATTAGGAATTTTACCAACACCAAAAGTGTTCTTGAGGTTTTTATATCATGATGATTCACCTAAAATTTTCAAAAACCTCATAAAGGCCTAAATCTTACAAAAACTCCCTTGAAGTCATCTTCTAACATGGTTCACCTACTTGGCTATAGGTGTCCTCTATGTGGGTTGCTTGTAGTTTGTATTTACCTCTCTTAAGGTCTATTTCAAACTTGAAATTATCTTTGTTTGAATGATGTACTAATCTTATCAATCTCAATGCTTATCCTTGCATTTTGGTGTTCAATTTAGTCTCTAAAAGCCTTGAAGGCATAAATAACTTGATTGTTGTAGTCTCAAAATAGGAATGTAGGTGGTCTTCTTGATGCACTTGACTCTCTACTACCACCTCTTTCTAATTTATTCATGAATAAAACATTATATTGTGATTAATAACCTTTTAAACTTCAATTGATGCTTCCTTGAGAAAATTCAAAACAACACTCCCTCAAAACACTATTTGATTGTACTATGACTACTATAGGTCATCAATTTATGATTGTTGGTAAGCAATGCCTTTAAGGTCTCTAAAATTATTGAATGACCATAGTTACATATTATTTTTATTGATTCCTCATATAATTTTATCATGATATGGAGGTGAGATGGAAGGTGGTAAAGATGATGGATGGTGAAGAAACATTAATGGAGGGTGTAAAGAAGCATTAACACAAGGAAGATGGTTGAGTATGACATTGATATGGGGATGAACAACATGGAGGTGGAAAGAGACAATAAGAGTATGACAAGACTAACTTGAGATTACTATGTAATCATGGTCATATCATTGAAAACATATATGAATTTGGAGGCCATTGGAGGAAGATAAGGAGGTGAAAATGAAACATAGGTTTTTGCTAAAAATTTAAAGTATGCTAATTTTCCTTAAACAATGTTAAACAAGCCTTTTGAGATGTTTTATAGAATATGAATGGTATTATTAGATATTAAACCTTGATAAACTTGATTTTAGAACATGTCAACATGATGGAGACCCTGAAAACAAATTCTCATGAAATCTTGATGATGCTTTCTCTTCCCCTAATCGTATAATTTTCCTTTTGAAGTACATAGACTATAGATTTGCACTTATCTTGTCAAAGATCCTTTTTTTGACCTCAAATGTGTTAAAAATACTTTTAGAATGTCATGGGAAGGTATATTAGGTTCTTGATAAGCTTCACAAACTAGAATTTTCTTGAAATGATGACCTAGTGAGGAGAAAATGTAGAAAACTGGTTGCCTTCATGGATGAAAGATAATAAAATTATACCCTAACTTCAAAGGGATGGTTAATGAGGGAGAGGAGACCAAATTTATAACCACTTACTCCATTATGAATCCTCTGAGTCTACTTTTATTTACCAAAAATTTATATGTGTACCTTCTCTCTCCTAACCATACCATCATGAAACCTATAGGCCTATCACTATGTGCAAAGAAGCAAAGTGAAAGGAAGAAACTATTTTAGGGCCTATTTTTCCTCTAATTAACCTAAAATTATTCATGGACCTATGTCATAACCTCTTTCTCCTATTTTAGGCTTCATCTTTACGGTTGGATGTATGGATCCATGTTGTTCCTTGTGAAATGCATGAAATAGGCTTTTCTTTTCTTTTTATTGAAAACTTAAGCTATGAAATGCCAAAGGCAGTGTATTTAAATGGTAACATGAGTATTTTATCATTTTAAAAAAATATTAAGATTTTTGACATGCTTTAGGGGGCCAAAAATGGCATGTGGGAGTAAAAAAGGGCCCTTTTTGGGCTTAAAAACACAATAGATGACCCTTTTAGCTTATGAAAATTTTGACTTAGGATAGTGTTATGTAATTTAAAGTATTTCAAGGTATTATGAAGGATTTTAATGAATTTTGAATCTAATTTTGACATTTTAAGATAAAAATTATAATTTTAGGCCCAAAATACACAATTTAGACTACTTTGAAAGGCTTGTAATAGTACCAAGAAAAGTTTTATTTTGTAGGGGTTGGTATTGGCCTTGACAAGACAAATTACCAACACTGCCTTATAAAAAAAATGTATTCCTTCTTGATTGATACCATTTTTCCCAATAATAGCACTCATATTTATGGATTTTATTTCCCACCATCACATTCTTGTTAAGAAAGAAATATAATGAGAGGGGGGTGAATCAATATATTATATATATATTTTACTTAATATAATTTATTTTCTTTAACCACTTAATCACACATTCAAGATGCACTAAAACTGAAATAATAACATGCACCACATGAGAGAGAGAGAGAGAGAGAGAGAGAGAGAGAGAGAGAGAGAGAGAGAGAGAGAGAGAGAGAGAGAGAGAGAGAGAGAGAGAGAGAGAGAGAGAGAGAGAGAGAGAGAGAGAGACCAAATTTTTATGTGGAAACCCAAAGTGGGAAAAACCATAGAGAATAATATTAAGTATATTAATGAGCACCAACTCAAATTACAAAGTTTTTAAGCACCAAATTGCAAGAGCACCAACCCCTTTGCCTAACACCAACACAATAACTATTTGTGAGCACCAACCCATAGGAGCACCAACCCCTTATAAATATTTGTGGACACCAACCCACAAGAGCACCAACCCCTTTTGTGTATAAAACATAACTATATATTAATGTTTCTTACTCAATAAATGATAAAACTCTACAATATCTCCTATTTTTCTCTCCTCTAAAAAAATACAAACCATGCGCTCTCTTGGATATTACAAATGGCTTCTCAAGCCTTTATTTATATCTTTCCAAATGACATTTGGAATTCACCCTTTGTGACCCTTCAATCCTCATGGAAAATGGCACCAAATTTTCATGACCCTTCATATCCTTACATTTGAAAAGTCACATGGTGACCCTTCATAAGCAAATGCATCTTTTCCTCTTTTGTCTCTATCTTGGTGACTTTTTGTATTCCTCAAAGAGTCCCTTCATGAAAAAATGTGCCATAACCTCTTTTGTCTTCACATGGTGACTCTTGGAATTCCTTAAGATGACTCTTCATGAGAAAATGCATCCCATTCTTCTTTTGTCTTTACCCCATGACTCTTTGACTTCTCCATGGGCCCTCTTTTGACTTATATGCAACCAAAAATATATTCATTAATATTAAATAAATATTAACACACATTATCCAAGATATGAATATTAAAAACACCATTAAATTCAATGGGGCCTTTATCACCAATCCTAGATCTTTGACATCAATGACAATATTTCCAACAATTCTCATATTTATGGATTTTATTTCCCATTAGCACATTAATTTTTTTTTGTAAGAACAAGCTTTTTGTTTGGGGTGAAAATTAGGGAGTCATAAATTTAATCAATTCTCATATTTATAGATTTTATTTCCCTTTAGTACATTAAATTTCTTATAAGATAAGATTTTTATTTGGGGGTGCAAGGTAGGAAATCATAAATTTAATCAATGACTTTCCTCTCTAAGATGAGTGCAATACAAATAAAATTAAATGGTTATGGATGAAAATTATGTATAAATTACTTTATTTTAAATAATTTATTTAATGGTTAAATATTTGAAGCTCTAGCACATGCAAAATACAATTTGGAAGTTAATCAATTTCATTCTTTTATTAAAATGTAAACATTATATAAATAGTGCATATATTTCCTATAAATAAAAAATCTGCACTAATCTCTTATCCCACAAATATCTCTATTCTATCCCCTAAAGACTCTTCTTTATTATGTTTTTTTCCTATCCTATCTTCTGCGTGTGAGTTATAACTCACTTTATTAATTTTACACACATTAATATTATTGCTCACATAATAGGTGTTCACATACACAAGTGAACATTAACATAGATTTTATTAACTCCCCTCCATCCCACCCTCCCCCCAATGCAAACATGGGGAGAGGGACTCCATGTAATAACTATCTCAATATTGTCCTTCCATAGTTTTGACATGCAGACATTGGGTACATCCAAAAATATGTTTGATACATTAAATTAGAGAGTTTATTACAATGAAGATCATCTCTTATCACAAAAATATCTCTATTATATCCCCTAAAGAAGCCTTTATTCTCTCTTTTGCCTATCCTATCTTTTACGTCAGTTGTAACTCACTTTATTCAATTTTCACAAATAATATTATTTCTCACATAATATATGTTCACACACACAAGTGAAAACTAACATGGATTTTCCTAACACAATAAATTTAAGGAATGTTTCAAAATAATTCAAGGTCTCAATTAATGCTTTAATCAATCCATATCTAACCCAACTACATGATTTCAATGCTTTATAAAATGTTTATTTTTATTAAAAATAAAATAAATTTTGAATGGCAATGTTGATTAAGTAACCATTATCCAAAATTTACAAACTATTAGGATCAACCCATGCTTAAATTTGATGGTCGTATTAGACACAAGGTAAGGTTTAAGGCAAATTGTCAAATATTTTAAAATGATAATAAATAAGAATATATTATCTAAGTTTTCATCCTCTTTATATAAATTATATTACATATGAAAGGAAAATTTTAGTGGATATTCGTCAACAATAAATTCATGGAAGGTAGGCTCAAACACAAGGGATATCTAAACAACCAACAAGGGTAAAATTTATAACATAAGGGGTGTTACATATTTATTCACCTTAACATAATGATCATAAAAAAACATAGTTACTTTAGAGAGGATGACTTTATCTCAAAGGTTTATATAGATACAAAATGATGTTAGGGTTTAAACAAGAGGTTTCACATTTACACATACATACATGCAATGCCACCATGGGTAAAAACAAAAACACATGATTTTTTTAAATACTGGTTCATAATGATCCACAATAGTGGGTATATAGGGTAATATTATATAACAAATAAATGAAGCATGAAAACTAGAACATATATGAGGTAAGTAGTTATCTTTCCATTCCACAACTATAGTACACATATTTTCTCTGTAGCCTCAAATCACTAAAGATTATCAACTACTTGTAAAATAAATTAATGTCATACGAGTATCCGGGTGTATAGTTTCTAAGTGCATAAAAATTATCTTATGATTATATGTGTAACATCCACTAATCAAGACTCATTAATCATAACTTTTTTATTTATTATATGAATCATTATCATTTATGCCACAAGGAGATATCTTCTCTAACATTTAGATTTATCTCATAAAAAAATATATGGCTTGAATAATTGTTGGTATTAGGTCATATAACACAACTCACTCCTTACTCAAAATAATAATTACACATGTTTAGGGCTTGTATTCATTCATAAACAAAGGGCTTCACATCCTTTTATATCGAGTTTCTATCATTACTCTCTTCCATGGATTACTAGGTTCCTTCCATCAGAGAGAGCTTCTTAAAGAAGTGAAGATATCCTATAGAACAACCAAAGATTTATGCAAGATGACTTAAGGAGAATACATATATTTTCAAAAGACTAATAATATAAGTATTGTTTATACCATATCTAACACTTATAACACTTGTAAATATATTATACATAAGACACTTTCATAAGTCTACAACTTTATGAATTTCCATCCTTCATAAATCTTGTTAATAAGCCTAGAATTCAATTATTATTTTAGTAGTTAGATTTTAAATTAATATTCCATGGTCTAAAACTAAGCCTACCTGATTTGAGATAAAAGAGCCATCATAAAATGCTTTAACCTTAAAGGATTATGAAATTATCAACTTAAACTTAGTTGCCTAAATATCCTAGTACATGAGTTATGTTGTTTAGTAATCTAAGACATGAAGTAATTTATGGATTTAAGACTATAAGATTATCCAGATAATATCTCATTATTTTTTTATCCTTATAATAAGGAAACATATAAAAACCCTCCATCTCATTTAAACACACACCCAAATAAATTTAGCCATCCAAAGAAATGTACTTAATACAACGTTTATAACAACATCATAAGAATAAAAATTTATCTTTAGGTATAGTTTTAGCAATTAATGAAGCATAAAGAAGTTATAATCAATATCAATAGGAACAATATTCACTTCCAATCAATCATAAAGTTATAATGTAGACAATTTTCATAATTATAAGGGAGAGAAGACATCTCCTAAACAGTCTTCACACATCTCTCAAGAGTTAATCAAAGAAGAGTTAAAATTATTTATTTCTCATTTGTCTCTGAACATTCATCATCCTTCACTATTATCAACATGCAAGCACACATCAACATTAGCTAGCAATTATTTCTCTTTAAAAATAATAATTTCCCATAAACATATAATATTAATAAGAAAGTGCACATAAAATTTACTTTTTACCACAAGGAAGAAAACTTACAATAAAGTTTTGAAATGATACTCTACATCATATTTAAATATAAAAAAATAATTATTCAATTTTAATAAAACTTCCTCATAATCCATACCTAACAGATTCAATGGCAATATATGTCAACCTTGGTTTGACAATTAATAAGAAAATAAGCTAATAATATAAAATTCCTTAATGGACCCACTTTTATATTATTCTTGTTGAATAAGTGGAATTTAAATAAATTCACTTCTAAATAATTTATTAAATTTCAAGATGGGATCATAGTTCAATGTGACACCTGCCACTATGTTTACATATCCTAAAGTTGACATTCAAAGGTAGATATAATTATCTATTAATTTTACTATTTGTTTATACCATAGTACTTTATCTTTTGGGTTATATATTCTAAATATTACACCTTTAGGTTTAGAAGGTAAAGGATCCTATATTTTTAAATGTAGATATATCATATCTCATCCATTATGATAAATAACAAACACTATGCATAACTTATTAGGGATATTGGTTAACCAAATAGGGATGTAGTTAATCGAGCTTCTGTCAAAATAATGATCACTTTTACCCATAGATTGAACCCACCTAGGTAATAATATTGTAAAATAATTGAATAAAAATAGGTACTTTATTCCTTTATAACAAATAGCATTCAACTTAATTCTATGGAAATACCCCCAACTTCCATGGCCTAAGTTCCACTCACTGTAAGGAACACATTTACATAGACCAACTTGTCTTAAGAGGGTGACACCCTCAATTGGATCCAATAGATGAGGGCCAGTCTAAATGGGAGGAAGGGAGAGCCGTTATTCAAAAAATATTAAATCTTTGAGGCATAAAATATATGGTCCATAATATCCTTATGAAAAAATATAGCCTTGGTCAGGAGTTCAAATATCCCTCTGAGTAGCAGCCATAGTTCCATCATACAATGTAATAAAACTATTACTCAAACAAACATATACATTGCTAAAAAAATGTTTCATAACATTAGTATGTAGGGATTTCAAATCTCACAAAGTAGGAATTCCATTAAAAGGTGGTCAACATGATTTACTCAACAAGACAAATAAATTCTAATTAACGACCCAAATCACCATGGTCAACAAAAGAGGCAAAAATTCCCAAGGCAATGGTCTAT
This sequence comes from Torreya grandis, assembly GCA_037957365.1. NCBI lineage: Eukaryota > Viridiplantae > Streptophyta > Pinopsida > Cupressales > Taxaceae > Torreya > Torreya grandis. Next base: position 1,835,053 of record JARHVA010001342.1, on the reverse strand, counting down.
AATTTCTTAAAGATCTAACCATGTTGGACATAATTTTATATAGTAATAACAAGTCCCATAAATTAGGGTAGAACATAAAATAAAAAGCCAAGTTAGAGAAGGCTTAAAGAACCGATATTTTAACAAACAAATAACCAAATGTTTAAATATAAATTAATGATTCACAGGATGAATAACACACAGTCTGTAGGTAAGGAGAAATTGTCTCAAGATTTTTTTCTTATAAAGAATAAAGAAAAAGCATGCCTGAATAACTGCTTAGTCTTACCTACACATTTTCCCTCACTTTATTATCTACTACACACCCTATTGTGCCACTTTATTATTCCACCATTTGACATTCTTCCTTTCTCTTCACCACACTCCATCTCTTCTTAATTTTTCATCTTAATTTATTTGTTCTTTGATTCTCTTGGATAAAAAAATGATCATTGATGCACTATAGGGATAAACTTTTAATTCCAAGAAATTATTTTTCCCTATTGGATCATAATGGTCCCTTGAGAAGCTATACAATTCCATTGGAAAATTTTGTGGTCAGCTGACAAACCATAAAGGGATTTAAGGCAATTTACAAATTCCTTGTTGAAGATGGTTTTTGCTTTATTTGGCTATCCAAGGCATGTTGGAAATCAATTATTTTTCTCTTTATTTTTACCTTTTCCCACAATATATCAAATACAAGAGGATCTCAATAAATAATCCTTCAACTTTAATCATGGACCTATTCATTATGTTTATCTCTTCAAAGCATCCTCAATATAATTTCCAAGGGAAAAATCAATGACCATGCAATTTTAAAGGTCCCCCAAGTTAATAAGTCTAGCACTATTTTTCCTAATCCCCCCCTCCTTCCTCTTAATTTAACTCTAAAAGTGCACCATAAATTTGGGCCTTTAAAATTTACTTCAATGAAATCATAATAACCTACCTAACACAATATAATAAAGCAATTACCACCCACTAGAATAGTTATCAACTCAATATTTTACCAAAGTCTATCAAACATAATGGTACATACCACAACCTTACACTATGTTTAGGGTGATTTATAACCTATATTCTTTTTTTTGTCAATAAATATTTTGATAATATTATTTACACTCATTTCTAATAAATAGAATACAATGAATTAGTACCAAAACACTCTTCAAATTTATTTCATCATTACTTTAGGATTGATTAATGAATCATAAAAGGATTCCTTATTTATTTTACTAGATTAGGGAGAAATACATCTCTTGTTATACATCTTCACCGATTAGAAGAAAGTAATTCATGATTCTCATTATTACTCAATACACTTATTCCAATGTTTGGCAAGCATGAGGGAGGTAGCATATTGCATGTAGTGTGGAGTAATCTATTTGGAATAATGACCATGATCACACACATAATCATAGTATACAAGCTAGTAACCACACTAGTATCCACATCACTAATTTCCTAAAGGGGTTTTAAAATCTAGATGTGCTTGTCACCTCCACCTTTCCATTTTTTTACCCTCAAGTCATTCAAGATGAATAAGGCAATAAGGTCTTCACAACCAACCATCACAAAAATATTTCTTGAATCATGCTAATTACCAATGGAGCTCATCTAATAGGGTCAACTATAAGTCCATAGTATAACACCATAAAAACCACAAGTAGATAAGCATTTTCCATGATAAAATATAAATCTCACTAACCCTTTATTATTCCAAATTCATGACTACATGGTAGATTTATGAACTTGTACACATGCACAAAGGCAACAAGATGAGGATGAGGTCTATGTCCCATGAAAACCTTATATCAAAATGAAAGCATGCCTCTGTAGTTTTAATTTCATTATTGATAATCCATTAAAAATAATTGTCAACTCGATATATCATGCATTGAATAATTAAAATGCTATAGGTGGGGGACTAAGCATCATTTTATTTGCCTTTAAAAGTGTTTCCAAGTGATGTTTGAGGTATTGGCATTGGCCAAGTTGAGTTAGTGGGAATCATTTTAAGGTTATGACTATGTGATTGCCATTGATCTCCTTTACCTCCCTGTTACTCACCCATATGTGTCTTATATTACTATTTTTCTCTCACTATTTTTTAAAATATTTTTAAGCTTCAAGTATTTCACATACCAACCACTTTAGTATTCTAACCCTATACAAAGCTACTCCTTAGTTGAATATATATATATATATATATATATATATATATATATAAACACATGTAATTAATCTAAGGTCATGCGTAAATGGCATGGCCTATAGTACTTCATTCATGATGTTATTCACTGTAATGTATTTATATGTTTAGTTATATACATGTGTCTATATATATATATATATATATATATATATATATATAGACACATGTATATAACTAAACATATAAATACATTACAGTGAATAACATCATGAATGAAGTACTATAGGCCATGCCATTTACGCATGACCTTAGATTAATTAACTTATATATATATATATATATATATAAACACATGTATATAACTAAACATATAAATACATTACAGTGAATAACATCATGAATGAAGTACTATAGGCCATGCCATTTACGCATGACCTTAGATTAATTACACAAGTTTAATAAAAGCATCCACATCATCATGGATTAAATAATATAGCACCTTGATAACTTGAAAAAAAAAGTGAGATCATGGTCTTATGATCCTTGAATGTTATGAATAAATCAAGACCTAGTACTAACTTGACCTACACTATAAAAATGATGGGGACAAAATAGTACCACTATCTTCCATACAACACAAATAATTAAGTCATAATATCAATAATGATAAAATTTAGGATTCAACAGAATGAAAGCATGTTATAACTAAATCATCATAATAGTCTATGTCAGTAATGATCTAAAACATAACTAGTAACAAGGTGTTAAAAATTAATATCCATAATCATAATAAGCATCACTAATAATAGTCAAAATTCCAACCTAGAGCTAGTACAACTTGTTACAATAATGTATCTCCTAAAAAATGATATATATCTACTAACTGGGTTATAACACTTGTAATTCATAATAAAACATTGTTTAAGCCACTTAATGGCTAATAACTCATTACCACAATTGTAAATTAGTATGCACTGGCCCTTCTAATATTTTAGAGTCGAGCCAACCAAAAAATTCTTTGAATAACCATAACTAGGTCTATAGGGTAGATTTTTCAACATGCACACAGACACAAAGCCAAACAAGGTGAGGATAAGGATAACATCCATCAAAAGAATTATATCATAGGTCAGGGAATGAAAATATGTGTGTTACTTTGATCCCTTAAAAATATGATCAATCATGAATCATAATTGTAGTAAAATGAAGAAGGCCCAAGTGATGTCCCTACACATAGTATCTTAGTGTGTCATAGTTTTCTCATGAATATTATACAAATTTTATTTTTATTTTTATCATCATCATAGATTAAATGTCTCTAAATACTATAACATGTTATCTCATGAAAAAATGAAGCTTCTTATGATATAAAAAATATGACAAAATAGCCAACTCCACATATATATAGTGATTTACAAAATAATAAGACAATATCTAACATAGTATTTAAAATATATAGTAATGGTGTTTTGTACCTCCCAAAAAGAAATGTTAATCCACTAAGTATAAGATGTGGTATAGATATAATAATGTAGGTTCTAAAATAATTTGGCCCCATATCTAGTCTATCTTAAGGCCTCAAAGGTCCTACCTTCAACACCCTAATACTCGATGCATGATAGCCTCCATCTGGGGTAATCAAGTATCTATCAAAAAACTCACACCATGTGTCCTCATTTGAACCAAACATTATTCATGCTCTTTGTTTGTTCATAAAACCTAGTTCCTCCATAATATCTAACCTTATAAAATCTAACTATGCCCTCTACAATAATTCATGTGTGAAATGCCAAATAACACTACAAATGAAACAAATGCTTTGTGGAATCTACCTCTAAATTACATCTCTAATGCCCTACTATATCTTGTAAGTTTAACCCATACAGGACTAGTTTGTACATGACGATGACCATGAATAGGCTTAATCTTCTAAATTAATACTACACACCTTCTTTAAAAGGAATTAATTATTTTTTCAAGGTGAAAAAGGTGTCTTTAATGCACATGTGCATGGTGTCTATTACAATACCATGAAAATTAAGATATCTGCACCTTACATTGGTATTATTGTGAATAACTCTCTTCTCATTGTTTGTGTTGTATACATGCTCTTCATGATAAATCTTGAACTAGAGGAAACCTTTCTTACAAGATATCTAACATGGTTTGGAGGATTTGCATACTTATGTATATTATTTTTATGAAAGGTGAGTCATTTTTAATCATGCCACATGTACCACCCATGCTCTCATTGTGTGACATATTATAGGCATAAAATGAAAGTAAAAAAATATTATGGAACTAGTGTACTAAAATATAATTTCCAAGATCTCTTAGTGTTGAACCTAGGACCTAATACTAAATGTCATGCCCTAAATTTTCATCCCAAAAACCCAAGTAAACTACAATAATTTTTTTGTTTATTAATTTAATTATACTCAATTACTTAGTTATTGTTCTCAATCATTTAATGTCATAATAAAAAGTGTCTCAAATAATTAATTAATTCGTTTTATTTTTAACCTAAAATAATACATACAATAGTAATTAAAAATTTAGAAGGGTAAAATGATTCATTTAGTCAATTACTCATTTAAGAACCAAGTCTCAAATTTATTAATGAAACATATAATTTTTGATCAATTAATTTCCCCTTTTTTAAATCTAAAAGAAGTGTTAGGTTAGTTTTAATGGAGGATAATCTCACAACAAACATTCCTTCAAAGTTAAATAACATGGTCCAATAATACAAGGACACAAGTTTAGACAAGGATGATTTGATAATTATTTATTGACAAATCAAATTAAAAGTGTTTTATACCAACTCAAGAGAAGATGACATGACCATCCTAAGGTACCAAGATAAATTTATGTATTATGATTATAATAAATATTCACTCTTAGGGAGCATAAAACCAAATGAGTTTACATTATTAATCTCATCTTAATGACTACAATGTCATTACATACAAAAAATAAAAGTGGAGAGGTAAAATTATTTAGAAAATAAAATAACCATAATTATTTTATTTAATTCTTATATTAGTGATCCAAAAAAAAAATCTTAAATTATTATGAGGACTGATGAGGTAACCCTAACCTAGCATGTGACTTAGGACCCGATGTACCCCACATATTGGGTAGCTTACATATCCACTCCTTGAAATTAGGGTCTTATGTATTTCTCCTCTTGAACTTTGTATATTCTCTTCCATGAGACACCATCACCAAAAGGGGTTGGTTATCTAAGCTAAAAATAAAATAACTATCACAACATGAACAATCTTTTATAAGCTCTAGACACAAACACCCCAAAAAAATCATAACTCACTCTAATCCTTCACATAAGACACTTCAACATCCTATGATCATTATTCCAACACAAAATCACAATCTTGAAAGATTAAATAAAAGTGTCAACCAAGTGATACATGAACCCATATTCGTTAGTCTTACATATTTAAGAAGTTCCAATAACTTTCAACTTTCCACTAATTGAAGTAGTTCCAAATCCAAAGAATGTCTTTATCAATAACCATTACCGAATAGGGTAAATCCATATTTCCAAGATCATTCATCTAGTGAAACAACTTAAGTTATCATGTATCTAAAAAATTATAGTCACATACTTATTCTTATATTCTACAATATTATCAAACATGAAATAAAACTTAATGCATAAGGAACGTGATTTAACCTTCTATGGTTTATAGGTGTAAATACCTAAGCTAGATTAAAGGGCTAAGTTGTCTAAATTAGTTAAATAATATGCAATAATTAATTAATTATTTATTATATATTTTGACTTCCTTTGAATTTATATAAATATTAATAAATATGCATAAATAGAGACTTATCTAGAAAGTGATTATCATGGATGATCTAGGTTTTAAAAACTAGGCTTTAGACAGGTCTGAGTATCATCAATAGGGTTTCAAGATCTGATTATTCATTGGACAATAGAAATCCACATGGATAGTAGTGCCATAAAGATGTAGTGTATTCAAAATGGTACTAGTGTCCTCTTTGTAGGACTGTTCTTATTTTTAGGTCCTATTCCTGCACACACAAAATTTGGAACTCTATGTTGTGCCTGGAAAACTTAATTTAGTGTTTAAACCCTAATCCTCCTTAAAAGTATGGCATGATCTAAAAATTTGTGTTTGTTAGTAGGATAGGATGCACATCCTCACCACCCCACTATGAAGAGAGTTTCATACATACCAATACTCTGAGGAAGGATCAAGCCTAATGCAGTTCTCTTACCTAGTGCTTGGTGCAAGTGCAAGTAAATACTAGAATGAGAGTGGTCTTGAATGCCTTGAGTGTGTGCTTAAGCTTTGAAATATTTTAAATATAGGCATAAGGATGTTGTATGGTAGTATGCATAAGTAGGGTAAAATAGGGATCAAATACCTTAATTTTGATCAACTTGTTTCATGTTTGGATAGACTTTTGCATCTATTTTCCATCTAGTCTATAGAGGTCAAATAGTCTGATATTTATAGAGATATATAGATTTTACAAATGATAAAATGTACTTAGGCTAACCTTAAGAGGGACACACATTTGAAAATTATTTGTTCAAGAGATATAGGGAAAGGGACACTAGTGCCCATTTGGGGAAACTAGTGCAATGTGGTTGTAATGTCCTTAGTGTGGAACTAATCTCCACTAGTAGACTATTGGGCATTATAGGTAGGGATATGGGAATGTTGTCTTAAGACTATGTTTGAGCTAACTATAGATGTTTGTGGTCTACATAATGGTTGTAAAAGTGTGGTAAAGGCTCTAAGATAGGTCTAGGTCTAAGATAGGAATAGGATAACTCAAGTAACACTCTTAGCATCCAAAAACACTGTTAGGTGATTACATTCCCCCCTTTACACTAGAAATGTAACAAAGTGAAATGGCTACTATAAAGGAAAAAGAACCATACCTAGACTTACCTAGGAAGTAAAGCCTGTGTAGATAAATTTGAGTATGTGAAGTTGGGTCTGAATATGTGAAACATGATCCAAATCAATTGCCTACAATGAAACATGCAAAAATCAATCTTTACTTAAGATATTATCAAAAAACAAAAGACTATGCTGAATAAATTAATTGATTAAAGAGAGAGGAAATGAATTTATACACCTTGTTGAGTACGTGAACTAATGTATGAACCTAGTGACAACCTATGTGGGTGAGTGTATATAGTTATAAAATCATTGGATAACTTGGACTGAGTTGATAGCTTGTTCAATCCTCATATGGGTGGCTCAAAAACTCAATTTAATCTAAGAAAATTTACATAAACCTGTGTAGACTTGTGCATATGTATGTCTAAAAATCTATTAGTGTAAATGCCTATGTAAACTTGTGTGTTTGTCTATTTGAAAATATGTGAATCTAAATTCCTATGTAAACTTGTGTAGACTCACGTGTCTATATATCTAAAAATCTATGAATCTGAATGCATGTGTAAACCTATGTAGACCTATGTCTATATATATAAAAATATGTGAAGCTAAATGCCTATGTAATATGTGTTGACCTATGCATATATATATATATATATATATATATATATATATATATATATATATATACAATCTATTCATTTTTGCCCCCTCTTGGTGAGAGATCTAAGACAGTGATGAGGACATGTAACCAAAAGTGGTAGGAATTGATTGTGATAGTGTTAATTAGTAGTTGTAAAATTATATTAGGATTGAATAATATATTGATTGTGTTAGAGTTGATAATTTAGTGTGTAATTGGATAGATACTTGGTATGCTATATTATTAAATGTAATGCTATTTTTTTTATCATTTTTAAAGTTTTATAATGAAGAGGTAATTGGTTTAGGCAATATGGGACATAGTGTATCACTATCAAGTCCCATGTGCAAAAAATGGTTCATGAATTGAAGTTATGGTTCTCAAGATATGGCAATAAGAAGATAGTTGTATTAGTTATCAAAACTAGCATACAAAGGTAGCCTTAATAACATGGAATTAGGTAAGTTATGACTTAAATATTTCATTTTGATTCATTTTCAATTCATTTGGATCATTTGAGTTGAAATCACTTTGTGTCTGAGTGAGGGCTACATGCCAAGGAAATAAGGAGCTAGTTTTTAATGCTATGAGGTGGTTGAGGCATGAATTTAGGCTAGGGAGGAGGTTTACCTAGTAAGAGAATTAGAATTTTTTCCATTTTTATCATTTTATTTGACATGTTTACTATTTTTTCTAGAAAGGGACTATTTTGCATAGACTGGCATTAGTGTCCCATTTTGGGCACTATTGTGTAAGTCTTGACATTAGTGTTTGGGGTGTGGCACTACTATCCTCTAGGTAGATCTAGTTTCTAATAGTCCTAATATGTGATGCTTAGAATTTTTTAATGGTTTATAATGCATGTTATTATTTTTTGGGTTTTTTTATTTTATTGATGCTTGATTCAATTGTAATTATGTCGGTTAATACTCATATGAGAGAGTTTTACATGGGGAAGATGATAGAGACTTTACAAGGTTTTCCCTTGCCTGATGTAGAGATGGAGGTATTCAAAAGAGAAATCTTGAGATATGTTTCTTTCTTAGAGACTATGCCCTAGGATAAGCATATAATTATTACATTATGTGAGAGGTGGGACATAGACACATGTACATTCTGACTACCTATGAGTGAGATAACTATGACATTAGAGGATGTATATCCGATCTTGTGCTTGCTAATCTCTAGGTAATGGGATATATTTCAGGATGCCACTTGTTCTTAAGCTATATAACAAGCATCTAGGTACTTCTCTACCATGGTGGTGGGGACTCATCACATAAAGAGTTAGAGTGAAATATTGTTGACCATGATTGTGATGGCTGATGTTCTATGATTTGATAAAAATTATAGTTGTGTTGTTGTTCTCATTTATTACTATATATGAGATTGGTGTCTTGGTTTCCTACATGATTAATGATATAATTCAGGACATTGAGGATTATGGCACCATGTAGTCTTGGATTTATACCATTTTGGCTCATTTATACAATGATCTATACCATAATACATAGGAGATGAGTGGTGGGGGTATCAATGCATTAACACTATTACATTACTGGGCATATGAGAACATAGATTTGAGTAGGCTAGTGACACATCCATAAGATGGATGGGTTTATCCACAAGTGTTTTTAGAGAGATGGATGAGGATAGGATATGTGCTAAAGAGGAGTACTACATAGTGTTGCTAGTTACTAGAGAGTTTGATAGTAGAGGATATCATTTAGAGACCCTACACAAGGGATACTAAGGGTGGCCTAAGGATAACACATAGCTAAGATGGATTCAGGTTAGTTATTGGATATATGATCACTGGTATAATGTATACAATTGATTTTAGTAATATGGATACTCGATAGTTTGGTATTATACAATATGTGCCCCTAACACATGTGGTATGATTGATTAATTGTCAAGCTCTTATGATGCCAGGTAATAGGTCGATGCCATCTATTGCTAAACTAGCTCTTATGTCATTGATAGAGTGTGATCCTAACATTAAGGTACTAGATATAGATGATGTTGGAGTGATTGAGGCCTATGCGGCTTTATTTAATGACCACATATGGGCACCTATATTTCTAAGAGGTGGGATGATTGCATATAAGGTATTAGATGTAGATCACTTGAAGGCTATTGATGGTAAGTTAGATATCATGTTTATATGTTGTGTAAAGTTGATTATGTGTTTATATGATAGGATTATTATGAATTATATGGAATAATTTTAGGTTCAAGAGATGATGAGTATTATTATGTCACTATTGAGTCAACATTGCATGAGTTTACATGTTATATTCATGATGATGTCATGGATGATGGATTGGTGGAGAGGGCCACCAATGTTGCTAGGGTGCATGGCCATTTATATAATCAAGATGAAATAATGACTATGGAATTTAGGTGAGAAGTAATAGATAGAGATGAGTTATGTGAGATTTAAAGGCATACCATGCCCAATCCTGATGCTCTGGGTGGGGCTAGTATTTGTATAGTATACGACTACATATGATTGGTGAGAACATGCCAAGTGTATGGTTGAGCTGGGCATGTATTATGAGAGAGATATTAGGCATAGTCATAGATTAAGGTCACATAGAGATAGTGGGGCCTCTAGTTCTAGTTTTTATTTATTTGGTAGTGAGAGTGAGGGAGTTAGTCCAAGCATTCATGTTCACATCATTGAGTGATGCACCATATTTATATTAAAATGATGTTCTGAGTTATATATATATATATATGGTTTATTGTTTAATTTGGATTTGTGTGTTGGAAACTTGTTCTTGCTATATTAAATATATTTCTATGTGTTGAATTAGTTTCAAATTTTTAAAATGTTTGATGTTTACAATTTGTTTTGGTTGAAGTAAATTTAATTGATTTGTATATGTTTTATGAATGTTTTAGGCATATGTGTAGGAGATTAATTTTTTGTATTTTATCAGTATAAGGTTTTTGTTTATATTTCATAGGATGTCTACATGTGTAACATGTGATGGTGATGTGCCCTATCTAAATGCAGATGGCATGGAGAGCCAATGACCATACTGCTCATGTTGTGTTAATGTGAAACTAGAGATGCCTATGATACACCACTAGTATATGAATGTGTAGATTGTGGTGTAAAAATATTGATTAGATGACATTCTAAAACTACACTTTGAGTTGTATGATTTCTTGGAAATATCTTAATCAATGTGTGAACTGAAGCTAGGTTTTGATCTTTATAATGATTTCCATATATATATTTATTGATGGTTGAACTAAAACTATGCCTTTGGGTTTGTAGTTGTTCCTAAATATATTAATCGGTGTATGCAATGGAGGTGCATTCTGATCTATATAATTATTTCCATATATTTTGATTGTTGATTGTACCAAAAATATGCCCTTTGGTTTGTAGTTATTCCCAAATATCTTGATCAGTGTATGCACTAAAGGTGTAGTCTAAACCTTGTGAATTCGTTACCATCATTATTAAGGGTGTGATATATGGGACTACTAATAAATGGATACCCTAGAAGTCACAACGCTCATATGGTGAGTAACCAATGGTTAATTAAAAGGAATGTCCAAGGATAACTCTATCATAGAGGAGTGTGATCTATGAGAATCTGGTGAATGAGGGACCAGTACTCCCTGTGTAAACTCTATGATGCCTCTACTAACATACTAGTTGATACGAGCTCAGAGTGCATAATAATGATCATTTGAATATCCATTTATCTTTTGAAAATTAAAAAAATGCTTATGTGTTGTTTGGTGTAAATGGTTTGGTGGATGATGATTAGTTAAAGTAAGTGTGATCATCCCCTTATCTAATAGTGTAATAAAGATGTCATGAGGCCCAACCTTATCTAAAAATTGTATAACCCCTCTACACATATCATGCTTTCTACTCATTATAGATTGTGTTGTGTAGAGTGGATCTTTTCCCTTATTAAGTATTTTTATTGGTTGTTTTTGTTACATTGGTTTCTAAATTGGAAGTGGATTAAGCTCTTATTCTAGGTTTGATGACTGAGGCTTTGAGGGGTCTATAGTTAAATCTACCTCTAACTATGTAATTTTTAATCCCAATTGTACCTCTAATGTTATAACTACATTGCATAGATGTCTGAATGATTTAGATGTTTGATATAGCAATCTTTCCTTGAGAGGATAGATTAAACTTCTAGCAAAGACGTATTATACTTCTAAATCTATTGGTTGATAAATTAGTTGATGCAAATAGTATTTTAATCATATAATTTATTCAAATGTAGGCTCTATCTTGCCCTAATATAATGAAGGTAATATCTCATGTGTGACTAGAAGTCACTTATTCTATATGTAGTGCTAGATAAAGACTATCTCTAGCTCCTCATATGTATGTAAAGATTCATTAGGGATTTTATAGTGGAACCAATCTAGTGCTTTTCCATTTAGGGACTATGGAAAACAATTTAGTAAAATTAACTTATTTGTAATATGAGCCATGGATTTCTCATAAGCCTAAAGGTGTAAGTATGGATCTCCTTATCCATAAAATATAGGTAACATTGACATCTAAAAGTTTTGCACCAACAGCATAGTTGAAATTCTACGTGGTATAGGGTTATTATGTATAACATTGGTATCAACATGATATTTATACACTTTATTCTCTAAAGTGAGATTATGTACTAGTTATTGCAAATTACTCACAACATGCATTAAATAAATTAATAATTGTGAAGGTATATTATCAATATCAAGGGGTTCATTTAATGCTTGGATTTTACTATTTAGTTTAGTCATTGACACATTGTATTGAAAATATTGTTTAGAAAGGGTCAGTGTGATCTCAATAACCTTTAGAGGTATGATAGATTGGTCTTGGTTAGATGGAAATTAGCTACCACCCTCATTTAGGTCTGTTTGAGAAATAGGTTTTGTTGTAGTAAGTGGGGTAAGGGGGATTCATTGGTATCTTTTATAACATTAAGTTGGAAAGGAGTATCACATAGTAATTGAATAGAAGGTGTTTTACTTTATAGTGAATGTAAATTATGCACATAATGATAAGTGTGTGTCTTTTGATATGTAACCTAATTTTTGGTTGAAAAAGAGAGATATGTGAGGTGAGAGAAGAAGTAGAAAGTGTAGATTTTATGTCATCTTTATCATAATAAAAATAATCATCATTATCCCATGGTTCATCAAAATCAAAATTTAATTAATTTGTAGAAGTAAGAGTAGAAGAAGTATCATACACATTCTCATTAAAATAAAGAGAAGAGAGGATTTTAACTTTTTACTATTATGCAATGTATCCTCATATGTAGGTGTAATGCAAGGCATTTGTTCACTAGTCATTTTTGAAATGCAAGCATGATTATCACTTTCTATTTTGAAATCAAGGGAAGGATAAGTAATAACCATGTTTTATTTTTAAACATTATGACATATAGGAGAAGATTTAGAGACACATACATTATTTATTTGTTGCAAATAATTATTGCATTGATCTTGAAATGTGAATGAGGGTGATAAAGTAATTTCATCTACCTTAGTTTGGGCATTGCTAAAAGGTGTAATATTCTTTTTCAAATGTAATTGAGAAGGGTAAATAAAATGCATTGTTCCTATCTATGTTAATTAAAGTATGAAAGAGTGATTTCCATGTAATGCACTTATATTGATTTAATTTGAATAATGAAGTAGCAAAAGTAGTTTAAAAGCTAGGATCACATTGGAATAAAACACTACCAACAAGAAGCTCTTTTGGCATTATATTTTTAATTTTATTTTTAGGAGTAAGATAAGAGTTAGAGGAAAGAGAAAATGATGCATATAATATATCATCATATTCATTTGTATTTTCATGCTCATAGTAATCCTCATATCCATCATTATAATACTAGTCATCATCATCATCATTATAAATGAAGTCATTATTATGCTATAATGTACAATCTTGAAAATCAATCCATTCATTGTTATAATCATGAGAGAAATTAAAGAGTGCATAAAGTGGATGAGGGGTAGAAGAATTTTAGATGCCATTTTTAAATTTCTAAATAAGATAGTGTAAACAAGGAATAACAAACACACGAGGTAGAATATAATCTAACATAAATATGTGTGCAATGTGTGAATTGTTTTGAAAAAAATATGTAATAGAAAATATGATTGTGATTTAAATCCTAATTGCTAATATTTATGTGTATAGGGACCTATTATGTGGTTTTAGGGTTGTGTTGTAAATATTTAAATTAAATTAAATAATTGAAACATTAGTGTATGATTAATTAAATTAGCTAGGTTAGGCCAAAAAATTAGAAAATCAGATTTTTGTAACCCTAATTTAATGTAAATTTTTTGGAGAAGGTAAACCCTAAATAAAATTAGGGTTTTAAGAAATATTTTAAGTAAGATGGGTCCATTAAATCTTAACATTTTAAGGTTTTAATATGTAAATCCTAAGCTAGATAAAAGGGTTGGGAGTATTATTAATATAGAATAAAATTGGATATTATTGATTCTATGGAACTTTCCCAAAATAGTAATTGTAAGGAGAAAAGGAACTTATCTAGAGATACATAGGGTTTTTCACAAATCAAGGTACTGAAAATGACTGAGTAGACATATAGAATAATCTTTCATATGTTGACTATGTATCGAGATCTAGCTCTAGACAACAACACCCCTCTTACGATAGTAATGCCATGTAGTAATAATGTCCAATTATAGTGCTATTATCCTTTCTATCATGATTGTATGTAACTTATAGGAAAGTTGTAAGAATTTTTAGAGGTCTTGTAGGTGATTATATGTCATGTAAGGTCTCATCTATGTCATTGTTTTGAATGAATTTTCTTCAAAACCCTATGATTACCAACACACATGACACAATGAACTAATAAAATTCAAAAGGAATAAAAACATTGGTTTTTGGTATGTTACAATCATGCAAATTAGAACCCTTGTTGTCTTGGCCACTACCTACATTAATCCTAATGCTATGGATCTCAGATCACATGTAGTTTTCCCTTAGGGAACATGCACCATCAACTTACATGGTATGATAGAATGAATTTCACCTAGGCCATTTTTTGATCAAGCATGTAAATGTCTAGGTGTGAAAATTGAATAGTATGTAGAGTATTTGAGCTATACTATTGGATGATTTTATGTAAATAAGTGCCAAAATAGTAATTGCTAGATGTAAACTACCTTATGAGGATTTTTATATAGGAGGATATTTGTTTTAAATATAATACCTTGTTCATTGGCCAACAAGTCATGAAAAAGATATAAAAAACATAAGATAAGGGTCATAGAGGGGTTAGGACTCAAACACAAGTAAAAGGGCCCGTTAGACACTAAAACCACAAGTGGAAACTAGCACCATGTGGTGATATTGTCATAAAAGTAAAGCTAATTTCCTAAGGCTAAAAATAGAGAAAAAATAAAGGAGGATAGGGTAGGGGATCCTAGGAATAGGAAAAGGTGACTTGTGATAATTAGGAGTGTTGAAAATGGGGAAATAAGACATAAAAAAGATCAAAAGACTCAAGGTCACCATGTGAATAAGGAATATAACCATCACTAAGACACTCATGTGAAAGAGTAATAAAAAAACATAGTAGTTTGGTTGCTTGAAAAAATTAGGGTGTTTAGATTTGACCCCCTTTTATTATAGTAATGCAATGAAAGTACTAGAGTAAAAAAAAAGGAATGCATACATGTGCTTACCTATGTGAATGTAATCTAAATCTGGCCCACTTATTAGCCAGATAAGTTGATAAGAACTAGAGTGGAACATGTGAAGGGGAGATATATGGTGTGAATGCACTCCATATTTAAAATAAGTATGTAACTAAATTTATGGAAAAAAAAGTCTTTCTTTCTCTCACTCTGAATCTAAGTAATGTAAACTGAATGTGTGGAGAAACAAGGCTTATTTTCCCCCACTTTGAATCTAAGTAATGTAAATTGAATGTGTGGAGAAACAAGGCTCACTTTACCCCAATATAAATATAGGTAATATAAACTAAATGTGTGGAGAAATAATTCTCACTTTCCCTCACTCTGAATTTGAGTAATATAAACTGGGTCTGGGGAAAATACTATAGATCAACCGCTATAGACAATCATATGACCCAAACTGGTGAAAACCTAGTGATGATATTGGTGATGATATTGAGTGTAACCTAATGAATCTAAAAATGGATACCAAGAATGTACTTTATACATCATGCCCCCTAATCTTGATATCTAAATGATGTAGTTATGTATCTAAATATCTAAATGAACTTGTATACCTAAGTCAAAATTTGTATATCTATGTAGAGTGTACATCTAAGTACCTATGTAAACCTGTATTAACCTATGTATACATGTGCATATGTATATCTAAAAACTTGTGAAAATATATGTAAACTTATGTAGACTTGTGCATCTATATATCTATAAATATATGAGTCTAAATGTATATGTAAACCCATTTATACTTGTGTGTCTATATACCCAAAAAATCTATGAATCTGAACACCTATGTAAACCTATGTAGATATGTGCATTTATATATCTAAAAATATATGAATGTGAATGTTTTGTAAACCTATTTGACATGTGTGTCTATAGATCTAAAAATTTGTGAATCTAAATGCCTATGTAAACTTGTGTAGACCCATGCATCTATATATCTAAAAATTTATGAATTTGAATGCATATGTAAACCTATGTAGACTTGTGCATCTATATATCTAAATATAATATATACATATTTATCCCCCATTTTGGTGAAAAATCCAAGACTATCATTAGGATATGTAATCAAAAGTGGTAATAATCAATTGTGTTGGTGTTAATTAGTAGTCGTAATCTTGTATTAGGTTTTAATAATATATTGATTATGTTAGATTTGATAACTTAGTGTGTAATTAGATAGGTGCTTGGTCTATTATATTGTTAAATATAATTCTATTATTTTTGTCATTTTGTAGGTTTGATAATGATGAGGGGATAGGTTTAAAAAATATGGGACATAACATATCATTGTCAAGTTTTGTATGTAAGAAATAATTTGTGAATTGGAGTTACAGTTCTCGAGATATGGTGATAACAAGAGAGTTGTATTAGTTATTAAAATTAGCATGTAGGGGTAACATTATTAAGGTTGCATTGGGTAAATAATGACTTAAATAGATCATTTTGATTCATTTTAAAATTAATTTAGATCATTTGACTTGAAATTATTTTGTGTCTGAGTGAGATAAATATGTATAGGAGATGAGCAAGAGATGAGGAGCTAGTTTGTCATGCTATGAGGAGGTTCAAGCATGGATTCAAGCCAAGGAGTAGGTTTGTTTGGTAAGGGATGAAAACATTTTCCTATTTTTATCATTTCTATTGTATATTTTTAATATTTTTACTAGAAAGGGACTATATTAGGTCTATTTTAGATAGACTAACACTAGTGTCCCATTTTGGGCACTATTCTCTAGGTCCTAGCACTAGTGTCTAGGGTGTGACACTATTGTCCAATAATATTATCCTATGGGTAGAGCTAGTGTCTAGTAGTGCCAAGATGTGATGTTTAGCATTGTTGACTAGTTTCTAATGCATATTCTTATTTGTTGGTTTTAGTTTAGTTTTGTTGACACCTGATTTAGTTGTAATTTTATAGGTTGGTGCTCATATGAGGGAGTTCTACATGGGGAGGATGATGGATACTTTGCAAGGTTTGCCCTTGTTTAATATAGAGATAGAGGTGATCAAGAGAGAAGGCCTAATATATGTTTCTTTTTTATATCTTGTTCCCTAGGATAAGCATATGATTAATTCATTATGTAAGAGGTGAAATGCATACACATGTATGTTCTAGATACATATAGGTGAGATGACTATGACATTGGAGGATGTATATTATATATTGTGTTTGTTGATATCTAGGCAATGGGATATATTAAAAAAGGCCACTAGTCCTTGAGATATATAACAAACATACAGGTAATTCTCTATGATGGTGGTAGGGACTCATCATATAAGGAGTTAGAGTGACATATTATTGACCATGTTTTTGATGGTTGATGTTCCATGATTATGAAAATTTTTATCTATGTTGTTGTAGATGGGAGTGGTGTCTCAATTTCCTATATAATTTAGGACACAAAATATATTGGCACCATGTAATCTTTGGGTTGTACCATGATAGCTCATTTATATAGGGATCTATATAAATTTACACAATAGATTAGTAGTGGGGGTATTAGTGCATTAACACATATGAGCACGTAGCTATGAGTAGGCCAGTGGCACATCCATAGGATGGATGGGATCATCCTTGGGTGGTTGTAGAGAGATGTAATAGGATAAAGAATGCACTGAGGATGAGAAATACATAGTGTTGACAACTATTAGACAATTTGAGAGTAGAAGATATGATCTTAAGACCCTATAAGGGATATTAGGGGTGGCATGAGGATAACACATAGTCAAGGAGGATACAAGTTAGTTTTTGGATACATTATCACTGGGATAATGTCTATGAACATTTTTAGTATGAGAGAGTTTCCCAATAGTTTGATGTTATACAAGATGTACCCCTAATAATGTGGTATGTTTGAGTTCTTAGGCTCTTATAAAGTCATGTAGTAGATTGATGCCATCTATTGATGAGCTTGTTCTTATGTCATTGATGGAGTGTGATCTTAAAATTGAGTTACCATATATATATATATATATATATATATATATGACATTGGAATGATCAATTCCTACATGCCTAATGGAGTGACCATAGATGGCCACCTTTATTTTCAAGAGGTCAAATGATTGTAGATGAGGTATTAGATGTAGATCCCTTGAGGGATATTGATGGTAAGTTAGATAAAATGTTTTTATGTTCTATGGAAATTTGATTATGTGTTTATAGGATAGGATTCTTATGAATTATATGGAATACTTGTAGGTGCAAGAGATGATGAGTATTGGGAGGTAACTATTGAGTCAGAACTGCATGAGTTAACACAACATATACCTGATGAGTCCATAGAGGATGGATTGGTGGATATGGCCACCAATGTTACTAAGGTGCATGCCCATTTTTTTTTATCAATATACAATAGTGACTATAACATTTAAGCAAGTAGTAGAAGATAGAGACACTTATTCCTTGAAAACTTCACTAGTATGAGTTCTGTAATAGATCTTAGAATATAATGTCATAACTCTCCCTCTCATTAAATAGGTTGATACGACACAACATCTTCCAAATAAATATTATTAAAATGCATTATGCAAGTATCACATGGCACTAGGCCACATGAAAAACTGATGCATTAGCCTAAAGCATAAGATACAATATCTCATTGAGGTTAATATAATTGATGTAGGCACACCCATAGAGGCACCAAAATTAAAAAAACAAAGGCTATGACACTAAAAATATCTTTAGATGCTTTCTTGAAGCATATAATGAATGAGGTAGGGGACACATTAGGTATTCACTATACATACTAGGTGCACTTACCACAAGATTCATATCACACAGTTACAAAAGAGGCAGATCCCTTGTATAACATTATTGGAATGTATTACACTATAGTGCCACCTAGACCACTTATCACATTTTTAGAGTAAGATATTGTGGATGATGACATAGATTTACATGAACTCTTCATACATACACACACACCACCATCCTATTCATATTGTTATGGTTGAGAACAAGTCAAGCATAATCATGTACATTATGACACTCTTACATCACCTAGATTATATAGAGAGGGACCTATTCCCCAAAAATATAGTAATTAGTGGTTTTAGAGGCCAAGTCTAGAGCTCCATCAGGGATATTATGCTTCTATTATATGTTGGACTAGTGCACATAGCCACTCAGTTCTTAGTAGTACTTAGTGCAGGTGTATTTGATAGATTATTAGGTAGGACATGGTTACAACAACTCCAAGCCATCCCATCTATAGTACACTAATGATTGAAGAATATACATGCCAATTAGGTGGTTAAGGTTGAGGGTGTCCCATATAAGTATCCCCTATCCATACCATAGGGATTTTTAGCATAGTTTCTAGCTATAGTTCCATAACATATGCTATTTATATCCCTAACACCATTACCAGATATTACATAACTATCAATTACAACTAAGAGTACAACTCCTATGCATACATTATAGAGTCCAATAGATCCATTAGTATAATATGATTCTACCCCTATGGTTTTTACATGTATGCATACTCTCGCATGGAGACCATTACTAGTGAGACCCCTACATTACAGATACACCAAATATTATAAGGGATCTTCCTCTACTTAGTTTATGTTGAGATCAATTTTATTGGGTTCTAGGGGTTCTCAATATAGCATACCTACATCACTTATGGCTTTCTCTTCTACTAGAAGGGTTACTAAGACCCCTATTATTCATAAAGCATCACGGTCTATGACACAACATCATATCATCACTACATATGTATATTCAAACGCAGATTATACAACATAAAAAATAATGGGATCATAATTTCCCTTTCACACCACACACATGATCATAGTTCCCTTATTCAACATAGGTCATGGTGATAGTGACTCTCCCATGAGACTCATCGGTTAGTATGGTTCCTAGTCTTGTACATAATTCCTTATGTCTTACTCCTTTTACATAATCTATTTTCATTTAATTGTATATATATTATATCCATAAAACACAAATATAATATAACATGTGAAAATAAAAAAACATTCATTATTACTCAAAAAACACAAAATTTGCAAATTGTATGCATTTTTATGTTTACATTTATACTACTTTCCAAATATTAAATATTTCTAACTATCCTAGTATAGTAAGTTTTATCACAAACATATGCTTCACTTGTTCTTATTGAGTGTTTGTAGATTACATACATGTATTTGATCCATTACATTTATATAGACTTGATATCATATATCCACTGGGGGAATATACATTGATCTAAGTTTATTTATTTGACACATCCACCCACTATGGGCATCTCCTACATAGTTGATACTACCAAGTTTTATCCTTAAATTATATACATTTGAGTTTACACATTGATATATCTTGATATTTACCATTACTACTCATTGCTCAATTTTTTAGCTGACTATCACTAGTTAGACTTAGCATATGTACATCCTATCATTTACATAGATTTGTACTATAGAGTTATACATGCTTTCATTTATAGTTTTCATATATTATAATTGATTGTGTTTCTTATGATTCTTCCATTTTGAGGGAATTTAAATATGCTATTGATATTTGGCTATATGCCACTTCTATGTTTATATGCCTTAGAAATGTACCCATGTCCATTATGTGTGCTTTCTTAATTATATATGAGAACATTTAAACATGTCCTTCTATGTGGATCTAAGCCAAATTTATTGTTTCTTGCATATGTGGGCATTTGAACATGTCCTTGTATGTCTTGCATTCTCAGATTGAGTGACATATGCCCATGTCCCTCATATTATGGCTTCTTGGCATAATTTTTCATGCCTCATGCATTTTTATACATGCTTCCTTATATACTTCTTCACCATGACACTTGTCTTTGCTTGTTACACACATAAGTTTTTGATTTCATGAGGGACCTCATACATCTACCCTTCTTATTTGGGTGTCATGATGGACATCATTCCCCATCCCCCTAGGTAGATACTTAGATTTTATATTATACACATTATTTACATATATATTGACACCCTTGTGAAATGCTATATTACAACATATATCTTACATTACCTGCTTATGCTTAGATTATTTTATATTTTGACATTATGTTCATACATTGTATTAGAATATCATGCAGATGCTCTAGCTAATTTTTTTTATAGAGCTACATCTTTTGAGAATAATTATTACATAGGACTAGGTTCCAGCATTTCTATTCACATATTATTTTCAGCACATAGGCTCAATTTTTAAAAATAGACACAAGTCAAACACAAAAAAAATAGGGACTCAAAAAGTAGTTTAGATCACCCAAATTTTAGACCAGACAGACATTAGCACCAAGAATGGGACACTATCACCTCAATAACTACTATCCATTATAAGGCATTACTATCTAGTAACCCCAACTTTAGGTAGTCTATATTAGCCAAACTAGTACACCATGTACAATACATATTTGCATAGGTACATTCATATATTTGATAGTTATATTCAAATTTTACTCAAATACACTTATTTCAACTCAAATTCAAACCAATTGCTCATATTTGGGGGTATCATGCATGTCATGATCACTCCCATATTCAATTTAGATACATAGATTCAGTTACTATATACTTAGTTTATAATTACTATACTTAGATATTATATTGGGGGCATGTGTATAACACATAGTTTCTATATACTTAGGTACACATAGGTTGATCAGATGGAATGGAAAATTCCATGTCATTATCTACATTTTATACACTTTTTATCATATTATAATTTATCACTAGATTCATGACTTACTCCATATGTAGTGGTTGGCATTCTCGAGTGGCCTAGAGTTGCCTAATGTATTTGAGTAGCTATGGAGCTAACATACATAGTTAGGTATACCTAGTTAGATACTTTTATCACTTTACATATTTTAGTTTCAAATTCATCTACTTCACATGGGTTGGAAATGATGAATTCATGGCCTAATTGATTTCTTGACCCACCCAAATGAGAGGGTTAGACACATTTACAATCTTATCCAAGCTATTCATAGATCATGATCCACCAATCAAGCATATAAAATGATGGATTCAAAACCATATTGAGTTCTTAAGCCACCCATATGAGGATTGAGCAAGATATCAACTCAGTCCAAGATATTCAATGATTTTATCACTATATACACTTACACATATAGGTTGTCACCAAGTTCATATATTGGTTCACATAACCAATGAGGTCTATTCATTACTTTCCTTTCTTTTTACTCAACTTTACTTAATTACTTTATTCAGCATAGTCTCTTGATTTTTGATAATCTCTTAAGTAACAATCTATTTTTACATCTTTCATTGACATTCATTGATTTGGATCATGTTTCATATATAAAAATATAGCTTCACATAATCAAACTTAGCTACACAAGCTTCACTTCCTAGGTAAGTCTAGGTATGCTTCTTTTTCCTTTATACTAGTCATATTGTTTTGCTAAATTTATATAATAAAGGGGGTAAATGTAATCACCTAAAATTGGTATTTAGATGCTAAGAGTGTTTTTTAAGTTATCCTATTCCTAGATTATCCCTATACCTATCCTAGATCCTTTACCATACATTTTTATTCATTATGTAGACCACACACATCTTCTGTCAGCCCAAACACAATCTCAAGACAACATTCCTAGATCCCAACCTAGTGTGTCCAACATTTTACCAAGTGGACATTAGCACCACACTAAGGACACTACACCCACATGGTGCTAGTGTCCCCAACTAGGTGCTAGGGTCCCTTGCCCTAACTCTCTTGAATGGATACATTTTCAAATGTGTGCCCCTCCTAGGGTCATCTTAAGTACATTTTATCATTTACAAAAACTACAAATCTCTATAATTACAATACTATTTAACCTCTATAGACTAGATGGAAAATAGATGCAAAATCCTATCCAAACAATAAACAAGTTCAAAATTAAGGTATTTGATCCTTATTTTGCCCCTACTTCTAGATACTACCATCTACATTAGCCCTAAGCCTAGATTTCAAATATTTCAAAGCCAAATCACACTCAAGGCATTTAAGACTACTCTCATTTTAACTATGATCTAAAAACTTAACTCAAGATAGGATGGTTAGTATGGTGTTAGTTTTAAAAAGAAAACAAAATGAAAGAGAACACACTAACTAGCATAACATCTCTAGGCCTAGACACTAGGGAGAGCTTAGTTAATAAACATGAATAAAAAAACAACTAAAATAAAAAATAAACCTTATTTTACCTTACTTAGATGATCAAACATGCTTGTTTTAGTGGCTTGCTCAGCTTGTGCTCATGAAGTCTTCATCATAGGAGGCTTGGCCATCTCCTCTTCTCATTGGCACCTTTGGATTGGAATTAATTTGGCATGGTAACACTAATTGTAATGGATTTTGGAATCATTTGTGGATTATAAATTTTAATTGTCATGTCTTTTGAAGATATTTGAGCATAATAACTTTGCACCAAAATAGCTTAGAAATGATGTTCATGGCCTCTCTATTTATAGATTTTTTAGAATGTCTAGAATCAACTTGAACCATCCATCCTAAGATTAAGATGTGTGGTTAAAGATTAATTCAATTTTTGGAATTAAATCTATAATTATCCTCATCATGAAATTGGAATAAGGGTAAATTAAGAGGCATGAAGGGCATCATGGAAGGCATTGATGAGACATGGAGGGCATGAATCCTGATATCTATGGCATTTATGGCCTAGGGATGTCTTCCCAAGAAATGAGGTCACTTGATGATGTAGATATTTAACATTCATTTCTAAAAATAATTATTCATAAAGTTTCCATGGAATTCTTGATTAGGCTCTAATTTGGATTAATTATCTCAAAGCATGATTAAGCACTTTATGCATAAATTACTCACATCGATTAAAATGCCTTGTTATTGGTCCTAAATTTGATTGGATTCAAATTGGAAGGAAATGTCAGATGCATTGGAATAATTATCCCATTTAGGATGTTACCAATATAAAATAACAAAAACATGTGTCTCGTGTAAGATATTTGATAGGAAAGATCAATCCAAAGCACCTAGGTGCAAAATTGACATTTTGACTCAGAATGATTTGATTAAAGTTAGTTGGCCCATAAATTGCATTGCCCCATTTAAGGATACTTTATCCAAAATCAACACTTGAATATGTAAATTTCAAATATTTTAATGTGCTTTAATGTTTTTAGGCCAAATTATGCATTTTGGGTTAAAATTGGTTAAAAGCTTGGTTGGAGGTTATCAGTGGCCATTTTTAGGTGTCTATAGTTTTCCCCTATTTGGGAAGATGTTATAAACTATAGGCAAAGCAATGTATTCTTAAATAATGAGAGATGGCCTATATGCCAAAAATAAGATGATGGTTGAAGAAAAAATCTCCAAATGGTTTTGGAAAGCCTATGATGTTTCCCCCTCGAGGGAGTGGTCATCACATTTGTTGCTAGATGGTCCCTCAAAAAGGAATAAGAAGAAAGGTGGAATTAATCTATGGTTGAGATTAATCCAAATTAAAAAAATGCTTAATTGCATTGATGTAAAAAAGATGCTGATTTTTCCAAAGGTGGTTATAATTAGGAATAAAAGTTAGAATAATGATTTGACCATAGGTAGTTATAATCATTAAGCAGACCTAGATTGGTTAAAACTAATAGTGCCCCAGTTAGGGATGATTATCAAGCATAACTCAAGGATATAACTTGGAATATAAATTAAAGATTAGTGGGTAAAAATTGATGAAAGAGATGGATAGAGGAATAAGATTGATAATTAAAAATGATTTAGTTGTACCTTTCAATGAGGAGATGCTCATCCTTATTACCAATGATAAAACTATAATGGTCAATGGGTTATATTGATCAAGGTGGGTGGGAGGATTTGCTAAGATACAAAGGAGAAACTTATGTGGTTCCATTGATTATAGACCTTCATGAAGCTAATTTTTGTTGTAGCATGTGATGGTAGGATTAATGATAGAACACCATGAAGACTTGGCTGAAATATGCATCAAGACTGACTCTCAATCCAATAAACACTAAAAAATAATGCACCAATGATAGAAACCATGATGACAATGTTGACGTATGAATATGGATGGACTCAAGAATAATGTGCTTGAGGAATCACCCAACAAACACATATAGACCAAGTTAAGGCAACAATGCTAAAAGTAAACAAACAAGCAAGTGAACAAATAAACAAACAAACAGAAAAATAAATAAACAAACAAACAAAAAGCTTAAAAATAAAAGTAAAAGAAAGCATCCTAACAATGACAATGCCCCAATAAGGTAGATTGAGGATAACTGACTAGGCTTAGACAAGACAAATATTTTTAGATTTTTTGAAATTTTATGAATGTTTTTGGAATTTTGAGGTATCTTAACTCGTTAGAGAATGATAAGATAACTACTCATAAAATGGTGAGAGCGTATGGAAAGGGGGATTGAGGTGACCTCAACATGAACTGATCATAACCCACATAATCCTAAAGTGACCTCAAGTCATAGTAATTCCATCCACACAAAAGGTGAGGAAAAACTAACTAGGTCCCAACAAGTTCTCAAATCTAGCAAAAGACTAGTCATATGAAAATAGTTTGACAAGGTGATGTGGTAATGCATGATAAAAAAGTGTTTCCCCTAGTTTTCCCATAGGTGGTCATAATTAGGATATAATGACATACATCAGTGATGCTAATTTGTCCATAGGCAGTTATAATTAGTATCAAAACTAGTGAAACACTGATTGGCCCATAGGTGGTTATAATCAGGCTCACATAATCAAACTTGATAAGATGAAAGATATCATGCCAGATCAACAATCACACTAATTTCATAGAGCATCACTGAAACATATATTGGATTAATTATTTAAACTTGATCAAAATCCTCTCATAAAAGGTGTGAGAAGAACCAAATGAACCAAGATCAAAATAGGATTGGGTAGGATGACTAAATATATGCTTTGGTCTAGATAGGAATTGAATGATAGGATGTATAAAATGGTAAGAGGGTTTGCCCCCAAGTGATGGGGTTAATGGTAGGATACATGACAATGGCACAAAGAATATGTAACAATGATAATGACACAATAATGTGAAATGGTATGGTACATATTATTGGCTTGGGTGTGGTTTTTGATTATGTTATTCTTGTTGATGGGGAGATGCATGTCATAATAAATAAATGATATAATTAGAATACTTGATCATGTTAATTTATATCCCACACCTTATTTGAATAATTATTCTATCAAGAACTAGCTACAAATTTTGACATCAAGAATGCTTTTTTGATCTTCATTGGTCATTGATTATGATTCCTTCAAACATTGATACAAGGTATCTTTGTAGCTTCTATAAAGGAAAGTATGGCCATGGATGGTAAACAAGGACAAATAATAGATGGTAGGATTGATTTTGAAATTCAATGGTAGATGATAATGGAATGTATAATGGTGGGGAAACAAATGAAGATCAGGACATTTAGTCACATGTAATGTTGTTGATGTTGAATTCAACATAATTTTGGTTATGGTGGGGCTAAAGACTTATTATCTTGATAAGACCACCATATTTTTTTGTTGTTTTACCTTGAGGGTAGATACCATCTGATTAAGCTATATATTGGAAGTTATTTTGATTTGATCTTTGATTTTGTCTTCATCAAGTAGTGAATAACTTTTATGCTCAACTATTGGTGCCTCAAAGAGATTTTCACCAATAAAGCTATCTTGATTGTCCCATAATACCTAAAAGAAGGTTTCACTAAGGAATGTTGACTTTTGAATTTGATTGTCTTCTATCACTTTCAAAAAAGTTTCACTAGAAGATGTTAAGTTTTGACTTTGATTATCCCCTAGCACCTCTAAAAAAAATTCACTAGGAGAGAGTTCTTATGCTATATGAATGTGGTCTTGGACTCCTTGCTCTTCTTCAACTACTATGTCACCATGGATGTAGTTTAACAAAGTGTGATTATGTCGATCCCAATCGACACTTATGGGAGATGGAATGTCAATGATATGGCTATTTTAGTTAATGGTAATAGCCTATGGAATGGTAATTTAATGGGGAGAGGTTGCACAATCCTCATAGAAGATACTAGGATAACTTGTGTCAAAGCTGAAGTACTCATCCTCAATAACTATAAAAAGATCACAAATGTATTCAAATTGATTTGCAAGGAATGTGTAACCCATGTTGTAATATCCATGAACATATTCTTCTTCTAAATCTGATATAACTCAAGGGACTCTAAATCTAATGTTAAGACTGATGTTGATTTAGATGTTGATGGTAAATCCTATGTTAGCTCAAGAATAGAACCTAACTCTAACTCTGATTCTTCATTTTATGGGTTCTTTATTACAATGATGTCTTATTTAATATTTGGTAATGGATAAGTAACAAATTGTAATGGCATGATGGGCTCCACTAAGATTGGTTTATCAAAGTGAAACTTCTCTAAGATGGTAAAAAGGTCAAGAGACAACTCCACAAAGACTGGTTTGTCAATAGGTGGCTCTTGAAAAATAGGCACATGGTTGAGGTAATGATTTTCCCAAAGGTAGTTATAATCATTAAGAAGTAACTTAGAAAATACTAGCTCATTAGTGTGAGACTTCTCAATAACTGGTATAAGATCAATAGGTAATTCATCATAATTAGACTTATCATAAATGGTTGGTTTAATAAAAACATTCTGGATTGGTTAGTTATCTTGGCCTTGGTTTCTAATGAGTTGTAAAATACCAATTTTGAACATAGCCTAGTCTTCAAATGATTGATCTTAGAATGATTAGATTAGTTGAAGTTTGGTTGGGATTGGTACTAGATGAGGAATGAATTATGGTTAGATAATAATAGGGCCTTGGAGAACATGATTTCTCACATGAGCTAAAGGATAAGGTCTTGAGATGGTAACAATAGGGTGGTGTGGAGCATGATTTCTCACACAATCTAAAGGACTATGTCTTGTAATGATCAAGGGGCATTATGGAGCTTGGTTTCTCACACAAGCCATAGGACTAGGTCTAGGAATGGTAATGGTATTCCTTAGATATTGTGGAGCTTGATAGCTCGTATAATCCAAGGCAGGGTTAGTGGTAGCTGATGATTGGATAATAAAAGGATGTCATGAAACTTGATTTATTACACAAGAAAAAGCATCCAAGTCTTCCTCATAAACTATATCATCCCAGTCATGAGTTGGATCACAAGTTGGTTCTTGTCCATGTTCCATATTCTAATTATTGCAAAGAGGGTATGGATTCATATCCCAAACAACATTATCTATAGTTGGGTATTCAAAGTCTTCCTCACAAGCCTCTTCATGCCAATCAAGGTCTTGAATTAGATTTTGTGGATTTTGACTATATTCCCCATATGGAGTATTATAGGGAGAATAATAAAATTCCTTAGAAAATATTTTTCTATAGGGGTTCCTAGTGGGATTTTGTGTGGCCATTCTATCATAAGTTGGATTATACATGACTCCACTATAAGTGTAGTTAGACATATATGTATAAATGATGAAATTTTTGAAAAAAAAAGGCCTATAGTTCTACAAACTCTAAAAAATGATCCGAAGGACAAATGGTTCAAACCTGGTCCAACTTGGTCAAAGGGGTGGAGTTGTATCTCCAATGTGGTTTGAAAGTGGAGTTGTATCTCCAAAATGGTTTGTTCTAATACTTGCCATAAAATAGCCTAACATCAAATGTCTAATGTCAAATGTCATAAACAAAAAAGGTCAAGCATCTGAATAAAAATTGGCATGTCAAAGGTCTAAGTCAAAGTGTTCCAAACAAGGTCTAAACTAGGAAAAAGAAAAGTTGAGTTACTAGGTCTTTTGTCCAAATGTGGATTCAAAAGCTAGTCTCAAAAAAATAGGCATGTGCTAGGACTTTTGGCTAAATTACATCAAAAGCTAGACTTGAAACAAAGGCTAATGTGATTTTATTTAATCTAATAATTTTGGAAACAACTTTGACTTAATCTCAGCATATAAAATCCAACATAAACATGAACAGTTGGCATAAGGCATAAGACAAAAGGCTCTTTGAAGAAAGACTATGGTTTCCCAAATAAAGGCACAAACAATGATAAGGATAGGTACTGAACAAACAAACAATCAATAGTTTTTAAATTTGGGTAATCGATTAACCAAAGTTATGCAACCCAAAATAAAAATATCTTTGTATTATCCCCATGAATTAAGGCCTAAATAGAAATTAATCAATGTTTGAATCTAAACTTGACAAGGCTAACTAAAAACTCAATGTTGAAAACTAGGATTTGACCAAACAATCTAGACAAAATTGGATAGCATAATGGTATAAGACAAAGGTCAAAAAGGTATACATGACATGGTTTGAAACAAATGGTTTTTGATACAATGGTAAACAAGTCTTGAAACAAATTGATTATCCTAATGGTGTAATCATGCTCAAATGATGTGATCTATGTTATGTTTTAAAGACTCAATAGGCTCAAAATGTTTTAACATATTTGCGCAACATAACACTACCCTCCTCAACTCAAATGGCACACACACAAACAAGTTTAAAAATTTTCAAGGCACAAGTATGGTGTAAAATGACTAGCATAATGCCTCTTTTGACAAAAGAGTGACATATATACAAATTGGTTTTGACATGGCTTATGAACAAACAAACAAGTTTTAGTCTCAAGACATACCAAGCAAAAATGACCAAAATATACTAAGTATACTCATCCAAATATTAACAAGCATATGACAATGTGGTTTTAAATAAACTAGAAAAATTTCAAATGTTACTAGGGGAATTAATTTCATAATGACTTTCACATCAAACAATGCCAAAGAAAAGCATAAATATTGGCTGATCATGGCATTAACTAGTTGTAAAAAGGTCTAGTCCTTTTTACAACCACTACATCCTGATGTTTGCTCAATATAGTGTGATGTCCAAATATAGATACATTCCATGTATAACTCAAAAGGAGTAAGTGAAGTTAATGTCAGGAGATGAAACCCCAGATCAAAGCTTCCCTAAGGAACTCATGGGAGGTGATGAAGTCCCCCTCGTAAGCCAAGTTTACATAAAAATAAAGAAAGCATGAAATATAAAGACTTTAGGGTCATTTTCAAGGTCACCCAAACTTTTATGAGTTTTTATGGAGTACTTTAGATGACTTTATTTCTAAGCCTTAGACTACACTACTTGAAATAGGAATGGTAATTTTGATTCCAAGGGTTCCCTAAAGGGGACAAATGGAAGAGCCTATAGGCAACATCCCTCTTTTTTACAAATAAAAATTTAATTTAAACAACTAAGTGAACACAAAAATCTTGAAAAGGTGAGTTCATTTTTAAGCCTAAATGGAAAATGAGGTGGTGTTCATTTGACCCCTTGGTCTTAGTTGCAAACTTTGAAAACATTCACCATAAACATCTAATTTTTTTGTTAAACATCAAAACAAAATTCCTAAGTGATTTTTAAGCATACTAAAGGTGATCTAAACATGTTTTAAGCAAATGTCAAGCTTGGTTGTGTAACAAAAACATTAGCATGTCCTTTAGACTTGAATCTCTTTTAGGTTTGAAACAATGAATTTAAAAAAAAAGAGCTCTCGAGTCTATATTTTAAGAAAAACACAGTGACCGACATCAGTTATATAACCGATGATGGCTAGACTGGCTAACTAATGATGGTTATCTAACTGACATTGGTTATACCAATAGTGATTGATGATAGATATCCAACTGATGTCAGTTTTACTAATCAACATTGGTTACTGTGTAAACTCGTGATAAAGAAAAATAGTAAAAAAAGTTAGAAAATTAATTTGCAAGAGTTTTAATGATCCAAATGAAGATTTTAAAGCTAAAAAATGATCTTCTTTATGTGTGAGACGCATTTGGTCCCACTAGGCATGCCATATGTGATTTAGGAATTTGAATCAAGAAAGGATGGTTAGTATTATGTTAGTTTTAAAATGAAAACAAAATGAAAGAAACACACTAACTAGCATAACATCTCTAGGCCTAGACACTAAGGAGAGATTAGTTAACAAACATGAATAAAACACACAACTAAAATTTAAAATATATCCTCTTTTACCTTCCTTGGATGCTCAAAAATTCTTTTTGTAGTGGCTTGATCAGCTTGTGCTCATGAAGTCTTCATCAAAGGAGGCTTGGTGATCTCCTCTTCTCCTTGTCACCTTTGGCTTGTGGTTTGGCTTAGCTTGGAATCAATTTGGCATGGTAACACTAATTGCAATGGATTTTGGAATCATTTGTGCATTATAAATTTGCATTATCATGTATTTTTAAGATATTTGAGCATAATAACTTTGCACTAAAATATCTTAGAAATTATTTTTATGGCCTCTCTATTTATATATTTTTGAAAATGTTTAGAATCAACCTGAATCATCCATCCTAAGATTGAGATGTGTGGTTGAGGATTAATTCAATTTTTAGATTTAAATTTATAATTATCCTCATCATGACATTGGAATAAGGGGAAATTAAGAGGTATGAAGGGCATCATGGAAGGCATTGATGAGGTATAGAGGGCATGAATCTTGATATTTGTGGCATTTATGGCCTAGGGATGTCTTCCCAAGAAATGAGGTCACCTAATGATGCAAATATTCAACATTCATTTCTAAAAACAAGTATTCAACAAGTTTCCATGGAATTATTGATTAGGCTCTAATTTGTATTAATTTGCTCTAAGCATAATTAAGAACTTTGTGCATAAATTACTCAAATTGATCAGAATTCCTTGTTATTGGTCCTAAATTTGATTGGATTAGAATTGGAAGGTGATGTCAGATGCATTGGGATAATTATCCCATTTAGGATGTTACCAAAAACAAATAACAAAGGCATGTGTCTCATGTAATAGATTTGATAGGAAAGATCAATCTAGAGAACCTAGGTGTAAAATTGACATTTTGACTCAGAATGATCTGATGAGTTGGCTAGCCCATAAATTGCATTGCCCCATTTAGGGATCCTTTAGCCAAAATCAGCACTTGAATATGTTAGTTTCAAATATTTTAATGTGCTTTAGTGTTTTTAGGCCAAATTATGCATTTTAGGTAGCAATTAGTCAGAAGCCTTGTTGGAGGTTATTGGTGGCTAGTTTTAGGTGTCTACACTAACATTCACTTGCACTTGCACTTACACCAAGTGCTAGGTGGGATAACTCATCAGGATTGATCCATACTTAGAGTATTGGTATGTATCATAGTGAGGTGTTGAGGATGTCTAGCCTATCCTATTAATAAACACACATTTTTAGCTCATGCAATACTTGTAAGGAGGATTAGGGTTTGCATACTAAATCGGGTTTTCTAGGAAAAATACAAAGTTTTAAATTTCATGCACATAGGAATAAGACCCAAAAACATAGCCACATGTGTTCCAAAAAAATAAGAATTATCCTAAAAATGGGACACCAGTGCCACTTTGAAGACACTATAGTAGTATGGTGTAAATGTACAGGTGGGGCATTACTGTCCTATAAATAATCAAATCTTGGGACCTTGTTGATGACATTCAGACCTATCTAGAACCTAACGTTTAGAACCCAAATCATCCATGATAGTCACTTTCTAGATAAGTCTCTATTTATGCATATTTATTATTATTTTTAGAAAGTCAAAGAAGTCAAAATCAATAATAAATTAGTGGTTAATTGTTGCATATTATTTAACTACTTTATAAAACTCATCCCTTTAATCTAGCTTATGTATTTACACTTGTAAAACCCTAAAAGGTTAAATCATTTAATGTTTTATCCTTTTAGGGTTTTATAAGTGTAATTTATAAATTATATTAAAGGGATGAGTATTTAAATTAGTTAAGTAATATTCAATAATTAACCACTTATTTGTTATGGATTTTTGACTTATTTTAACTTTCTAGAAAAATTAATAAATATGCATAAATAAATATTTATCTAGAAAGTGACTCTCATGGATGATCTAGGTTGAAAAAATTGGGTTCTAGATAGGTATGTGTCTTATCAACATGATCCCAAGATCTAATTACTCACTGGATAGTAGTGCCCCACCTAGAGAAGTGTACCATACTAGTGTAGTGTCCTCAAAATGGTAGTAGTGTCCTCTTTATAGGATTGTTCCTATTTTTTTAGATCACCTATACCTGTGTTTCTAGGTCCCATTCTCATGCGCATGAATTTTGGAAATTTATATTGTGCCTAGAAAACTTGATTTAGTATGCAAACCCTAATCCTCTTTGAAAGTATGGTATAAACTAAAAATGTGTGTTCATTAGTAGGATACGATAGACCCCCTCAAAACCCTACTATGAAGAGATTTTCCTACATACCAATACTTTGAAGAGGTATCAGGTATGTTGTAGTTCTCTCACTTAGTGCTTGGTGCAAGTACAAGTGAATACTAGAATGAAAGTGGTATTGAATGCCTTGAGTGTGCTTGAGCTTTGAAATCTTTGAAATATGGGTTTAAGGATGTTGTAGATAGTAATGTGCATAAGTAGGGTAAAATAAGGATTAAATACATTAATTTTTCTCAACTTATTTCTTGTTTGGATAGGCTTTTGCATCTATTTTCCATCTAGTCTATAGAGATCAAATAGTCTTATATTTATAAATATCTATATCTTGTGTGTATAATAAATTGCACTTAGGCTAATATTAGGAGGGAACACATTTGAAAAGTATTCATTCAAAAAAGTTAGGGAAAGGAACAGTAAGTCCCAATTGGGGACACTAACACCATGTGGATGTAGTGCTAATGTCCACCAAGTAGACTATTGGGAACACTAGATTGGGATTTAGGAATGTTTTCATGGGACTATGTTTAAGCTGACTGTAGATGTTTATGGTCTATAGTATGAATGTAAAAGTGTGGTAAAGGCTCTAGATAGTTCTAGGGATAATCTAGGAATATGATATCTTATAGAACACTCTTAGCATCTAAATACCACTTTTAGGTATTACATTTGCCCCTTTATTATAGAAATGAAACAAAGCAAAATGAATAATATAAATGAAAAAGAAGTTTACCTAGACTGACCTAGGAAGTGAAGCCTATGTAGCTAAGTCTGAATATGCAAATCTAGGTCTACATATGTGAAACATGATCCAAAGCAATGACCTAAAATGAAACATGCAAAAATTAGTGCTTTTTTAAGAGATTATCAAAATCAAAAGACTATGCTAAATAAATTAACTAAGTAAATCTAAGTAAAAAGAGAGGAAATAAATGAATATACCTCATTGAGTATGCAAACTAATGCATGAACCTAGTGATACCTTGTATGTGTGAGTGTGCATAATGATCAAATAAATGAATATATTGGATTGAGTTGATAACATTCTCAATCCTCATATGGGTGGCTCAAGAACTCAATCTAATTTTGACTCCATCATTTCCCACCCCTACTTGGTGGATTGTCATCTATGAGTAGCTTGGATAATACTATAAGTGTGTCTAAACCTCTCATATGAGTGGATCAATAACTCAAGTAGGCCATGACTCCATCGTTGCCCAACTATGTAAAGTAGATGCATCTAAGAATGAATTATACAAAGTGATGAAATCATCTTATTGGGTATATCTAATTATGTATGTTGATTATGTGGCCACTTAGGTACATTAGGTAGTTTTGGGCCACTTGAGAATGACAACCAATAGATATGGAGTAATAAATGAATCTAGTGATAACATGAAATATGATAGCAAGTGTAGATAATCACATGGAGTTTTCCATTCCATCTGATCAACCTATTTGTAAGTGAGTATATGGAAACTATGTGTTATGCACATGTCCCCAATATGATATCTAAGTATACTAATTTTGAAATGAGTATGTAATAACAAAATCTATGTATCTGAATTGAATGTGGGAGTGATCATGTCACACATGATGCCCCCAATTTGAGCTAAGATGAGTGTATCTAAGCAAAATATAAACATAATTGTAAAAAATGTGACTATATCTATAAAAATATGTACTATACTTGGTGTATTGGTCTAACTAATATAAAATGTCCAAAAGATAGGGTTATTAGATAGTAGTTGTTGACCAAATTTTAGCCCTTCAGGCCAAAATTGGATACCCCTTTTTTGTAAAAAATGTCTGAGTCTATACCTTTGTTCAAGTCCAGTATGCAAGTTTCATTCAGAAGAAGTTTTTTTATACAAAGCTAAAGTCTTTTACATATAAAAAACCCAAATGTTTTCCTTTTGAAAGCTTTGTTCTTTAGTCTTTTGGCTAAGTCCTTTGCAATGAATTCTTTTGGGTTTTTGTTTTAAGCCTTTGCTAAATTCTTTCATACTTTTTGTCTTAGGAATTTTACCTTAAGTTTATTTGTTTTGGGATTTCATTTGGCAAAATTATTTTAG
Source organism: Torreya grandis (assembly GCA_037957365.1). Taxonomy (NCBI): domain Eukaryota; kingdom Viridiplantae; phylum Streptophyta; class Pinopsida; order Cupressales; family Taxaceae; genus Torreya; species Torreya grandis. Next base: position 1,799,257 of record JARHVA010001342.1, on the reverse strand, counting down.
AAAAAATTTTCAAGGAAACTTTTTCTAAAAGGTATGTTGCAACTTTCCCGAAGGACACTTTCTCACCAGAAATGGCCTAGACAAGTCTTTCAAAGGGTATGTTTCCTTTCAAAATGGGCACTTTATCTTTTTCAAAGGACACTTTGGATTGGTTTAAAGTTCCTAAAAGGTATTTTTTCCTTTTGAAAGGGTCATTTGCAAAAAAATTGAAAGGGCAATTCTGGAGTTCTGAAGGTCCACTTCAAAAAAGCTGAAGGGTATGTTTTATTTTTCTAAAGGGACACTTTTAATTTCTCTGAAAGATATCTTCAAGCCAAAAGGGACCCTTGAAATTTTTTTGAAGGGTATGTTTGTAACTTTTTTGAAGGACTTTTTCAAGCCAAAGGACATTTTCAATTCTTTTGAAAGGTCACTTTCATTTTTTCTAAAAGAACAATTGCCTTTCCGAAGGGTACTTCACAAAAATTCCAAAGGGCATTTTAACTTTCCCAAAGGGACCTTTCAAAAATTCTAAAAGATTTTTTTAGATAAAAGGTGGACCATTTAAAAATTTTGAAGGGTCACTTGCATTTTTTGAAGGTATATTTTCAACAAGCCGAAGGGTACTTTTATTTTTGTGGAGGGCACTTACTAAAAAATCTGAAGGAATTCCTTTGAACAATTTGTCTAAAGGAAATGAAAAATTGTTCCTTGTAAAAAAGCTAAGAGGAAAGGAAGAAGAGCCTGAAATAGTTTTTGAAACAAATTGTCCAAAATAATGCTAAAGACAAGAAGTCCAAAGAAAATATCCTAAAGGTGACAACCTATAGAATAGACATTAGAGTTAAAAAAAGTGTGAGAACCTGAAGATGAATGTCAAAGTGACAAATGGCATGAATCTTGAGCTTTGATGTATAACAAACATAATACGTAGGTCGATGGTTCAAGATTATTTCACCATTATATAACTTGATGAGCTAGTGAAGAATAGATTACATCAAAATGACATTCTAACAAATTAACCCATCTATAGAAAAATGTAATTCAAAATATATTTATTCTATTGGTGCAAATCTAAAGGGAGATTCTTACATAATGTAATGTAACTATTTATTTTCTCAGGGTGACATATGTCCAAGTGACCCTTGAACTCCCTTGGCTCGACCTCTCTCTCAAAGGCTATATATATGCATTCTCTTGGCTCATTTTAGGGAGCCTCTATTGGTTATAGTGAAACTCTAGTTAGATTTGTATTGGTAACTCTTGAAGAAAATACAAGTGATTTTTCCATTCACACATTGCACTAGTGAGTATAAGTTTGAATCTTGTTGATAATGACTAGTGAAAAGGTTATTTTATAGCATGTCAATCTATGGTCACTTACTAATGCAGAAGGGATGATTTTTCAGGTCTATATTAGTATTATTTACTAAGTGTATAAATGTTTTATAAGTGGTATATGTGTATTCTCTTTATAGAATAGTTCATCAGCCTCCTAAACATTAAGTACCTTCCTAAATCTAACTTATGAAATATTGATGTAATAATGTCTTTTATTTTGATTTTGTGTGAAACATCTTTATTTGCCTTTCAGTGGTTTCAGTCATTTAGGAGGATAACAAATTTTGGTGCATCATCACTTGTTTTCTTAGTTGTTTTCCTTCTCCCTTTTCATTTAAAGTTTTTAGTTTAGAAAGAGCTTGAAGGTGCATCAAGGGGAGCTAGCCCCTAATCTAGAGATTCATTTGAATAGAATTGTCACCCATATCAAGAGAGATGATTCCATTTTTCCAATTTGATAAGGAGATATTAGCATCTACTCAAGGGTATAAATCCAAGTGTCAATAGTTTTTGGCATGCCCAATGGCACTTAGACATCTAAGTCCTAGAAGATTGTTCAAGATTGGAGCTGGTCTTGACACGATTGCAAATAAAGAAGAATCTAAATTTAGTACTTGGTGACTCTGTTAAATAAGTAAAAGTATTTGGTTAATGATAAATCATTCCTTCAATGCCAAAGGTGACCACAAGGTCTACTGCTAAAGTTATACCCTTCAAGTTTGTAGAATTAGCTCCATATTCTACCAAAAGGTCTAGGTTTACCAACGCTCATCCCTATAAAAGAGAGTTTGTGTTTAAACCTTCCAAATTTATGTTGCATATTATTCCTAAAATATATATTAATATTACTAATATGGATATAAGATAACCTTTTATGCCTTTTTGAGGGGCATCTTCCTTGCATCTTGCCCAATATGATCAAATTCTAGTAGCTACTCTCAAAAGTGTCCCATATTTTAGTGGGGATGGTCCTATTACTACCATTGAGCACATTAAAAATATAAATTTTTTATTTAATATCCATAATATTACCAAAGAAAATTTAGCTATTAGGTTGTTGGCCTTTTATTTCAAAGGACAAGTTTTAGATTGGTATGAGACCCTACCTATAAATTCTATTAGCTCATGGGATGAGTTGGGGACCTTATTGACTAATAGGTTTAGCAAAAAGAGTCATCACTTATCTCTAGATGATAAATTGACCATTATAAATATGGAACCACATGAATTAATTTAGTATCTCAATACTAGGTTTCAAAAAACTTGGGACAAAACCCCAATTCTTGTGAGGCCAACTACAAATAATGCATTTTGTGCTACTTGAAAGCATTGACTAGTGACATTACCATGATGATTCAGTATATGGGTATAAAAACACTTCTTTTTGAATATTAAATATCCATAAATGTTGATAATTATCTTGTATAAGTGGGAAAGATAGCTCCTAGACCTCCAATGCCACTATTTCCTGATTTGTATTCTCTTAGTCAAAGTGCATTACCCACTTTAACTCCTTTCCTTAGTTAAGAAAAATATGCCATTTCCCCTACCAATTAAATGAATGAATTAAAAATCCTATTTAAAAGTGTTACTAATGAATTTATTTCTCTTAAAAGGTAATAAGCCCAAAGCTATAGGTCTTATCAGTCCTGCAACCAGTTTGGATAAATAAATAGACCTCCTTTTTAGGGCAATAATTAAGGACAAGGTCAATCACCCATGTCAAGCCTTATCAAAGTTATAATCATAATAATACCTCATCCTCAAAATCCCTTATTCCCACTCAAAATAATTTGGTTCAGGAATAACCCAACTACCCTTATTTTGATCAAGGGCAAGAATAGGTTGCTTATGCCAATGAGATGCAAAATCAAGGCATGACTACATAAGGTGATCAAACATATCAATTGTAAAAAATTTAGATGAAAATATAATTAAATATAGAGAGTAGATAGTTTCAATATAATTCCACTCTCATAAATCATTTGGAGGGTGAGTTTTGTGCCATTAATTGTGTGGGTAATATAAGCAATCAAAATGCTAGTGTGGATACCAACACTAGATCAAAGAAAAGGGCCATTGAAGAAGTTCAAGGAACCAATCAAGGACATTTTTTGACACCTAAATAAGATTATATGGTATGAGGTCCTAATTAAGCTACTAAAACACACGAAAATTAGATGATTCCAAATTTTAGGATAGTTATTATAACCCTACCTCTACAAGCTACATCACAAGGTGTAAATGTTCATAGAGAACCCCAAGGTAAGTAATCCTTCCATTAATGTTGTGGACCAGATGAAGAAGATTAATATGAACATATATTATGGGATTGTCTAGCATTACTAGGGAAAAAATATATACTCCAAAAGGAATTGCATGGACTGGGTACACAAGATGGCCCATCTAGAAGTGATAATGTACTTTTGGTCAATAAAACTCAATCTATATATGGTTAGGTGAAAAAATATGAGAATAATCCTCCTTTATACCTATATTTAATTATTGGTGATTTATTGGTTCATAATTTCATCATAGATAGTGTAGAAAGCACATTAGTTGTGCCCAAATGCATAGCAGATAAGCTAGGCATCAAATACAAGCCAATAACTAAAGGAGTTTTGCAATTGGATGGATCACTAGCCAAGACTTTAGGGGTTGTGAAAGGTTTAAACTTGATCCTTAATTCTTTTCATACCTTTTAAATTCCTCATGATGTGGTGGTATGAAATTTACCTTCTTATTTTTCTCTTTGCTTGTCAAGAGACTTTACATCTAAGATAGGTTGATACTTGGCAACTAATTGGTCCTACATGGTATTTAGCAAAAAATATGGCACTAAAGTGAAGATTGAGTTATAACCTATTAATAGAGATAAATTAGAAACATATTAACCTAAGGTAGAAAATTTTAACTATGCTATCATTGATGAAGAGGAGTTTCACATTGATCAATCCCCATCATCTTCCCTTGAAGGAGTTTTTGATTTGTTCCTAGATGAGTGCGGAGATGACAACTATGTGCATGATCCTTACAAGTTTATTGAAAAAACTAGTATTGGATTATATTATATGAATGATAAGGATTATTTAATGCCTAATTTGATGAAGTCAAATGAATATGTGAATGACTTATGACAACTCTTCTTTGATGGATCTAGAAGCAAGATTGGGGCTGGTGGTGGAGCAATGTTGGTTTCACCTTCAGAGGAAAGGTATTTTTCAACATTTATATTTTAGTTATATTTTTCTTGTAATGTATCAAAATATGAGGCCCTCATTCATGGCCTTAAGTGGGTAAGTAAAATAGGTGTCAAATAATTTCAATTGTTTAGTGATAGTGAGCTCATTGTCAATCAAGTTAGAGGGAAGAATTTGACCAAGAAATCCTTGCTCAAGTCCTATAAGCATAGAGCTTGGGACCTTGTAGAATAATTCAAGGAATTTAATATAAATTTTATTATAAGAGAAGATAATAATCATGCTAATATATTGGCATCTATTGGTGCTCAATTTGATGTTTTAAAAGGCATAAGAGAAGACAAAAATCAACCTCATCTAAAGGTGATCGTGAGACCTTCTATACCAGATAATGTCACCAATTGGTAGGTTTTTGAGAGTGATGAACATATATCCCTCTTCCTGTAAGAAGAGGTTGATTTATGTATAAAGAACTAGTCTAAGCTTCAACAACAATATGGAGGGCAGATTGTCCAGCTAAAATCCAACAAGCTTCCCAAAGGCCTAGTGACTCTTGAAATCATATTCAATGAAGATGACTAGCTCAAGAAGGAGAAGGTAAGCATGTCAACCAATAAATATAACTATGAAAGGGTATAAATCTTTAAAGATAAGTTACTTTCACTTCAAAAAGTATGCACTAGGTAAGAGAGGCATGATTCCATTAAATTATGCAAGGAGTTTCATGATATTTTTGCATGGGAGTATAGTGATTTGAAAGGTTTTTATACAAACTTGGCTCAATATACCATAGAGTTAGATTAAAATTCCAAACCCATCAAGAAAAAACAAAGGCCAATAAATCCCAAGATTGAACCACTCATGAAGAAAGAGCTCATGAAGCTGATTGAATCCAGAATCATTTTTCCTATCAAGCATTCTTCCTGGTTGGCCAATTTAGTCCCTGTTAGGAATAAAAATGGAGAGATAAGATTGTGTGTAGACTTTATGGAATTGAATAGAGTGTCTTTGAAGGATAATTACCCACTCCCTTCTATGGAGGAAATTCAATAAGTGGTGGTAGGTAGTGAGAGATTTTCTCTCTTAGATGGTTATTCTGAGTAAAATCAAATTTTGGTGAAAGAAAGTGACCAATACAAGATGGTATTGACCACCAAATGGGGTACATATTCCTATAGGAAGATTCCATTTGGATTATCAAATATTGTATCTACTTTCCAATGTGTAATGGATATGGCTTTCCAATGACTAATCAATGACATTATATTAGTTTATCTTGATGATGTGACAATTTGCTCCAAGGATGCAAATGATCATTTGAAACACCTGAGACACATTTTTGAGAGGTGTAGAGAGTTTTGAATATCTCTAAAACTAAGGAAGTGTGTGTTTGTTTTTTATGAAGGCAAACTCTTAAGCCACATTATTTCCAAGAAAGGTCTATCCATTGATCCTAAAAGGGTAAGTGCCATCCTAGCATTATCTTTTCCTAAGCATAAGAAGGGTCTATAAAGATTCTTTGGTAAGATAAATTTAATTAGGAGGTTTATTCCTAATTTTGATAACATGGTCAAGCCCGTGACATCTATGCTAAGTAAGGATAAGACATTCACTTGATCAAGAAGGAGAAAATAAATTTTTGAAGAGATTAAACATGTCATTCCCTAGGCCCCTACTCTTGTAAGTGCTAACTTCTCCAAGGACTTCAATCTATATACTTTTGGGAATGAAGAGGTAATCTCTACCATACTTATTCAAGATAATGATGAAAGTTTAGAACAACCTATTACCTTCTTTAGTCAAGGTCTAGAAGGTTATGAGACAAGATATACATATGTGGAGAAATAAGTGCTTTCAATCATAAGGAGTTTGAAGAAGTTCAGGCATATGTTGTCTAGAAACAAGATTCACATTTTTGTGCCTCATCTTGGTGTGAAAGATTTTCTATTGAGCTGATATTTGAATGAAAAAAGAGTAGGTTGGATTACCAAAGTGATGGAATATAATGTGGAGATCAAAAGAACCAAGTTAGTGAAAGGAAAAAGACTGTGTGAGCATCTTGCTTCAAATTTGAAAGAGAAAAGGGAGATTGTTTTGGCACTTCATGATGATCCTATGATAGCCATACCTTTAGCCACAAGGAGATGGACACAAGACATGATTAATTTCCCTCAAAATAATGAGTTTCCATAAGGTCTTGATAGAGCCAAAAGAAGGTATTTTATCATACAATCCAATCTTTGTGTACTTGTTGATGGAGTACTATTTAGGAAGGACTTTTTAGGTGTGCCTTTGAGGTGTATTGATTTAGATCAGATTAATAAATTAATGCATGAGTTCCATGATGGGCCAACTAGTGGCCATTTTACTCCAAGAACTATAGCTTATAAGGTTATGAGAGCTAGATACTTTTGGTTTAGCTTGTTTAAAGATACCCATGCTTGGGTAAGGAAATGTCAAAAGTGTGTTATTTTTTATGGCAAAAAAAAGCTAGTTGCCTTGCCTCTTCACCCAATCTAGGTCAAATAAACCTTCATGCAATGGGGTTTGGATTTCATAGGTATGATCAATCTTCCTTCTAGTACTGGTCATGAGTGGGTGTTAACTGCCACCGATTATTTTACAAGATGGGTGGAAGCTATAGCTCTTAAGGAGGCAAATGAAAACTCAGTCTTGGACTTCTATGAAGGTATAGTAACTAGATTTGGATCTCTTTCAATAATCATTTTAGATAATGCACTAGCCTTCTTAGGAACAAGGACAAGTGAATGGGTGTTAAATCATGGCATCTATCTTAGCACCTCCTCCAACTAATACCCCAGGGAAATGGACTAACTAAATCCACAAACAAGAATTTAATCAAGATCATAAAGAGGACTATGGAGGAGAATCAAAGAACTTGGTATACTAAGTTGAAGACAACCCTTTGGGCTGATAGAATTATTCCAAAGAGAGCAATTGGATTCACCATACACACTTATGTATGGAAGGGAAGCTAAAATTCCTATCTCACTTTAGTTACCATCTTTAGATCTGACCTATTAGCTACAATTGATGGAGAATGATAGCATGGAGGTCATATTATGTGAGCTGATGGAGCTTGAGGAGTCAAGAGATCAAGTTATGCACACCATGACTACTGACTACTAGCAAACAAACAAGTATTTTGATAATAAATCCATGCCAAGGAGTTTAAAAGAAGGAGACATTGTCCTAAAATGGGATGAAGATAGGTCCAAACCTGGAAAGCACATAAAGTTTGATGCTTTGTGGAGTGGACCATATATGATCACATAGTACAAATAATACAATGATTTATAACTCTCAAAGTTGGATAGAGAGGAGCTTCATATCCCAATTAATGGGACATATTTAAAAGCATTGTTATTGATGGTTCTCTTATTTCTATTGTACATAGTTTCCTATTTTCCTTATGTTCCCTAAGTACTTATGTACATGTGTGAGTTTGTCCTTATCTAGTTTTGTGTTGTCTTTTCTTGGTATTGTTATTGTTGTGTGGTGTGTTTCCTTGTGTTTTATTTTGTAAAAATCCTTGTTAGTCATCTTTAAGAATCCATTGACTTCATTGGCCTTGAGTTAGATAAGGCTACTATTTTGGTTAGTATAGCAAGCATACTAACCCTATAAATCACCAATTTGTTGACCAAATTTTGGCATTTTAGGCCAACATTAGATAACCCTTTTTTGAAAAAAACATCTGAGTCTATACCTTTATTCAACTCTAGTATGCAGGTTTCATTTAGAAGAAGTGTTCTTATACAAAGCTGAAGTCTTTTACATATAAAAAACCCAAGTGTTTTCCTTTTGAAAGCTTTATTCTTTAGTATTTTGGCTAAGTCCTTTGTAATGAATTCTTTCAAGTTTTTATTCTAAGCCTTTGTTTAATTCTTTTATAATTTTTATTCGAGGGTTTTCTTTTAAGTTTATTTCTTTAGGATTTCATTCAGTAGAATTCTTTTGGAAAAATTGCTTGAGGCAACTTTTTTTGAAAGGTATATTTCAACTTTCTCGAAGGACACTTTCTCACCATAAATGGCCTAGACAAGTCTTCCAAAGGGTATATTTCCTTTCAAAATGGGCACTTTAACTATTTTGAATGACACTTTGGCTTGATTCAAAGTTCATGAAAGGTATTTTTTACTTTCAGAAGGGTCATTTGCACAAAATCTAAAAAGGCCATTCTAGAGTTTCGAAGGTCCACTTCAAAAAATCTAAAGGGTATGTTTCATTTTTTTGAAGAGACACTTTCAATTTATTTGAAAGATATCTTCAATCTAAAAGGGACACTTGAAAATTTTACAAAGCGTATGTTTGTAACTTTTTCAAAGGACCTTTTCAAGTTGAAGGATATTTTCAATTCTTTCAAAAGGTCACCTTCATTTTTTTTGAAAGAACACTTACCTTTCTAAAGGGTACTTCACAGAAAGTTTGAAGGGAATTTCAACTTTCCTGAAGGGACCTTTCAAAAATTCTAAAGGATTGTTTCAGAGAAAAGGTGGACCATTTCAAAATTCTGAAGGGTCACTTGCATTTTTCTGAAGATATGTTTTCAACAAGTCGAAGGGTACTTTTATTTTTTTAGAGGGCACTTAACAAAAAATCCAAAGGAATTCCTTCATACAATTTGTATGAAGGAAATGAGAAATTGTTCCTTGAAAAAAATCTAAGAGGAAAGGAAGAAGAGCCCAAAATAATTCTTTTAGACAAATTGTCTAAAAGAATGCCGAAGATAAGAAGTCCAAAAAAAATACCTGAAAGGTGATGACCCATAGAATGTCAATTTCAAGTTGCAAGGAATAGCCATTGGAGTTAAAAAAAAGTATGGGAACCTGAAGATGAATGTTAAAGTGATAAATGGCATGAATCATATGCTCTGATGCATAACAAACATAATAGGTAGGTCGATGGTTCAATATTATTGCACTGTTATATAGCTCGATGAGTCAATAAAGATAGCTTGCATCAAAATTACATTCCAATAGATGAACCCATCTATATTAAAATGTAGTTCAAAATATCTTGATTCTGATAGTGTAATCATAAAGGGAGATTCTTATATAATGTAATGTAACTATTTATTTTCTCAGGGTGACACATGTCCAAGTGACCCTTGAACTCCCTTGGCTTGACCTCTCTCTCAAAGGCTATATATATATATATATATATATATATATTCTCTTGGCTCATTTTAGGGAGCCTTCATTGGTTATAGTGAAACTCTATTTAGATTTGTATTGGTAACTCTTAAAGAAAATACAAGTGATTTTTCCATTCACACATTTCACTATTGAGTATAAGTTCAAATATTATTTATAATGAATAGTGAAAAGGTTATTTTCTAGCATGTCAATCTATGATCACTTACCATTGTGTAGAAGGGGTGATGTTACAGGTCTCTATTAGTATTATTTACTAAGTGTATAAATGTCTTAGAAGTGGTATATGTGTATTTTATTTGTATAATCATTCATCACCCTCTTAAACATTAAGTACCTTCATAAATCTAACTTATGAAATACTGATGCAAAAATATCTTTTGTTGTGATTTTGTGTGAAACATCCTTATTTACCTTTAAGTAGTTGTTTTAGTCATTTAAGAGGATATCAAATATTGGTGCATCAATACTTGTTTTCTTAGTTATTTTCCTTCTCCATTTTCATTCAAAGTTGTTAGTTTAGAAAGATATTAAAGGTGCATCAATGGGAGCTAGCCTCTAATCTAGAGGTTCATCTCAATAGAATTGTCACCCATAACAAGAAAGATGATTCCATTTTTATACTTGGATGAGGAGAGATGATAATTTCTTCAAGGTTACAAATCCAAGTGTCAACAATAGTGCCCTATAGTGGACAATAACACCCTATGGTGGTAGTGTCTCATTCTAGGTGTTAATGTTTGTCTAGTCTAAAATCTAGGTGATCTGAACTACTTTTTGAGTCACTATTTTTTCTTGTGTTTGATTTATAAAACTAAAAATGATCTATGAATAAAAAATTAAGAGCCTAATCTCTATGACAAACCCCTATGAATTCCCCATATTTTGAGGGTATTTATTAAACCTATGTAAGAACTATCCTCAAAATAAGTAGTTCTACAAAATGTGTTAGTTAGAGCATATGCATGATATTCCAATACAATGTGAAAATAAAACATCAAAATGTAAAAGTATTTGAGCATAAGTAGGTAATGTAATATGTATGTTGTAATCTAACATTGCACAAGGGTTTTAGGATAGATGTAATCAATGTGTATAATATAAAATCTGAGTAGATACCTAGGAGGATGATGCATGATGTCCATCATGACACCCAAGTAAGAAGGATAAAAGCATGAGGTCCCTCAAGGCATCAAAAATTGGTGTGTGTGTGTGTGTGTAAAAAGAAAAGACAAGTGTCATGGTGAAAAAACATACATATAAACACATGAGGCACACAAAAGTAGGCTAAGGGGACATAATATAAGTGACATGGGCACATGTGACTAAATATGAGAATGAAGACATACAAGGACATGTTCAAATGTCCACATACGCAAGAAATAAGAAATTTGGATTAGATCCACATGGAAACAAATGTTAAAATGTCTATACATACAATTAGTAAAGCACACACAAGGGACATGGGCACATGTCCAAGGTATACAAACATATAAGTGGCATAGAACGATAGAGCAATGGCATATTCAAATTCCCTCAAAGATGGATGAAGCATAAGAAACATAATCAAGTATAATAAAGGAAAAATATAAATTAAATCATGTATAATTATGTAGTAAAAATCTATGTAAATGCTATGATGTACATATGTTGAGTATAACTAGTGATAGTTGGTAAAATTTTTGAGTGATGAGTGGAAATGATCAATATCAAGATATATCAATGCATACACTAGAATGTATATAATGTAAGAATAGATCCTATTAAAATAAAATGTGTATGAGATACCCTCGAGTGGGTGGATGTATCAAATGAATAAACTTGGATTGATGTATATGCCTCCAGTGGGTAGATGATATCAAGTCTAGATCAATGTAGTGGACCAGATTCTTATATGTAATCTTGAATCACTTGAAAAGAATAAGTGAATCATATATGTAGGATAAAATGACTATATTAAGATACTTATCAATATTTAATGTCTAGAAAATAGTATAAATGTAAACATTTCAATGCATACAATCTATAAATTTTGTATTTTTTGAATAATATTTGTATGTTTTTGCATTTTGACATGTTATATTGTTTTTGTATTTTGACATGTTATATTATTCTTGTGTTTTTAGGATATAGGCTATGTACAAGCAAATGAAACTAAACTATGTAGAAGGAGTGAAATAGATAAGGTAGTATGTACAAGAGTAGGAACCATACTAACAAATGAGTCTCATGGGAGACTCACTATCACTATAGCTTATGTTAAATAGGGGAACTGTTATCATGCATACGGTGTGAAAAGGAAACTATGAGCCCATAATCTATTATGTTGTATGATCTATGTTTATATCTACCATTATAGTGATGTTATGATGTTAGGGCCCTAACTATGATGCCTTGTGAACTGTAGGGGTCTTAGGAACCAATCTAGTAGAAGAAAAAGCTATAGGTGATGTAGGTTTCCTATGTTGAGAAAATAAAACTGATCTTGACATAAAATGAGTAGATGAAGATCCCTTAAAATCTATGATGTATCTTTGATATAAGGGTATTTTTAGTAATGGTATCTATGGGAAAGAATGTGTATGTGTAGATACTATAAGAGTAGGCCTAGACTACACTAATGGCTCTACTGAACTCTATGGTATATGCATAGGAGTTTTACTCTTAGACATAACTAATAGCCATGTAATATTTAGTAATGGTGATATAATTTTAACTATATTCTGTGTTGGAACTACCTATGGGATGGGTAGAGTATACTCATATGGGACACCTTCAATCTTAACCACATGATTAGCATGTATATACTTTAGGCATCAATGTACTATAGATGTTATGGCTTGGACATACTATAACCATGGCCTACCCAATAATATATCAAATACACTTGTACTAGGTACTACTAAGAACCGAGTGGTTATGTGTGTTGCTCTAACATGTATTAGAAGCATAATCTCCCTGATGGAGCTCTAAACTTGGCCATTGAAACCAATAATGAATGTATCTATGAGGAATATATCCTTATCTATGTAGCTCAAGTGATGTAGGAGTATCATAGTACACATGATTATGCTTGACACATTGTTAGCCATAACACTCTGAATAAGATGATGGTGTATGCATGCTTGTATGAAGAGCACATGTAAATATGTGTCATCATCCACAATATCTTGCTCTAAAAATGGGATTAGTATGGGTGTCATTGTAGTGTGATACATTCCAATAATGTTATGCAAGGTATGTGCCTCTTCTATAACTATGTGATAATAATCTAGTGTGTGGTGCACTTGGTATGTATAGTGAACACCTGATGTGCCTCTATCTCATTCATTGTATGCTTTAGGAATGGATCTAAAAATATATTTAGTTTTTAGCCTCTATTTGTTTATTTTTTTGTACCTCTATGGGTGTTCCTACATCAATAATATTATCCTTAATGAGATATTTTATCTTGTGTTTTAGACTAATGCATTTGTTTGTTGTGTGTCTTGGTGCCATGTGATACTTGTAGAATGCATTTGAATCATATTTATTTAGAAGAGATCATGTCATATCAACCTTTTTAATAGGAGGGAGAGATATGACATTGCATTCCAATATTTATTTTAAAACTCATGCTTGTAACTCTAAAAGATTTTTAAAAAATTTATATTGAGGAGCAGATAAAACCAGTCTGGAGATGGCTCAAAAGCTACATTGATTATGGCCTTTTGATCATGTTTTTTATATATGGCCTTTACCTTGTATGAAGGCTTCTTTTAACTCGTAATAGTTGATTTTGATCCATTTGTGTACTTGAGTTTTCCCATTGATAAGAGCTTAACCTCTCTTTCCTTCACTGTGTGGCATAAATTGGTAAATATAGGAAACTTATGGAACAAGATAGCTTTGGTAATGTGGTAAGAGCTTTGTTTCAATATGTCCTAAATCTCTCTGTTTGCAATGGGGCTAGTTAATTTGGCTAGTATTATCTTGTACCATAAGACATAATCGACAATAAGGTCATTCAAGTTTTGCTTTAACTATACTAATTGTGCATATAATATCTTATCACTGATATTGATAAATAAGTGTTCTAATAACATGTTAGATAAAGGGTTAAATTTCATGATAGATTGATTTTTTAAATCATAAAACCATTACAGGGCATAATCCTTAAAATTGCATGGAAATAACTTCATAATAAGTTAATCATTAGACACATAGTCAAGGCATGATATGTGAAAAGCTCTGAGATGATGCTCTTGGTCACCCTTGCTATCATATAATGTAAGCTTGGGTGCCATGAAATTGGATGGCAAGGGAGTTACCACTATGTGATGTGCTAAAGGTGTATGTAAGAGAATGTTAGAATCTAAGGTATTTGATGGCCTAGTGGCTTCCTTCTCAATATGTAACACCTTAGAATATAGAGTATGAATCTCATGCATAAGGGATTGCACATCTCAAATGGAGGAACTAGCCATAAGTGGTGTAGTTGTCACTGATGGTTGTTGAATAACAATTTTAGGATGGCATATTTGATTTGGTTGAGTTGGTCCCACTGGAAGTGTAACAACATTATTAATTGGGGGAGTTGAATATTGAACATTATTTATATTATTATTGATTTCTAGTATGGCTTATAGGATTTATGCATGATCAAGGGGTTGTTCTTAAATTCTATCTCTGAAGCCTTGTAATACTTCATCTTTGTTCATAATTATGTCTTTATTATTAAGTAGAGGGAGAGTGTCTTGATTATCAATGTGTACCTCATCTTGATCTTGGTTATATTATTCATCTTCATATGCATTATCATTGAAATCCACATAATCAAGGTGAGAAGGATTCATAGATAGAGTTATGATAGGTTCTTTGTCCATGTTATAGGCTCAGTAGCAAGAATATAAATATGTTTTATAGGATTACCACCTAGTCTAGCACTTCTTCTTAATGGAAGAGAGAGAGCTTTTTTAGATGGCATATAGTAAAAAAATTGGAATAGAGCTAATAAAACAAAATATATGAATTTTGAAATTTTGGTAGTAGCTAATGAAAAAATGAAAAAAAAGGATAAAAACCCTAAGAGAATCTAGGGTTAGGGTTTTTTGAATCTAGTGTTTCACAACAAAAATTTAAATTATATTCAAATAAATTGAAACCCTAATATGAGATTGATTTAATTTAGCTAGGTTGTCTAAAAAAATCAAAAAATAAAAAGTATGCAGCCCTAAATTTATCACACAAAAATTGGAATTAATGTAAACTAGGGTTTGAATCAATATTCAAAGTAAGTCAAGTTCACCAAATGATTTAACCTTCTATGGTTTTACATGTGTAAATCCTAAGCTAGATTAAAGGGTTGAGTTGTCTAAATTAGTTAAATAATTAAAATAATTAGCCACTAATTTGTTATGGATTTTGACTTCTTTTGATTTTCTAAAATAGTAATAAATATGCATAAATAGAGAATTATCTAGAAAGTGACTATCACAGATGACCTGAGTTCTAAAAACTAGGTTCTTAACAAGTTTGAGTATAATCAACAGGGTTATGGGATTTGTTCTCTTACCTAGTACTTGGTTCAAGTGAAAGTGAATGTTATCTTGAATGCCTTAAGTTTGCTTAAGCTTTGAAATATTTGAGATTTGGGTTTAGGGATATTATAGATGGTAGTATGTAGATGTAGGGTATAATAGGGATCAAATACCTTAATTTTATTCAACTTGTTTCTTATTTGGATAGGCTTTTGAATCTATTTTCCATCTAGTCTATAGAGTTTATATAGACTTGTATTTATAGATATATAGCTTGTACAGATGATAAAATGTACTTAGGCCAACCTTAGGAGGGGCACACATCTAAAAAAGTATCCATCTAGGAGAGTTAGGTCAAGGGACACTAGTGCCCAATTAGGGACACTAGTGCCATATAGCTATAGTGTCCTTAGTATGGCACTAGTGTCTAATTAAAAAACTATTGGGCACACTAGGTTAGCATCTCAGAATACTATCCAGGGATTGTGTTTGAGTTGACTATAGATGTTTGTGGTCTACCGAAAGGATGAAAAAGTGTGGTAAAGGATCTAGGATAGGTCTAGGGATAAGCTATGAATAAGATATCTTAAGAAACACTCTTAGCATGCAAATACCACTTTTATGTGATTACATTTTCTCACCTTTAAGATAGAAATGTAGTAAAGTTAATGTTAGGAACCTGTGCTACCCTTTCTATTTACTTTGTTAATATATTAGTTGGTATGCATACATATGATTTGTAAGTCATCTTGTGAGCATTTTGTTTTATCCCACATTCATGGGA
This sequence comes from Torreya grandis, assembly GCA_037957365.1. Classification (NCBI taxonomy): domain Eukaryota; kingdom Viridiplantae; phylum Streptophyta; class Pinopsida; order Cupressales; family Taxaceae; genus Torreya; species Torreya grandis. The sequence continues at coordinate 1,783,257 of JARHVA010001342.1, read as the reverse complement.
GGTAGTAGTTTATTAGATTAGACTTAATATATAAGTAAGTGTTGAGGCCAATGAACTCATCTACAAATTTATTGTATTGAGATTACTTAAAGGAGGTTGCTCCCTCTAAATGGCATGTGATCAATATAATCCCTTTAGTATTTTTGTTATTTATATAAATATGTTATTTAGTGAATTTTCATTAATTTTTTGTAGGAGGATCCTCTCATATAGTATCAAATCACTTTCCATAGTTAATTTTTTTCTCAAAAAGTGTTTTTTTGTTTTACTACATTGTGTTTTATTTTACTCTGGACATTATAATTTGTTTTAGATTAGGGTGAAAACCTATTTTCATAACTATGGGAAGTGCTTGGGCATAAGTATTAAAACTCATTGTGAGGATTACCATAGTAACCCTAAAGTAGCTGGCCCATTGAGAGGACCTACTAGTGAAAAGGGTAATGAACCCATCCTGATTGACTAATTCCCACCCATGAGGAAAACTAAGAGTCACTTATGGGTAAATCTATGGCCATAATTTTTTTATAGAATGGTACTCATTCAAGCAAAATTGGTGACCAGAGAGATATCTTTAAACCATTAGGCAATCATTAAAACTTGGGGCCCATTTCTATTAGTTTTAGAATATTACCAATGAAATATTAGAAAAACTTACCATATCAAATCTTTGCATATTACTAGTAGAGTATCAAAAAACTTGGCATATTAGTTTCAACATATTACTAATAAAGTATCATAAAACTTGCCATATTAGATCTATGCATATTACTAGTAGAGTCTCAGAATACTTGTCATACTAGTTTCAAAATATTCTCATCGTACTATCAAAAAACTTGTTTTTTTAATCATATCTCTCCACTTATGACTCTGTTGCTTCTCAAAATTTACTATGACACCTAAAATTTCATTCTTCACATTTTCTTCTTTGATGTTCCATACCCCAGTTCCACTTCTAATTGTTAAAAATCTCAATTTTTCATTTTTTCAGGTTTTGCCATAACTTCTTTAGTTTTTGTCCATTTACCTCAAAAAATCTTGATAGTTTTCATTCCCATTTTATTCTCCTTTGTCCTTTTTTGAAATTTTTTCCATTTTTTCCATTCCACTTCCAAATTTACCCTCAACTTTGTTAATCATACTTAGTGTAAAAAACCTAGTAAAAGTACCTTTACACTTTCTAACTTTGCCCAAATTAAAAAATTCCCTTAATCGTGTCTTAACTATAGTTTTACTATCCATTAAAAAAAATCTCTTATTATATACATGGTAGTAACCCAAATGGAGGATGAAATTTCCACCCTCAAGAACAAAATCAAAAATCTTGATGAAAAAATTTTTAGACTCAATCTTCAACATATTGCCTTGAACAACATATAGCATCTAAAGTCCTCTTCAAACATCAGGTTTTCTTCTTCCAATAATTTTCATGGGTTGAAGCTTGATTTTCCTTGATTTAAAGGTGCAGATCCAACTAGATGGATCTATCAGGTAGAATAATATTTTAGTCTACATAATACTTTTGATGCCAATCAAGTCCCACTTACATCCTTTCACTTGGAACATGAATCCCTTCAATGTTACAATTAGTATATCAAGGATCATGATGAGCCAATATGGAATGATTTTGGCACCCTCATTTTCAATAGTTTGGCCCTAGTGCTTTTGATGACTTCACTAGAGCACTCACTAATTTTTCCAAATAAGAACCATGAGAGAATATTAGATGAAATTTTAAAAACTAGCCAATCACATAGAGGGATTGTTCGATGAATTATTTAATATTTGATTTATCAGTGGTCTAAAAGATGCAATTTGATCTGAGGTGAAAATGTTTTGGCTCAACATAATGATGAAAGCCCTAGATTGCCTAAGTTGGTAGAGGACAAGATCACAGCTCAGTAGTGATCCAAATCTAATTTTGTTTCATTCAAAAATACAACTTCATAATTTTTTCACACAATTCCAACCCCCAAAACCACTCCTATCAAGCATTTGACTGAATTAGAGATGTAGACATGTAGATAAAAATGACTATGTTATAATTGTGATGACAAATTCACTTAGGGATATTGATGTGTTGAGAAAAATATATACCTAATTGATGTGGACTCTCTACCTAAAACTAAAGTTTGGGAAGATGCTTAGGATATAGTAGATGATCTGGAAGAAACTCAACCAATTTTGGAACTTACTTCTTAGGAAGAGCAACTAGAGATCTCTCTTCATGCCTTAGCAGGAGTCACCACCCCACAAATCATGTAAGTCAGGGTTTACTTCAAAAATATCCCTCTTACAATACTCATTGATTCTATTAGCACTCATAAATTCATTGACCCTTGGATCACCAAATAGGATGATTGTTTTGTCTATCTTACTCTAACTTTGAAGTCATGATTTCTAATAGGAGCAAATTATCTTGAAAAGGGAAGTGTCACAAGTGTGTATCTCTATTGGAGATTATAAATTACACTCTGACATGTTTTACTTGCCCTTAGGATGATGTGATGTTAGTTTAGGAACCCAATGGTTATACACACTTAGACCTATCTTATGGGATTTTGATGGACTTTAGATGTAGTTTTTAGACAATGGGAAAAAACACACATTAAAAGGCTTACAATCAGGGTCTTTTAGCATCATAAGTTCCCATAAGATGGAAAATATTCATAATAATAATTCACATGGCACCATTTCCCAACTCCATTCCATTCAAATGTAACCATCAATGGTCTTCACTACTTCTAATCTACAAACCATTCTACATAGGTATGCATGTGTCTTTGTTGAACCAATTGGATTGCCACCTTCACGGCTAGAGGACCATTGTATTTATCTCCTTCTTGGAAGTGTTCCTCCCAACATCAATCCCTACCACTACCCATTTTAGCAAAATATCAAGATCGAGATGCTCATTTGAGACTTATTGAAGCAAGGAATTATTTGCCCCATTATCAACCCATATTCTTCCCCAGTTCTCCTTGTCTTGAAAAAATATGGGTCATGGTGCCTCTACTTTGACTATCGAGTACTTAATCACATCACAATCAAGGATAAGTTCTCAATCCTATTATTTATGGGCTTCATGGTGCTCATTTTTTCTCAAACTTAGATCTTCATTATGGATATAACTAGATCCAGCTTCATGAGGATGATATCCCTAAGATAGATTTCTAAATGTGTGATGGACACTATGAGTTTCTAGTCATTATATTTTCCCTCACTAATGCTCCTTCAGCATTATAGTAATTTATGAATAAACTATTTTGAACCTACCTATGAAAATTGATTATGGTCTTCTTTGATGATACCCTCATCTATAGTAAAACATGGTTTGAGCATTTCCAACATATGGATCTTTTACTACAACTTCTATCTAATCATCATCTCTATGAAAAATATTCCAAATGTTCTTTTGGCCAAGATGAAGTGAAGTATCTCAGGCATATTATTTCAGCCCAAGGGGTTTGGGTGGATCCCAAAAAACTAGTAGACATGATAAATTGGCCTCATCCTTAAAAAATCAAGAGCCTTCAGGGTTTTTTTTGAGCTAACTAGAACTATCACAAGTTTATCAAGGATTACAGGAAGATTATAGCTCTATTGACAACTATCTTGAAAAATTATGCTTTTACATGGACACAAGTTATTGAGTATACATTTAAAGAATTGAAACAAACTATGTGTACTACACCTATTCTAGCTATGTTATATTTTTCCAAGACCTTTACTATCAAGAGTGATGCTTGAAATAATGGACTTGGTGTTTTTTTCCTCCAAGAAGGATGCCCCATTACATTCACTAGTAAATCCCTTTTTGGAAATAATTTAGTGTTATCTACTTATGAGAAAGAAATGATGACAATTTTAAATTCAGTATATAAGTGGAAGCCATACCTACTAGGGAATCATTTTTGCATAAAAAATAATCACCATAGTCTAAAATATTTCCTAGAACAATGGGTTTCTACCCCATCACAATAAAAATGGGTCAGCAAACTCATGAGTTATGATATGAGATCACTTACAATAAGGGTAAGGACAATATTGTAGCTGATGTTTTATCTCACACATTTGTAGACCAAGCTTCTTTTTCATCTATTTCCATACCTATTCTAAAATTGGTTGGACATTGTACAATAAGGTTATGTCAATGAATCTTCATTATCTCAAATCATTCAATAGTTGGCCACTAACCTCTTTGGAGTACCACATTACTATTAATATGGTGCTTTTTTATGATACAAGGACCATTTGATGCTTCCATAGAGCATAGATCTTCAACAGGCTATATTTTACAAACTCCATGCTTCTCCATCCATAGGGAACTAAGGGTTTCTCAAAAATTATGAGCAGGCATGACATAACTTCTTTTGGAAGGGAATGAAAAAGATAATTCAATAGATGGATGATAAATATGATACCTATCAACATAGTAATGATGAAATAACACTCATTCCTAGATTACTTGAAACCTTGCCCATGCCTACTAGGATTTGGATAGATATTTATATGGATTTTATTGAGGGACTCCCTAAATCTAGATGGAAAATAATGATCTTGGTTGTGGTTAATCACCTCTCCAAACATAGTCATTTTTGTGCCCTCAACCATCCCTATACCACCTCCACAGTCTTGGACCAGAGTTTCCATCTTAATAACATTCATTTTTCCATTATCTTATATCGTGATGCAACCTTTACCAGTCATTTTTGGATAAAACTATTTTGACATACTAGTACCCAACTAGAGATGAGTTTTAGGTATCATCTACAAATGAATGGCTAGACTGAAATTGTCAATAAATGCTTGAAAATTTTCCTTCATCACTTTAGCTTAGAATAACAACATCAATGGTAAAATGGCTCCCTCTTATTGAATGGTGGTACAATACCTCTTACCACACTTTAACTAAAATGACTCCATATGAAGTAGTCTATGATCAAGCACCACTAGTAAATCATTCTATACACCCCTAGTAGTTCACCATTTCAAGTGGTCAACATGATTATATGAACCCAAGATTATATATTCAACATCTTATGGGACAATATTCGTATGGCACAAAATATAATGAAACAACAAGCTGATCAACACCATTCCAAGCATACTTTTTAAGTAGGTGAAATGGTTTTTCTTTGCCTATAGCCATATAAGTAATCATCCCTGAAACTCAAAGGGCATCATAAGCTAGCTCCCAAGTTTTATGGGCCATATAAGGTCCTCTAGAAGATTGGGTTTGTTTCTTATAAGTTGGATCTCCCACCTTCTTCCTGAATTCACCCAATATCTCATGTCTCTTATCTAAAGAAAGTTTTTTTAACAGAAATATCAGAGTGTAAATTATTTTTCTAGAACTTGATAATGAAAGATCCATACTTCTTGAGATGGAGGCAATCTTGGATAGCTTCACATGCCAACTTCACTCCTACTTCATCACAAAATTATTAATTTAGTGGCATGGAATGCAACTAGAGGATGCAACATGGGAACCACTATCTCAGATTCAACACCAATTCCCATATTTGATGCTTTGAGAACAAAGATTTTTATAAAAGGGAGGGGATGTTAAGAACCTATGCTACCCCTTATCTTTACTTTGTTAGTATATTAGTTACTATAGCTATATATGCTTTGTAAGTCATCATGTAAGCATTTTATTTTATCTCACATTCATTGGAATTAGTAGTTGTTTAGATTAGACTTAGTATATAAGTAAGTGTCGAGGCCAATGAAGGAATCCATGAATTTATTGTATTGATCTTGTTTAAAGGAGGTTTCCACCTCAAAGTGGCATGTGATCAATATAATCCATTTGGTGTTTCTCTATTTATATAAATTTATTATTTCATGCATTTTCATTAATTTTTTGCAGTAGGATCCTCTCAATGAATGACTAGTATAAAGGAAAAAGAAGAGTACCTTGACTTACCTAGAAAGTGAAGCCTATGTAGCTAAATCTGAGTATGTGAATCTAGGTTTACATATGTGAAACATGATCCAAAGCAATGACCTACAATGAAACATGCAAAAATTAGTCCTTACTTAAGAGATTATCAAAATCAAAAGACTATGCTAATTAAATTAACTATGTAAATATGAGTAAAGACAGAGGAAAGGAATGAATATACCTCATTAATTGCATAAAACAATGCATGAACCTAGTGACAACCTATGTGTATGAGTGTACATATTGATTAAATCAATAAATAACTTGGAATAAACTAATACTTTACTCAATCCTCATTTGGGTGCCTTAAGAACCCAATCTTTTTTTGACTCCATCATTGCCTACCCCTCTTCAATGGATCATGATCTATGAATAGATTGGATAAGACTATAAGTGTGTCTAACCCTATCATTTGGGTGGCTTAATAACTCCAGTAAACCATGAATCCATTGTTGCCCACTCTTATGAAGTAGATGCATCTAAAACTACATTATACAAAGAGTTAAAAGTATCTAACTATGTATATCTAATTATGTATGTCAGATCCATGGCCATTCATGTACATTAGGTAGCTTTGGGCCACTCAAGAATGTCAACCGCTATAGATGGATGAAGGCATGAAAGTAGTGATAACTTAGAATATGATAGAAGGTGTATACAATATAGATAATGACATAAAATTTTCCATTCCATATGATAAACTTGTGTGTAACTAAGAAAACCAAACTATGTGCTACTCACATGCACCCAATCTAATATCTGAGTATGTAATAACTAAATATATGTGTCTAAACTAAATGTGTGAGTGATCATGCTATGGATGATTCCCCTAAATCTAAGAAACTAATATGAACTGAGCTAAAATGAGTGTATCTAAGCAAAATTTGAATATAACTATCAAACCTGTGATTATATCTATGTAAATCCATACTATACCTAGTTTATTGGCCTAGCTAATCTATAATACCCTAAAGTTGGGGCTATTAGATAGTAACACCATGTAGTAGACAATAATGCCCTATGGTGTTAGTGTCCCAATCTAGGTTCTAATGTTTGTCTAGTTTAAAATTTGGTTGATTGTACTGCTTTTTGAGTCCCTATTTTTTCTTGTGTTTAACCTATGTTTGATTTATAAAACTAAACCTATATGTCAAAATATAATTTGTGAATAGAAATTTATGATCTTGATCACTATGACAAACCCCTATGAATGTCCCCTCTTTTGAGGGTAGTTATAGATACTATGTAAGAACTATCTTAAAAAGAAGTAGCTCTATAAAATGTGTTAGCTGGAGCATATATATGATAACTTCTTGATATTATAATATAATGTGAAAACATAACATTAGAATGTAAAATTATCTAAGCATAAGTAGGTAATGTAAGATGTATGTTTTTACTAACATTTCATAAGGGTGTCAAGATAGATGTAAGCAATGTGTATAATAGTAAAATCTAAATAAATACCTAGGGGGATGTGGTATGATGTTCATCATGACACCCAAGTAGGAAGGGTAGATGTATGAGGTCCATCATGGCATCGAAGACTATTTTGGGTAACAAGTAAAGACAAGTGTCATGGTGAAGAAGCATACAAGGAAGTGTACATATAAACACATAAGGTACACAAAAGTAGGCTAAGGGACCACAATACAAGGGACATGGGCACATGTAACTAAATTTAAGAATGAATACATATAAGGACATGTTCAAATGTCCACATACATAAGCAATAAGAAATTTTGGCTTAGACCCACATAGAAGGACATGTTAAAATGTCTGGATATACAATTAAGAGAGCACAAATAAGGGACATGGGCACATATCCAAGGCATACAAACATAGAAGTGGTATAGATCCAAAGAGCAATGGCATATTCAAATAACCTCAAAGATGGAAGAATGATAGGAAAAATAATCAAATCTAATCAAAGAAAACTAGAAATGAAAACATGTTTAACTATGTAGTATAAATCTATGTAAATTCTAAGATGTAGATATGTTGAGTTTAACTAGTGATAGTTGGTAAAATATGAGAAATCAATATTAATATATATCAATATGTAAAATGGAATGTATAGTATGTAAGGGTATAACCTAGTAGTAGTAATTGTGTAGAAGATGCCCCTGAGTGGGTGAATGTATCAAATTAAGAGACTTGGATTGGTATGTATGCCCCTGGTGGGTAGATGATAACAAGTCTAGATCAGTGTAGCAGACTAGATTCCTATATGTAATCTATAATCACTTGATAAGAACAAGTGAAGCATTTGTGTATGATAAAAGAAATATACTAAGATAGCTAACATATGTAATATCTTGTAAGTAGTAGAAATGTAAACATAACAATGCATAAAAACTATAAATTTTGTAGTTTTCTGAGTAATATTTGAATGTTTTTATATTTTGACATGTTATATCATTTTTGTATTGTCTGGATATAAGCTATGTACAAGAAAATGAAAATAAAATATGTACAAGGAGCAAGGGAAAAGAAAGTATGTACAAGTAAAATGACAGTGAAGAGTGCATTGTTTATATGTAGAATCTCCTTAGATGCATGACATTCAATGTATTTTTGACTACCTTTCCATCAAGTGAAGTTAGATGATATACTTTTGGGCTAAGATTTTATGTGATGATGTATGGTTTGAGTCAATTTGGTTTACACTTTTATTTATTTTCTTCTTTGGCATTGACATTTTTGATATTTTATTTCAATACTAGATCATTGATTTTAGATTCCCTATTATGGACTCCATTATTATAGGTTCTCTAGATTCACTTTTGATAAGCTCTAAGATGTTATGTGGCTTGGATACATATGTGATCTAAATTCTCTATTTCATGGAGACATCACTCTCTATACTTATCATTAGTGATGAGTCCTTTTAAATATACCTATAAATATGGGATTTCTAATTCCAATGGAATAATGTATTATGTGCCATATATAAGTGATTAAGGAGTAGCTCATATTAGTATACATATACTAATGTGGTAATCCAAAAGTACATAGATGAGTTTATTATTCTGATCATCACCAACATTTGGTAAATATTTTGCTGAGAATACTATTGATCATCTTATTCATTGCCTCTACTTGATCATTACCCTATGGGTAGTATGGTGTAGAGAATGTTAGATTTTGTATTTACCACAAAAAAATTCCCTTTTTTTTTCTTAAAACAGGTTCCATTATCTATAATTATGGTTTATGGTAGATCAAAATAGGAAATAATATTGGTTATGATAAATTGGAAAATATTCTCCCCCTTTATTGATTGTAATGAAATGGCTTCTACATATTTTGTAAAATATTTTGTGGCCGTGATAATGAATTTGTGGCCTACTATAGATTTTGGGTTTATTTTACTGATCGTATTGAATCCCCATATCATGAATGGCCATGGTGATATGATAGGTTGAAGATACTATGAAGGTACATGGTGTAAGTTACCATGCCATTACCATTTATCACATAATTTTACATACTCTTGACATTCTTGTTCCATGGTTGACCAATAGTAACCTTGTCTAAGTAAATTGTGTGACATTGCCTTACCACTAAAATGACCACCACATTCATTATCGTGTATCTATTGAATATCTAATTTAGATTCTTCAGCTGTTAAACATTGGATTAAGTGTCTGTTAAAGATATTTTAAATAAATCACCACCAATGATGACATATCAAAGAGAGTTTAATTACAATTTTCACTTTTCATTCTTTGTAAAATTATCTAGTGTGATAGATTTATTCAAAAATTTATATATGTTAGAGAACCATTTATATGGTGTTAAACTGCATGTGGTTACTAGGATTATTAGAGTGATAAGGTATGCATGGGATATCGATAAATATTGTAATTATTTAATTGTAAATAGAACTTATTTTGCATCCATTTTGATGGGGATTAATGATGTGATACTTGTCATTGCATCTTCATGATGATTGTCTTTATGTGGGATGTTCTCGATAGATAAATAATCAAACTGAGTGCATAGACACTAAACCATGTTCTTATAAGGAATCAAATTTTCTTATTTTATTTGGTAAATATTTATGACTTGATTAATAATTAATTAGGATTCCCCATAAAATTTTATTAATTTTATGTTGAGATCCTGAGTTGCTTGAAGGCCTAAGATGAGAGCCTCATATTCCATGATATTATTAGTGCATAAAAATTTGAGTCAATATGCAAGAGGTACTATATATGCCATGGGATCAATGAAAATAATTTTAGTTCTAACACTAGATGTAATTATAGAATCGTAAAAAACATTATCCATGTATCTGTAGTGGTATTATATGCTGTGAAATCATTATTAATAGGATTTGTATCCATTAATGGATTTTTTACCAATTGGTTTGCAATTATTTGACCTTTTAATGATTTTTTTAATATGATTTTGAGGTCAAATTATGTAATATAACCCATTTTTCAATATAGCCTAAAAGATGTGGTTTTAACATCAAGAATTTTAAGGGATCAACCTTAGTAACGATCTGTGTCTCATTATTAAACATGTAGTGATGAATTTTTTAAGTATTAAATACTAGTGATAAATTTTTTTTTTCAATCGTTGGATAATTTCACTCATAGTAAACTAGTGTACAACTGATGCAGTAAATTTCTAACTCTTTATGTTAGTCATCATGTTGTGCTAGGAGTGCTCCCAGTACATGATCTATCATTCAAAGGTAAAGTAGGAGTGGTTTACCAAGTATATGTGAAACCAAGATAGGAGGGTTTACTAAGTATTTCTTAAGTGTATACAATCTCTATTGACATGTGAGGTCCCACTCAAATTTCACATCCTTTTTAAGTAGTTTAGTGAGTGATTGGGTTTTATCTATGAATTGTGCCACAAATAAATGAATTGCCTAAATTTTCTATTAGAGGGACCAAAGTTATTTCAGATTATTAGGAAGAGGAATATACATGATTACTTTAACCTTTTTAGGGTCAAATTATATGTTACATTGAGATATAATGAAACCCAAAAGTTTCCCTAAGGAAACTCCAAAGACACATTTCTTAGGGTTGAGTCGAATGTTATATTTTTTGAGTATTTAAAATTTTTGTCATAAATCAATTGTATGATGTTATTGCTATTTTGAATTTTCAAACAAATCATTGACATAATATTTGACTAATTTATGAATGAGGTCATGAAAGATATATGTCATATTGCATTGGTAAATTTCATTAGCATTCTTTAATCCAAATGGCATAGCTATATAGTGGTGAAAGAAGTCCTTTTTATCTTCCTCAATAATATTGATTTGATTATACCCAACAAAACTATCCATAAAGGAGAGAATATCAAAGCCTAATGTGGAATCAACTATCATATCAATGTTTGGTAAAAGGAAATCATCTTTAGGACATGATTTATTGAGTTCTTTAGAGTCACAACATCATATTTGTCATTTAGGTTTCACAATAGGAACAATATTAGAAACCCATTATGGGTGAGCATTTAGTTGAATGAAGCTAGAATATAAAAACCATTGGATCACATCCTTAACAGGGAGAACAAATTTAAGATGAATTTTATGAATATTCTATGTTATTGGTTTGACATCAGGATATAATGTAATTATATGTACTACAATTGAGGGACCATTGCTAGGCATATCATAATAAGCCTATGTAAATACTTCCAAAAAAATAGTTAAAATTTAATGAATATCCATGTATTCTAATTTATGTCAGGTGGTAGCCATAATTAAATTTGATTGTTTCTTCATTAAATAATGTAGATTGATCTAAATTATATGGTGATCTAGGGGTTGTATCATTTGCTCAGGTAACATATTATCCAAATCATCTAAATGCTCACCAAATTATGCTTGGGCATTTATGAATGAGGAAATATATTCTTATGATATAAGGAAGGGAGATCTTCATATGCACTTAGGAATTCTAAGATAACCTCATCATTAGCAAACTCATCAAGAATTGGTAGATCTGGAGAAACTATATCATTAATGATATTTGGGTATATGATTGAAAGTGTATAAACATATTTCACTATATAAACTACTTGTGGAATAGGTGGAAAAAATGTGATGTGTTAAGAAGTATTGTGAGAGGATTTGGCATTAGATGTATCATTTATATATCTAATTCCTTGTTTGCTTTATTGATCATATGCTTTAATGGGATTCAATATTCCCTTCTCATGTTTTCCAAGGGCCTGACCTATGTATCCCAAAATTTGAAAATATCATAATGTAAAAGGTGAAGTAAATTTATTACCCTATAGAATGACAATAATTGGCGAAGTTGTATACATCTTATGAATTTTAGACTGGGGTAGTGTGGTAGAAAAATCCATGTGTGTAATATAGTTATGTGAAGGCTATGTATGTTTACAATACATAAATGGTTATTTATCCATATGGAATGTATATATATGACCTCTATAGTTGAATTTTAAACATGTATGTAATGTTGATATAACTATTTACATAGTGTGGATCCATGGTCTCCCAAGAAAGAGATTGTAATTTAGATAAGTAGGCATAATTTGGCATGTTATAGGTAGTGTTCTTGGTTTGAGGGTAAGTTTTAATGTGATTTGACCCAAAAAAAATTATGAAATGTTATCAAACCCTTAGATGCTCTTATCAGAAGCATCCAATCTATAGTATGTTTTTAAAGATGGTATAGAAAAGAGATGTTATAGATATTCAACCTTAATCCATTGTTAACTAGAAATTAATTAACACCTAACTCATTAATTAGTAAAGAAATATATAGAGTTTGGTGTAAATATATGATGTTCTAAGGTGGAAGGTCCTCTCTCTTGAAATAGATATATTCTATCCATTCCATAGTGTTGGTAATAGAATAAACATAGGCAAGATCAGTTGTTTGAGGTACCTAAGTATCATGGAGTACCACATATAAATATCTTTATATGTCTCAGAGTGATATAAATGCTCTAAAATGGAAATTTAAATTGAAGGAGTACTAATCTGATCCATAACACTATAGCCATAGGTATAAAAAACCTACCAAGATTCAGGACCAATGATGACATCATAAGCTAGACTGTGGGATCTACCAAGAGTTTAGAGCTAATAGTATATGCAGGATGTTGCCCAAATGTTTGTTATCAAGTAGGGATAATTGATACCAATGATGTTATGATATGTATAAGAATTATAGGAAAGGAATCATAATGGACTAAAGAGAAAAATGCATCTGAGGGAGATTTATTTATTTTAGGTATTATAACTATTATTTGAATTAATAAGTTATCTATGTGTATAAAGAAAAGTGTCTTAATTATATTGCACATAGGAGAGAGATAGCATTTGAAAGAAAGAATGAAACTTGAAAGACATTTGAGTTGATATGAAACATCATATATACATGTATATATGTGATCAAATATTAGTGTCTTAATTATATTTTACATAGGATAAAGATAGCATGTGAAATAAATAATAAAACATGAAATACATTTGAGTTGATATGAAGCATCATGCACACATGTATCTATGCCATTTTAAAGTTTATTCTAAATTAGAGGAAACAAACATGCAAATGAGTGTTATAAACACTGTAAAACCACACACTATGATTCCAAGTGTTGAAACACCCCTAAAGCCCGAAGGGACCAACCCTGACTTATTGATCATAAACCAAACCTAACTCAAGTTAGGATTGACCTAATAGATAACCCACCTTTAATCCCAATGTAAAATTTTAACCTCAACCATCTATAGTCACCCTAACTATCGATAGTCAAGATTGACCATTGATGGTTAGTTTTCCACTGCCTGAACCACTAAACTACCACATCACTCTAATTTGCTTTTTTATATTTAGCTCATCTAAATCATGTATGAACCCATGCATGTGAGATATAAGTTTATACAAGTTAGACCTCTTTTTAATTTATTATTTCACCTCTCTTTCCTATAAAGAGAGATGAGGAGAGGGTGAAGTTAGGTCTAGAATAAATCAATCATTCAGAGTCAAAACCTCTTGTATCAATGTTCTCTTTTGAAGATATTCTCCTAATGAACCAATGAACCAACAAGTATGATAAAACCCCAAAGTGATTCCATCCACTAGCTAATATCCAAGTACCATTACTTTAATAGAATTACTCTAGGCTCCATCACCTCAACCATTCATTTGATCAATGACTAGTAAGCTAAGTATCTATTTTTAATCATTTAGTTACTTTGTTTTTATTTTGTAACAAGCACAACCCAAACCCGTCTCTTAAAATTTCATTTTGTAACCTCATCCAAATAACTTTATTTTACCAAATCCAATCCATAGTAACTATCAATGGTCACTCTAATTACTGATAGTCTATCCTAACCATTGATAGTCACCTCAACTATCATTGATTACCTTAACCATCGATATTCACCCTAACTACCAATAATAATTGTGTGACAAAACAAAAACAAGCTATTTTCACCCACTAGACCTCAACTAAACACAATTTTTAGATCCTCTACCTAATCATCAAGCCCTACCCTATTTTATAAACCATACCTAATTTATTTATCATTAGCATTGACACACTTATTACTATAATTAGTCAATTTTGTCTATTCTTTTATTGATCACTTCTTGTACTTAATTCCAATATCTTTTATTATTTATGAAAGTAATTTATCTTCCAAAACTTGTTTATTTAAAAGTATGGATTGATATTTTCTAAGGAAGCTCGTGCTTCTTAGATATAACTTGCTAGGTATTCCACCCTAATATCTAACTAATCAAACTATTTCTTTGAGTGCTTTATTATCTATAATTCATTCCTCCAAATAAAATGAGGAGTATCTACACTCATCTAATTTAACGTGCACACAATATATCATATTTTTCTACTATACCCTTCTTGAGTTTCTTTTATCTTCTTTTCAAAAACTATTGACATAGTGGATTGCACTTGGGGTAGGAGGTCAAGCTCCAGCCTTTCCACACACAACAATGGAAACTCCCCTTCACCTATGGGACTGGTGAAGTTGGAGGGGAGAGTCTCTAGATAAGGGCTAGCTCCCTCTGATGTATCTTTTAGGCCCTGATTTCTCATACTGCTAACAAATAAATGTAAAAGGGGGGCTGAAAAGGGAGAGAGATGCTGAAAAAGAACCTAAGCCTATAAAAAGAAAAGGTGATACACCAGAAAATGTGACCCACCTAGCTCGAATATACACTTTTCACCAAGAAGAAGTGCCTATACACTTCATCTGATGTGGGAAAATCTTTTGCAATTGTGAGCTAGGGGTTTGTGGAGATACAGGGAGGAAGGAACTATCAAAGGTGTTATGAGACACACTTTGATAGCCTATTCACATGTGCCTATATTCCTACAGTAGACACTTCTAGCAGACCTGCAGAAAAGAGACTTCACAATGCACTAGACATGCTACAATCGATCTATAAAAAGCATAAAAGACAATGACTTAACACAAAAGAAGAACACAGACATATACTTTAAAGTGAAAGTCTAGATAGAGGTAAAAATGCTAAGTCCTGATTTAAGGTAAAATTTGACAGAGCTATGCCTTACAAGCTCAAGAGATTTTTGGGTAGAGTTTTGCCTTAAGGCTAAGAGAGTCGATCTTTCTCAAATGAGAATTTTTACAATAAATTGAAAGAGAAAGGGAACTTGGCTACCTTCTAGGAAAGACTTTAGCATTCTTTTTACAAGTTGGCCCATGTGTACTGAGAGCATCGAGAAGAGGAAGCCATTTGATTGTCAGATCTTGCTTTGACTTTGGCATCTCAACATTAATATGAAAGCATGATTCATGCCTCTTTTTTGTGAATAGACTACTCCCTTCAAGGCATTTACGTGGCTTGTCTACTTGTGAATGTAAACTAGAGAAAACAAGCTACACCACTTACTATTTTCACCATTTGGTGACCACCTGGCAAGTGCTATTCCAACTACAGGAATAAATCCTTGAGTTGACACCTCTTCTCACCACTTAGATTCTTTGTCCATTTCTTGCCTTGTCTCATCCTAGTTTTATCTCTTTCTAGCTCCTTCAGCACTCGAGGCTATCTTTTGGTAGGTTGCTACATTCCTTGGGATCTTTTTTGGTTAGTACTCAAGCATTTTAAAAACAAATGGCTACTTCACCATCTTAAAATTGACATCTGCACACCCATCATCATGCTTGAATACCCAATGACTAGTCTATCTTCTTGAAGTTGATAGCTTCTGAGACATCACCATCCTTGGCAAATTCCTTCGAGCATTTTCCTCTAATTTGGCCTTTTGTTTCAGACCCTCACAAAAGGGAAGTATCCCTTTGGGTCTAGAGAAATGCCCTTCATTTGGTAGCCAAGAGCCCCCTGCAAGGGCACCTACCCTTCAGGGGCATTCGATGGCCTTTTGTTTCTTCAACCTTTTCTGTGGAATTTTTTATGGGATTTTCCCATAGATTAAAAGTCCATGAGAATTGGCCACTTTGATTTATTTCAAGGTTTTCTCAGGTTCTTTTGAGCCGTGGCCTTCCTCCAAATTCTTTCAGACTTTTTGTCTGAAGGAATTCCTTTGGACAAAAAGTCTGAAAGAATTCATTCAATGCCTTAAGTCTTTTTACGCATTTTGAATTCCTTTGACTGCCTTCAAAGTGCCCTTTAGGTTTATTGAAATCAACCCTTCTAAAGGGTGATTTGTCGACCAATTACCCTCTACAAAGGGGAATTGTCCTTCGGGAGGCTCTCTTTAGTTTTCACATTGAACCACTCCTTTGAACCAATTGTTGAACGAATTGATTGAACTGGTTTAATGGTTTAAACGGTTGTTGAACCAAGGCTTTGAACCGAGCATTGAACCAATCTCATTGAACTATTTAAATTAAGCTGAGCCTTTGAACTTTGCTAATGAACTTTTGTAGTTAAACTAAAGTATTGATCAAGTGATTGAACCATCTGATTGAACTGAAGCATTAAACCAAAATGTTGAACCAATGCGTTGAACCAAGCCAATAAACTGTTTGATTGAACCAAAGTGATGAACTTAAGTGCTAAACCAAAGCACTAAACCTGGTTCAATGGTTTAAATGGCTTAAAGATGCTAACCTTCCTTGTGAATTTCTTCAGACAAGAGCCCGAAGAAGCCTTGTAAAACCCATCACTCTCTAAACTGATTCTTTATGTGCCAAAAGACTAACCTATAGAGTTCATAGAAAAAACTTCTTTGCAAAATCCATATAAACTTCACTTGTATATTCCATAGAAAATCCATGCCCTACAAAAATGGTAGAAAATCACCTACAGAGTCCATATAAATGGACCTACAGAGTCCGTAGAAATGGACCTATAGAGTCTATAGAAAGAGACCTACAGAGTCCATAGAAATTCTTGGACTTGTGTAAAATCAAAAAATGAATTGGCCTAGAACAATAGGGGAAGAAGGGGACTAATTTTTGGCTTGTTGGGAAAAAAATGGTCAACAAATTGGCGACTTCTAGGGGAAGCATGCCTGCTATGCTTAGATACCAGTTGCCTTTTAGTCCATTGGGCATGTTGTTAGATGTAACATTGAACAAAGGTTAGCAATAGCCCCAAAAGATTTAAGAATCAAACATGAAGCTTTTTACCCTAGACACAAGGGAAAGCACACATAAGACTAAAAACACTACTTGTGCAAATTGCACTTAGGGAAAGTGGGAAAAGAAACTGAAAGCAACTACTATGTACAGTTAACCAAGTATATTTGTCTCCCTCCTGGATCAAAGGGAAAATTTCTTAAGCCCCTCCCTGACTAGGAAACTTATGGTAATAGACAAGTGGTTAAATGAAGTGGAAGCTTGGCGACCTGATCCTCTTGCCTGCCACTTAGATTGGCTCGTATCTGAGTGGATTAGAATTAAACATGCTTCCAACATATACGTACTCTATTTGTTCTTGGAAGCTTGCCTCCTGTTGGTTCTTCATGCTGGTGTATCTCATCAAGAAATCAATCATTGGTGGCTCATTACCATAAGCCCCTTGATATGCATCATTGATTGGCTCATCCCCTTCTACCTCATGCTTAGGTTCCATGGTATGACCATCCTCCTTGATGACTTTAAAGAAAGTATCTTCAGATTCACTAACCTCTTGAAAAGATAAATCTGAAAGCTTGTAGCCCCTTTGCATACTTATTTGAGTCCCAATGCTACCTTCTCCACCCTTATCAGCTCATAGCCTCCTTAAAGAATAGTGCAACCTACCCTAATGACTTCAAATAAATTGTTTAAAACATGATCAAGAAAGTGTCCATGCCCCTCCATGACGTCTTGCAAAATGAGAAAAGGGGTAGAAATCACTTCTTCCTCATCAAAAATAGAGGCAAAAGCTTGTGGCTTGTCTTCTTGTTCATCAAAGGGGGTATCTATGGTGATCTCCTCCTCATTTGCACTCATGAAGTCTCTCTGATTAGTCATAAACTAAGCATACTCCTCTTCACTTGCTTCCTCCAAGACAAGTTCCTCTTTGAGAAAGGGGGAAATGGAAAGCTAATGAATGAACTCATGTGGAAGAGGAGGTAGTCCCTGAGCTAGAATCGAATGATTCTCCTCTTTCCATTTGGTCAACACTTCATCTATATCATGCATGGCTTGATAGCTCTCTTGGAGGTGTGTGGATGGAGTGTGTTCAGACATGGAATTTATTACTTGGTCTGAAATGTCCATCACATGATGGCTAAGGAAACTCACTCTAGACTCCAACTCTGCAATCCACCTATCTATATCTTCTTAGAAGAGCCTTTCCTAGAGATCACAATCATCATCAGGAGCAGGAGTAGCCTCATCTTCTTCAAGGTTTTGAGAAAAACATTTCTTCTCCTCTTCTTTTCTGCCCCAAGATTCCACTATTTGGTTCCAACTCATGACCTTGGGATTGTAATTTTACCCTTGTGAACAAGGAGTAACTTTATCCTCTTCAAGGTCTTGGGTTGGTTCATGATGCTCATTTTTCCAACTTAGAATTTGGAGATCATGTTGAAAGACTTGAGGAGGTTGGGGAATATTTGGGAGGGTCTACTCATGTACAAGAAGAGTTGTTTGAAAAGAGGCATGCTGAAAAGCTAGGCATACGAGATTAAAGGCAAGATCGATTGATGCATCAAATGAGCTAGAATGAGCAAGTGCCATCTAATAGAAAGGATTTGGCACACAAGAGGGAGATTTCTCTGGAATAGGAGAGGGCACACAAGGCTCATCAAAATCAGGTTGGGAAAAGGAAATAGGGGATCCTTTTAAAACCTCATGAGAAAATGGGGGCAGACCTTGGGCCAAAATCACTTGTTTTTCATCCCTCCACTTTACCAACACTTCATCAATATTGAAATTAGCTTAAGGATTGGTAGAAGGGGTATATTTTGGTGTCAGCTCCTCTATAAGGCCTAAAAGCTCGATCTCTCTTTCTCTAAGTAGTCTCATCTTAGCTTCTAATTCGTTGATCTACTTAGCTAGATTATCCTCATTTTATACCTCTTGGAGCTCATAGGAATCATCATAGAGATGGGGAGTACATGAAGGTTGCCATGAAATACAAGAAGCTTCCTTTGGAAGGGTGGGAGGGACTAAAAAAGGACCAACCTCATTTTATACCTCACACTCTTGAGCAATGTCTTTCTCCTCCTTGTTGTTCCATGACTCAACCACTTTATTCTAGCTCAAGACATTTCAACTGGGCATCTCCTTTTGGGGTGATGGGGCCACATTGTGAGAGGGTAGTGAGGGTTTGGATTCCACTTCCCTTACTACCAAAATAGACTACTGCATTTGAAGATTTTCCAATTCAATCTATTCATCAATATTAGCCTTAAACACAAGATTTACTATTTCAAAACTCTCCTCAGCATGATTGGGGAAAGGACTTTGGCAGGCTTGACTTGGCTCATATGCAGGGGATGTGTATGACTAATATGATACTTGGGGCAATGAGTATTTAGGTTGATAGACTTGGTAAGGATTCCTCTCATGAATACTCAGCTTCTCTTCCAAAGATGTAATCAAACCACTCACATCTAACATCTCACTTGTAAGCCTTTGCCAATTGGCTCTTTCAATAGGAGCCCATTCACTCTTAACCTGATCTAATGCATTTCTCATTTGATGGATTACATGATCAGGGATTTCCTGGCCACATCCCCTTCTGGTGTCAAGCTCTATTACATACTTTTTGTATCCCAACAGTGCTCATTTGAAAGTGGAAATGGGTTGATTGGCAAAGAGATTGGGTTGAGTAGGAGAAATGACACATTGAGAAGACTGGGCATAAGGCTAATATAGCTCATGACAGGGTTGCGACTGGTAATATTGGACCTGATAAGGATCAACATAAGGCTGGTAAGGATCATAGCCAAGTTGGCCAAGGAAAATAGTGTCCATAGTTCTAAATGATGGAATTATACATAACTAAATACTATTTCTTGATGGTAGGGTACTAAAACTGCTTAACCAATTTATTTAACTCAGAGTCACCATTGGTGTTAATGCAAAAGCCTCTAAAGGCTGGTTGGTTGAAGAACACACCAAAAATTCTTTAACTCTTTGGACATAACTTGTCCTAGTTAGTCCCACTGAGCATGCTAAAAACTATTGATGCAGTGGATTGCATCCGAGGCAAGAGGCCGAGGTCTTGCCTTTCCACACGCAATAATGGAAACTCCCCTCTTGCCGATGGGACTGGTGAAGCTAGAGGGGAGAGTCTCTAGATAAGGGCTAGCTCCCTTTGATGTATCTTTTAGGCCCTATTTTCTCCTATTGCTAACAAATAAATGTAAAAGGGGGGGATGAAAAGGGAGAGATGCTAAAATAAAACCTAAGCCTACAAAAACAAAAGGTGATACACCAGAAAATGTGACCCACCTAACCTGGATATACACTTTTCACCAAGAAGTGCTTATATACTTCATCTGATGTGGGAAACTCTTTTGCAATAGTGAGCTAGGGGTTCATGTAGATACAGGGAGGAAGGAACTATCAAAGGTGTTATGAGACACACTTTGATAGCTTATTCACATGCACCTATATTCCTATAGTAGACACTTCTGGTAGACCTACAAAAGAGAGAATTCACAA
Source organism: Torreya grandis (assembly GCA_037957365.1). Lineage (NCBI taxonomy): Eukaryota > Viridiplantae > Streptophyta > Pinopsida > Cupressales > Taxaceae > Torreya > Torreya grandis. The sequence goes on along the minus strand of JARHVA010001342.1, from coordinate 1,762,228 downwards.
TGCACTAGACATGCTGCAATAAATTTGTCAAAAGAATGAAAGACAATGACTTAACACAAAAGAAGAACACATACATATACTTTAAAGTGCAAGTCCAGATAGAGGTAAAAATGCTAAGTCTTGATTCAAGGTAAAATCTGGCAGAGTTTTGCCTTACAAGCCTGAGAGATTTTTGGGTAGAGTTTTGCCTTAAGGCTAAGAGAGTCGATCTTTCTCAAATGAGAATTTTTACAATAGATAGAAATAAATAGGGAACTTGGCCGCATTCTAGGAAAGACTATGGTGCTCTTTTTGCAAGTTGGCCCATGTGCACTGAGAGCATCAGGAAGAGGAAGCCATTTGATTATCAGCTCCTACTTTGAATTTGGCATCTCAAAATTAATATGAAAGCATGAGTCACACCTATTTTCTATGAATAGACTACTCCCTTCAAGGCATTTATGTGGTTTGTCTGCTTATGAATGCAAACTAGAGAAAATAAGCTACACTGCTTATTGTTTGCACTGTTTGGTGACCACCTAGCAAGCACTATTCCAACTATAGGAATAAATCCCTGAGTTCACACCTCCTCTCACCACTTGGATGCTTTGTCTATTTCTTACCTTGTCTCATCCTAGTTTTGTCTCTTTTTGGCTCCTTCATCCCTCAGGGCTATCTTCTAGTGGGTCACTGGTCACTCATCATTGAAAACAAATAGCTACTTCATCATCTTAAAATTGATGTCTACGCACCCATCATCATGCTTGAATACCCAACAGCTAGTCTATCTTCTTGAAGTTGATGGCTGCCAAGACATCACCATCCTTGGCAAATTCCTTTGAACCTTTTCCTCTAATTTGGCCTTTTGTTTTGGACCCTCCTGAAGGGGAAGTATCCCTTCAAGTCTAGAGAAATGCCCTTCATTTGGTAGTCAAGAGCCCCCTACAAGGGCACCTACCCTTCAGGGGCCTTCAGTGGCCTTTTGTTTCTTTGGCCTTTTCTGTGGGCTTTTCCTGTGGATAAAAAGACTATGAGAATTGGCCGCTTTGATTTCTTTCAAGGTTTTCCTTGGGTCCTTTTGAGCTGAGGACCTTCCTCCAAATTCCTTTAGACTTTTTTTCTGAAGGAATTCCTTTAGACAAAAAGTCCAAAAGAATTCATTCAATGCCTTAAGTCTTTTTGCACATTTTGAATTCCTCGGCTGCCTTCAAAGTGCCCTTCAAGTTTATTGAAATCGACCCTTTTGAAGGGTGCTTTGCCAACCAAGTGCCCTCTACAAGGGCACTTGTCCTTTGGGAGGCTCTCTTGACTTTTTGCATTGAACCTCTCCTTTGAATCAACTTTTAAACCAATTGATTGAACCAATTTAATGGTTCAAATAGTTGTTGAACCAAGGCTTTAAACTGAGCATTGAACTAAGCTCATTGAACCATTTGAATTGAGTCGAGCCTTTAAACTTTGTTGATGAACTTTTGAAATTGAACCAAAGTGTTGATTGAGTGATTGAACCATCTAATTGAACTAAAGCATTAAACCAAAATGTTGAACCAATGCATTGAACGAAGCTGATGAACCAAAGTGATGAACTTAAGTACTGAACCAAAGCATTGAACTAGTTCAATGGTTCAAATGGCTTAAAGATGCCAACCTTCCTTGTGAATTTCTTTAGACAAGAGCCTGAAGAAGCCTTATAAAACCCAACACTCTCTAAATTTATTCTTTATGCACCAAAAGACTAACCTACAGAGTTCATAGAAAAAACTTATTTGCAGAATCCATAGAAACTTCACCTGTAGAGTCTATAGAAAATCCATGCCCTACAGAAATGGTAGAAAAGCACTTGCAGAGTCAATAGAAATGGACCTACAGAGTCTGTAGAAATGGACCTACAAAGTCTGTAGAAATAGACCTACAGAGTTTGTAGAAATTCTTAGACTTGTGTAAAATCAAAAAATGAATTGACCTAGAATAGTTGGGGAAGAAGGGGACCAATTTTTGGCCTATTGGGCAGAAAATGGTCAACAAGAACATAAGCAAAAATTTATGTGAAACATTATAGCATGCTTGGTGGGTCCCTTATGTATTTTCTTGGGCTCATAGTTGCATATAGGTGCTTCTTCTTCTTATCTCTCTACTCATACAACAAAATCAAAGTTTCTTTTGGGGCTTAAAATTAACTACATCCATTATCTTCTTACTTATTTTAGCTCATATATCTTAATTAAAGCAAATTAATCAACCATAGTTTCAATCTTATCACACACACAAGACCAAACCACTTACATCTAATAAGCATTAAACACTGACATAAAGCCTGATTAGGATTTCATTACTTAGCAATTATGTTTCTTGCCTATCATACTTGGATTTCATCACCAAGGTGAGAACCAACGTAGGTCTCTAGTTGAGTATAATCTATAGAAATTGGTATATCTTGACTAATAATTTGACACCCTTATCATTATAGTGTGTGAATTTAGGAGTAGGCCTCAATATCAAGCCATGTACTGATCTAAAATATAAATCCCTTTGAGAGCCTAAACATAACCTTAAACTAACCATAGACTTATTTTCTAATACCTTATCTATAAGACAAATTTATTCACACAATTATTAAAGCTTAAGGCATAATAAACAAGAGAAACTAAAAATAATCTTAGGATTTAAAATGTTTTAGTGTGTGTTTTGTTTCTATTTCTATTTAGATTTCCTCATTTCTTAGTGTTGAAAAGAAAGAAACTATGTTATGGGTGTGGTAGAAGTACCTAGTTTTTTGTGCTTTTTGAAGTCTAGACATTCATGGAGAACTCCTCTTTGGATTGTAAGGATTACTTAAAAATAAGAAATCACTTAAACAAAACTTGTTTGTTAGATAAGTAGTTGGGTGGATTGCCTAGTGTGAGCTAGATCCTAGAAGCAAGAGCTTCGTAGGAGGCTGTCAATCCACCTAATTTAAATAAATAAGTTTTTAAATAAAAGGAAGTACTTGCATCAGATGATATAAAATAACTAAAATTAATAAAATAATTATTTCTAAAAATATGAATAAATGAAGCAATAATAAGCAAATACTAATGCTAAAAATTTAGTTTGTCAAAGTTATGGTTTTGGTTTGGTAATGTGACAAGGGCTAAGAAAAGAAGGTTTGGTCAGGGTTGGTAGATGGTTAAGGTTTTAAAATGATTAATTTGGCCAAAGGGGTAAATGATGGTCAAGAAGGCAAAAAGGGTAGATGGTGGTCAAGAAGGCAAAAATGGTAAATGGTGATCAAGAAGGCAAAAGGGCAATTGGTGGTCAAGAAGGCAAAAGGGCTAAATGGTAAAAATGTAAAGGTAATAAATAAGGGTAAATAAAAGAAGAGGTTATGGGTTTAAATGTATGGAGATCAAGAAAATAAGAAGGCCAAGGGGCAGGTTTAGAGGTCAAGAAAAGAGAAGGCCAAAGAGATGGAAATTGAAATTACAAAATTTAACAATTTACCTCATGAAGATGTTTGAAGATTTTGATGAAGTTGATGTTGTTGTTGATAATTTATTATGGCTTACAATTTTGGTAGATTTTTTTCTTTAAGCTCCTCTCCTTCAAGATGAATGACCTCCAAAACCTGCAAGATGAAATTCTCTAACCAAAGACTCCCTTGATGGATGAAAGGGGGGTCATATTTATAGCATTTCATGCCAAGAAACATGACAAAAGCGTGGAATAGTGAAATGTGGCACCATTTTTCAAGTGGTATTATAAGTTAGTTAAGGGGATAAGGGTGGTGGGTTTTCCACTTCACAAAGTGTGTCTTCCAATTTTATAATGTGTCTCCCACTTTTCTAATGTGTCCAAATTTAGTGGAGATAATGCCCATGGACCCATATGAGTTCAAAAGACTTTCCACCAAGCTAATTTGTCTTTTGATAAGCACTTAAAAAAGTATCATACAAACTTTTTTAGAATTTTTCAAGCGGGTTCATAGATGAGTCAAGGGATAAGAGTGTTGGGATTCCCACTTCATAAGTGTGTCTAAAATAGGTGAATATCATGCCCATGTGCTCATATGGGTCCAAAATACTTCCACCACCCACTTCTATCTTTTCCCAAGCATTTAACAAGGATATCTACATATTTGGTGCCACTTTCATGTATGTGGATAAAAACACATGCTTTAGGATGGTCCCATAAGAAAAATTGTGCCATATTTCAAAGGGTGGATCCTATGGTGTTTAATGAGATCATTAGGCACCTTGGATAAGGATCCCAAGTGGGGTATGATGTCCCACTTCAAGCCACCTCACTTTTAAGCTGTCACTTGCCATATCACTTTCCATATCACTATTGAGTCACTTACCATGTCACTATTGAGTCACTTGCCATGTCACCTACTATGTCACCATGAATAGTGACATGCCATGTCATCATGAATAGTGATAGTGAATAGTACTTTTGAATAGTGACTTGGAATAATACTTTTGAATAGTACTATGTGAATAGTGATATGTAAATAGTGACTTTTTTAGGTTAATAGGGTTAGGTTAAGGTTTAAAAAGGTTTAGGTGGTCCCTAGGGTGGGCTCGAGGCATTTAGACATCTAGAATTGCTTGTGTGAAGTTTTCTAGTGTCTACATTTTACCTCTTTTTATTATGCATATTTTGAATTAACAAACTACAAAATAAAAATGGATTATTGATCAAAGGTTTGGTTGCCCCAAGTATGGAGGAGGTGTTACCTCTCAAATTAGGAGTCGATGAGGGAAAGTAGAATCAAGGGCAGGTTTGATAAGTGGTTGATAGTAAGTCACTAAGTGGTGATAAAAAGGGGTGGGAATTTGGAATGTAAACATGTACACAAAATGTAACTAAGTACAATAACCAAGATCACACATAAATTAAATATGCCAATGTTGTTAAAAATAAGGGTCAATTCTAAGGTACAAGTGACTAATGTACCATGTGATTTCAACTATGGCTAGGTACACCTGGTAGTCTCTTAGATAAAGTTAGTGTTATTCATAGGTATCTGAGTAAGGAAGTACTCCCTTGAAAAATACAAATGGTTTGCTTGGGCACTAGGTGGTGCAAATTTACATGGTTAACATGTTAAAATTGGTTGGTGTGGTCAAAAGGACCAAGACACAATCAACACTAAGTATGTGAATAGTTTGGGGTCAAAAAAATGACCAACATCAAAGGGGATATAGTCAAATGGTTGGTTCATTGGGTGGTTTGTAAAGGTGTAGGTAGAGGGTGGCTGAGCTGAATCCATATGCATAAGGCAAGTGGATGCTTTTGAAATATTGTCATAGATGTAATATCCAACAAAATATCAAGCAAACTATAGTTCTTAAGTATTAGGGAAAGTGGTATTCAAATGGGTTACCCCAATTGGAAGTACCACATGGTTGGGTTTGGTTGAAGGTACATGTATGTGATTATGGTTATGATGCTTGATTGGAAGTGCATAAATTAAGTTAGATAACAAACTTATATATGGGAAAAGAGGTAAGAGTCAAGATACATAGTCTACATGAACCAATGATGAGAGGATAAGAAAAAATACATGGTGCATATGCATTTGGTAAGGACAAAACAAAACCTAAGGTTATATCAGCTTAAGGAACATAAGCCTTGTGAATGCATTGCATTATCATGCATTGATTGATAAAAAAAGGTTTTATGATCATATCATGTCAAGTAAGCTCAAAATGGGTGATAGGTAGTGTTAAGGCAATAGTTGGAGAGGGACAAGATAAAAAGAGGACCCATGCACAACATACAAATACATCAAAGGAAAAAATGAATGTAAATTAAGTAGTGAATTGTAAATATTTCATGCATTAAAATAAGAGAGTAGAGGACATGAAGAAGTAGACATGGATATGTATGGAAAATCAATAAAAATTGGTGACTACACTCTAATGAGTGAGGAGTTGGAGTGTGAATGGGAGAATATGAGGGAGATCCAACAAGGTATGATGTGAAGGTAGACAAGGAGATGGATGAAGTAGGAATGATAAGATAGTGAGGTCACATATAAAGATGAAGTTGGATAAGGATAGAAGAATCTAGACATGGATAAGGAGGGGGAAAAAATCATGAAGCACCAAGAATGTCTTCAAGGAGGATAATAAAAATGAAATGAAATAGAGAAACAAGAAGAAAAATAAATGGTAGAAGATGGGGGTGTGAGGAATGTACTAAAAAATAATAGATTGAGGAATTTAAAAAGAATGGGAGAGAAGGTTAGCAAACATAAAGGGGAAGGGGAGGATTAGAAATATGGTAGGCCATAAACGGATTGAAAATATGTCCAAAAGAGACCAAGGAAAAAATAGTTTGGTGATGAAAATGGAAAACAAGGAAACACATAGAATAAAAGGAAATAGGAGGAAAAAAGAGTGGAATGAGGACACAAAAAGGATGATAGGAGAGTGAAAAAGTAGGTGGTATCATGACCAAGTAAGCATGGATAGGATAAGTGATGATAGGCAAGGAGAGGAACAACAAAGTAAATTAGATGGTGGTGTTGGAGATAAGAATGGGATGGAATATGGGAAAGGGGTTAATAAAAATAAGGGGAAGAAAATGATGGGTGGATAAGAAGGTGAAGAGATAAGGTAGGTGTCAATCAACTTGTTAGAAGAGATTGATAAGCTGAAAAGTCATGAGGTGGTGAAGAAATAGGGGAGAGAAAATGGAAAATGGATGAGAGGAAAGAGAATAAGTGAAGTAATAGAGAAACATAATGAAAGGGAATGAGATGAAAATAAGAGATGAAGATTAGGGATGATAATAAAAAAGGAAGGCAGTAATAAGATGGTTGGCAAGGATATAAAGCATAGACACACACACATATGCAAAAGAGAAAGGTAGACAGAGATGGGAAGAAGAAAAGAGGAATGCAAAGTGTAAAAATTTGGAAGAAATAAGAAGAAAAGGTAAATTATGGAAGGCTTATCAAAGGGTAAATACTAGTCATGGAGGAAAAAAATAAGATAGAAAGGATGAAAATAAACCAAGCAAGAAGAATGGAAAATGGGAAAGGTGGGAAGAATGGCAAATCAAAATAAAGTGGTGGCAAACATAAGGATAAAATGGATGCTAGAAGAAATAGAAGAAACAAAAATCATGCAAGATGTAAAATATGGGAAAGAAAACAAAAAATAAAAATTGGAATGAAAAGAGAGTGATGAAGAGGGTACAAAAAATTGCCAAGGGTAAGGGGAAATGATGAGGACAGAAAAAGGAGATATAGGGCTAGGTTGGTAAGAAGTGGAGAGAGGGAGAAAAAATATAAAAAGTGGGTGGGGGAGTGAATAACGAAGCATGTGTAGTAAATGTAATGAAAGGTGATGGGGGGGCCAATGAATCTGAGTAGATGGTGGCTTTACATGAGATAAGAGAGGCAAATGAGGAATGTTATCAATCCTTTTTATAAAAGAGATTGACAAGATGAAAAAGTGGTTAAAAGAGATTGACAAGATGAAGGAAGGGAGATAGTGAAGAGATATTTAGAGAAGTATAGGAAGAGATTTTTAGGCAAGAAGGGAAAATAAAATAAGGGATGTGGCCAAGCTAACCTCAATAACTGAGCACTGCCTACATAGTCTAAAAAGACATTAGGCCAATGTAGTTCTCCTAAAAATGGGGAAAAATAAAGACAAATTATTAAATGATGATAAAATATAAGGATGATAAGAAAAATTCAAAGATTCCTTGATGTAGGATGCCCTAATCAAGAGTGCATTGTTAATAGTGGAAATTAGTGAGAAGAAAAAAGGGGATGGTAATTAGTTGTTAGTGGTTGAGATGACTACATATGCACCAGGTAAGTAGACATTGCCTACATAGTTCTATGGATGTAATATCCAATAAGAACTTCGGGCCAATTGTAGTTCTCTAAGTGTTGGTTAGTGGTGTTAAAATGGGTTGCCCCAATTTGATAGATGACATGGTTTAGTTTTAAGGGGGAAGACACATCTTCCTAAGTGATCACAAAAGTAGAAGGAGGATGGTAAATTCTTCAATTGATAAATATGATGGTTGCTAGATGGGTGGGCTGATGAACATAAACCCCTATCATGTTATTTTTATACTTATTCATTCGATGGTAAAAAAACAAAGGTAGCTTGATCACATGGATATGCCTATTATGATCATAGATATTCTTATCTTGATTAAGGTAAAGCATGTGAGATAAGGCAACAAACAACATTAGATGGTAAAACAAATAATATAATCAAGAGACAAATGTCATAATGAAAATATCAACTAAGCACATGAGGATAAGAAGAGTGCACGATGCTTCTACTTTGAAAAGGACTAAAAATAGACCCAAAGTGGGATTGGCTTAATGAACATAAGCCCTTCAAATGCTTCACATGAGTGGTCATTAGTTGGTTGAAAGGTGTCCTATCCACATAAGGTTAAGTAAGCTAAAAAATCCCTTACATATAGTGTAGAGGGGAGATGGGTGAAAATAGAGCCCTATTATGAGACTATCATGCCTCTTCTATATGTGCCTAAAGATTCAGTTATAAATAAGTCTATGCCAAAATTATGTAGATTGATCGATGCAGGAAGTCTACTTGTGAAAGCTGATTGTGGTTTCCACCTTAAAATGTTGTTGGAGGGTCGATTGTGGCTCTATTTGGATTTTTTTGCTTTTGTGTTTGATTTTTTATGATGGGTTTTTTGTTGTATTGTTGTATATGGGAAGCTAATTGATGCAAGAAACTTCTAAGAAATTTTTATGTTGTTGATAAATGCTATACTCAGCCATCCTTCAAGGGAGTGGTCTAAGTTTATGTGATTTTTTGATGTCATTGATAGATGTCCTTCAAGGGAGTAGTCTACCTTATATGTGGCAATGTCAAATAAATTTTAAATAGCTATCCTTCAAGGGAGAAGTCTGTGAATGCTAGGAATGACCCATTATTGCTAGTGATAGGAAGTATTTGATTCTACTTTGCATAGACTTTCTTAGGCTGACTTAGTGGCTCACCTTTATCAAGGTAAAAATAGAAGAATGAGAAGGTGGATTAGGTGTCTTAGGTGACAATGATTATGGGGTTGAAAGTACCATGAGAATCATTCCATGGGTAGAGTCATGATACTCATTGTTTAAGATAAGGTTATACTAGTGAAAACAAATCACATGATTCAGTTTCAATTAGTTGTCCCTAATATAGGGAGATAAATTCAGGTGGATAATAAGGAATGAGATTAAGTTAAACAAAAAGTGGACCTAATCCTTCTTAAAAAAATAACAAGTGTAGATATAAAGCATTGAGGGGATTAGGTTTTGGGTAGCCTTCGAGAGAATATAATTGATGACCTCCTGATCTGTACTTGTGGGTTATGGTATAAGGTCCAAGCCAATTGAAAGTAAACTTTCCCCACTTTATTTTCTCCATATTAATAGCATGCTGATTGTCCTTTAGGATGAGGTCTTTGATATTGAATTCTCACCCTTTGAGGTGCTTGTTATAAATGTGCTTGATTCATTCTTGATAAACATGAAGATGGTTAAGTGATGCAAGGTGATGTTCATTAAGGATTTAAAATCATGCTAGATGTTCCTAATGATAGTCACTCTCAAAAATGATGTCTCATAAGGATATGCAAAGAGAGGGAATCTGGACTTTATGAGGCAAGATTGCCTCTACTCTGAAGACTAAAGAGAAAGTGGTAACACCTGTAGAGGTTTGAATGCTAGTGCAATAGGATCATAAAGTAAATGGGATGTGCAAGTGCCAATCTTGACCTAAAACACTAACTACTTTGGTTAGCATTTTTTTTTGATAATTTTGTTAAAGGATTTTGCATGTCCATTTGCTTGTGGATGATAAGGTGAGGAAAATATTAACTTGATGCCAAATACATCATAAAGACCTTAGATTTGATTTTTTTTGAAATATTTACCATTATCAGTGATGATCTTATGGGGAATACCAAAATGGAAGATGATATGGTGATTGATGAAATCAACTATCTTGTTGGCTTCGGTCAATATGAGAGGAATAACCTCCACCCAATTGGTGAAATATTTGGTGGCTATGATGATGGATCTATGCCATTGTGAAGAATGAAGGTTGATTTCCCCAATGAGATTGAGTCCCCATTATGAGAAAGGCCAAAATTATTTATATAATTGAAGGCCATGGGCTAATCCATGATGTAGATTAGTGTGTTGTTGACATTTAACACACTTATTTACATAATCACAATAGTCTTGGTTGAGCATGGGCCAATAGTAGCCAAGGTAGAGGATATGTTTAGTGATAGCTAGACTGCTAAAGTGTCCCCCATAAATCCCATCATGTGTTTCCTTGATAGCATGGGAATATTCATGGCTACATAGGCAATGGAGAAGGAGACCATTAAAATCACATTTGTAAATGATCCCCCCTAGTATGGTGTAATAAGAGGTACTCTGAATTATGTCTCTTTGGACATTCTTAAAGAGGTTGGGAGGAATGATGTTGATGTTGAGGTAGTCAAAGGTTTGGTTGTACCAAATTTTGATGAGGATTCCTCCACACTACAAATGGTAGGGAGGTCATATTGGTTATAAGAGGGTGTGGTAAAATGATGAATGGTAACAAATATTTTTGAATTAGAAGGATGATAAGGGATCTAGGAAGCAATAGAAGGCCATTGTATTAGTAATTTGTTAGTAGATCAAGAAAATAGATTAGATGTGGTAATGACCAAATGATGTTAAGAGTACATCTACTATTTGTTTGTACTTTTACAAGACATCATTCTTACATTGATAGGATCCATTGACCTAATTGACCATGAGTTGGGAGTCACCAAAGATATTGATTATCTTAATTTCTAAGGATAGAGAAGTTTGGAGACCTATGACTAGGGTTTCATACTCATCCATATTGTTGGTACACTCAAAATCAAGCTTGAAAAAAAGGGAATGGGTTTGCCATTGAGGGGAATGAGAATAAATCCGGAAGCCCTACCTCATTGGCACTTTAAGCCATCAAATAACATAGTCATTTGGTAGGTTATGCTATCCTAGGAAAGAGTAGCAATGGATTCATCTAAAAATGCAAGAGGAAGTGTTGGTTGTCTGGTAAAGGAGCTTTGGCCAATTGGTTTGTAATGACTTTCCCTTTAATTGAATTTTGTTGAAAGAAATCAAGATCAAACTTTGTTAAGATCATAAGACACTTCATGATATGTTGGTTTTGGTATGGATTGGAGTGCATGTACTTGAGTGGGTTGGTGTTGGTTATGACATAGGTTTTATGGTTAAGAAGCTAGTGGTAGAATTTGGTGGCCACAAAGACCAAATCTAAGCAAAGATTCTTGATATGGGTGTACTGAGTTTCATGTTTTGCCAACATATAACTAATGTAATATACAGTTTACTCTTGGTGTTGTTCATCTCGGTGATCTAGCATTGCCCTAGGGAATGGTTTGTGGAAAAGATATAAAGGTAAAAGGGTTGGTCATCCTTGGGAGGGGTGAGGATAGGTGGTGACAAAAGATACTTTTTGAGTGAATCAAAGGCATTTTTGATGATTGTCATTCCACTTGAAAGAGACATCCATCTTTAGAAGGTGGTGGAAAGGTTAGCACCGATCTGAGAGCTAGGAAATGAAATGATGAATAGACTGAAGCTTCCCTTGCAAGATTCAAAGTTGCTTAAGGTTGGTAAGAGGGAACATGTCTAGGATGGCTTTGATTTTGGTAGGGTTGACTTCTATTCCATTAAAATAATGAAGCTAAGAAGTTTTCCTTACAAGACCCCAAAGATGCATTTCTTGGGGTTAAGGTGGACATGATAATGGATGAGGCATTCGAGGATGATCTTAAGAATAGATAAGTGATCTTTTTAGAGTTTTAATTTCTAAATAAGGTCATCCACATAGTCTTCTACAATATTATGGATGAGGTCATGGAAGATTTAAGTCATGGCACATTGGTAGGCTGCACCAGCATTCTTTAACCCAAAAGGCATGACTCTATAGCAAAAGGTTCCCTAAAGGGTGGTAAAGGTAGTTTTGTGCTTATATTTAGGAGTAATCAAGATTTGATTGTAACCCAAAAACCCATCTATGAGAGATTATAGCTCATGGTCAGATATAAGATCAATAAGCTGGTCGATGCTGGGTAGAGGAAAGTCATCTTTAGGGTAAGTGAGGTTGAGGTCTTGAAATTACACATAAATACATAGTCCTCCTATGGCTTTGGTGACATGTATGATATTAAAGACCCATTGGGGGTATTCAATGGGTTGAATTAAGTTTATAAATAGAAGACACTAGAGCTCTTCCTTGATGAGAAGGGCTATACGAGGATGCATGCATCAAAGTTTTTGCTTGACAGGTTTGGCATCATGATGAGTGACTATGTTATGGGTAGAAATAATGGGGTCAATCCTAGGCATATCCATGTAAGACCAAGTTAATTTTATAATATGGTATTAGAGGAATGAGGGAAATTCTTAAAGTTCCTTAGCATTCAATGATTGGCCCAATTTGATAATGTGGGGATTGTCTAAATTACCCAAGTTGATATCCATAGTGGATTCATTCAACATGTTCAAGGTCTCAGGAGGAATGGATTTATGGATTGAAGAATCCAGAGCACCAAAGTAGGTGAGAATAGAATGATTATCATGGTACTAAATAGTGTTAATGGTAAGAGAGTTTTTCCCTATCATCTCAGAATGGGTCAAAGGGATGGTGGCACTTGTCCCCTCCTTTTGATAAGTCAAGGGTCCAAGGGTGATCATGTTGATGAAAAAAAGTTAGGTGGGATGATGTCATCATCCTCACATGAAAGTGGAGGTGAGGTCAGTGAAGAAGGGGTATCCTCCTCAATAATGATGATGGTAGGTGGTTTGGGTTATTTTTTGTTGGGTAGGATGAAACCAAGGCCATGCTTCTCATGAGGTTTTTGGGTCTCAATGGTGACAGCTCATATGGGCCTTACTCATATCATCCAAGGCCAAAGCCTTTCCAAGTATACCGATGAAGGTATGTCTTAAAAAATATTAGTTTATCTAGGTAAGTAAAAACAATAGTAAATGGCTAAGGTGAGGAAGGGGTGATAGAAGCACCAAGGGGTTTATCAAGTCCCCCATAGACAAAATGGGTCTAAAACTTGGGAGGTCTAAAGGGAAAAATAATTTTGACATTGGGTTCATATCCCAACTAGTTGATGAGTTACCCATACTTGTGAGGAGTAAGGAATACATCAATAGCTAAAAGATGATACTCCCCTAATGAGAGATGTTACAACATATACTCCAAGGGCTCCTCTATGGGGATCTATGAAGAATAGATGGATGAGCTAGTTGACACTTCATTGATGGTTGGTGGTTGGGGTGTAACTACTGAAGGTGTGTTGGATGGGGGTATGAGGAAATCATTAGGGTCATAGGTCATGTTGCATGTTAAGAAAAGACTTAGGTCTGCTTGGATTGTGATGTCCTAACCCTCATGCTCAAACTTGATACAATGGTGGAGGGTAGATGGAATGCATCCCGTGGAATGAATCCAAGGTCATCCTAATAAGATGTATTAGAATTCACCTTCCACAACATATAAAAGTTCAAGGACTGTATGGGGTCCTACACAGATATGAAGGATGGTAGTTCCCAAACTAGTGGCCATGGTATCATTTAAGGAATGAAGGATGGTTATCGATTTAGACATGACATTGTCTTGTAAGTTGAGTTGGTTGTAGGTATGAGAGGAGTTGATGTTAATGCTAATTCCCCCATCAATCATGACCCATTTGATATGGGTTTGGTTGATGTAAGTGGTAATAAAGAGTGGAGGATATGGGTCTTTAGGGTGGATGGAAGGTATTTATGAATCCTTGAACGTGACAAGGTTGGAAAATTGAAGGGTACCAACAAAGATAGCTAGAGGTTGAGGATCATTAGGTTAGACCTTGATGGATGGAAAAGCCTCTATGAGTACTTAGTAGTGATAGGGAGAGGTAGAGATCAACTCATACAAGATCATTTTTGCCAAGGTCTGATAAAACTACTTGAGGATAACTCTTTAGATTGATATTTCAAGGCTAGATTTGGTGGAACCTAAAATAGACACCTTGGGTCTAGTTGAAGATGGGGATAGTTGGGTGTGGCTTAGTTGGAAGTTAGAAGAGTGATAATTCAAGGAAATGGACACCTTATCCTTCCCTTTATCTTTCTATTGTGATCTAGTAACCATGTTGATAATATAGATAGAAGGAAAGGTTGAGGTAGTAGATTAGTCAGATTTGTCTTCACTTTTAGGTAAGAGTGTAAGAATGGGTAAGTGTTCACCATGTTTGGTAAGTATAGGTGATGGTTGGTTTTGTATGGGTGACATAGGAGGTTCTTTTGTTAATAGATCATCCTCATCATAAAGTTGATGGATGAGTGTTTGGAGAGATTTATAGTTCTCCATATCATTTCTCAGTGTCTTATGGTATAAGTAAATCAATTTTTCATTAAACCATGATGGTTTTGGGCATGAAGGGTCAAAGGTTTTTATGGGTGGTAGGCTCAAGGAATATTTTTGCATCAACCTTTACATAATGGTTGAATAGGATTCAAGCAAAGGTGTTGGAGGTGATAGGTTTTTGGTTTGAGGGGTTGTAGCCTTCTTAGAATTTGACTTCACCATGGGAGTTATCGTTGGTATTAGGGTTTTAGTTGGGATTGTTTGGTTATGGTTGGTTTGGAGGTGCATGATTTAGAGGTGGAGGGTGAATGTTTAGTGATAGGTGGGAAGGTAAAGGTAGACTTGTTAGTTAAATATGATGGGTAGTTTGATGATTTGGTGGAGGTGGGTAAAGGTAGAGAAAAAGGAGAAGGTTTAGTAAATGAGGAATAGGTGATAGGGATAGTAGAAAGATTGGGTCCTAAGATAGAGGGTAAGAGGGAAGGAGGTGGTATGGGTCTAGTTTGAGGTAGAGGTTTGGGTAACTCCACCTTCTTGGTTACTTTGGTTGGTGGTTTCTTTGTTGGACTATATGGAGTTAGGCCAACTTCAAAGAGGGATGATTATGGTTAGGTGTAAGAACTATTCCTTAATCCTTGATAGGTTTGATAAGAGAATCATGAGATGTTTTGATAGGTTTAGGTGGAGGTGATTTAGATGGTTCTCCTATGGTTTTGACAGATCTGGTTAGGGTGATAGGAGAAGGCTTGGATACTTACATATTGTTTGGCTTAAGTGGTTGAGAGTTGGTTAGTTTGGTGGAGAATTTAGATGGTTGGGGGGAGGTTTTAGTTAGCTGAGTAGATATGGTAATAGGTTGGTTAATATAAGTGGTGGGTTGGTATGCCAAAGAATGGATTGGAGGCTCTATTCTAGTAATATAAGGGAGACCTAATTATTTCTAGAAGGTGGCTTGATCCATGTCAAGATTGGAGATAATTTCTAATTTTTGTGCTAGCCTAAAGAAGGATTTGTAGGATGGTTTGATTCCCTGAATGGTGGATCTAAAAGACAACCCCCTAGATGGAGACATAGGGATGGTAACCTTATCTTCTTCCTAAATTAAAGGATGCAAGGTTTGTATAGGTGTATCCTTTGTAGGAGGAGTAA
Organism: Torreya grandis; assembly: GCA_037957365.1. NCBI lineage: Eukaryota > Viridiplantae > Streptophyta > Pinopsida > Cupressales > Taxaceae > Torreya > Torreya grandis. The sequence goes on along the minus strand of JARHVA010001342.1, from coordinate 1,746,689 downwards.
AAATGAAGATTTCCTCCTTAGAAATGATTTCTATGGGAGTGGTGAGTTGCTTGGTTATTGGTGAGGAAGGTAAGATGGGTGCATGGTCTAGTATGTCAGTCAAAGGGGAGGTTGGTGACTCTACTACCTTAATGAGTGGAGAAGGAGAAAAAGGTATTTCCTTGGTTTGGATTCCCAAAAAGAGAGAATTTAACTATACTACCTCAATAAGCAGAGAGGGTGAGAGATAGGTAGGTTGGTGAGTAGGTTCTTTAGCAACAAGTGTGTCAATAAAAATGTTAACATTATGGGTATCATGAGAACACTCAATGTTCTTGCTCTCATTCTTGGTAGGAGCATGGTTTGAGAAAGGTTGCTTAAATATATCAAGGGCCTAGTTTGGTGGTGCATTGAGGTTATCCAAAGTAAGATCCCCTTTATCAATGAGGGATTGGACAAGGTTTTTGAAGGTATTACACCTATTGATATCATGTCCTATCATATGATGGAATGCACATGAATCATTATAATTATACCAACTAGGTATACGATGAGAAGAGTCAAATTGTTGGGGTGGTTTAATAGGATAGAGTTGAATGATATTAGCTTTTTATAACTTCTCCAAGATAGAATCATAGGATTTTTCAAGTGGAGTTAATTGCTTTTGGTTGTTCTAGGTTTGGTTCTTTAGGTTTTTCTTTGAATAATTAGAGTAATTTGGTTGGTTTATAGATGGTGAGGGAATAGATTTAAGTACAACTACATCTGTGGTTCCTTTTCCCTTAGTATTGGTTTTGGTTTGGTTGTTTGGTTTGGAATAAGAGGCCTCATTAGTTTTATAATTGGATTTTTTGTTCTTCAATTTTAGCCTCTCTTCATCAATGGATTTATTCTCTAGCATACGTGCCATGGTAGAAGATTCATCAAAATTTTGAAAGCTTTGGACATTAGGCATGAAGGAGATATGTTTGACACATGCCCAAACAAAGAGATCTATGAGTTCAAGTTGAGGAAAGGAAAAGGAAAGTTATTTAATTAGGCTCCTCCAACGAGCCACAAGATTGGAAATGGACTTGTCTTCAAACTACCAGATGGAATAAAGGTTGGTAATGGAAACTTTATTGAAGATGTTAATTGAAAAGTGATCCAAGAAAGTTTGGGCCAGTTGGGTGAAGGAGATGATGGAATGTTTGGGTAATGCACTATACCAATATAAGGTTGGGTTGGCTAGAGATATGGGGAAAGAGTGGAGAAAAAGGGCATCATCATAAGAAATAAGATAAAAAGAATGCCTAAATACCCTAAGGTGTTGTTTGGGATCCTCCTTTGAAATTTGGAGAACTTGGGAAGTTCTCATTAGGGAGGATAAGGTCAGATAGGGATGGATGGGTGAATGGGTTCATTATAAATTTGGTCATATGATAAATGGTCATGAGCCCCTAAAATAGATGATTCTAGATTATAAATTTTATATATCAACATCTTAATCAAATTAGTTTGAGGTTGGGTAGCTGCATAACTGGGTGGTAGGTTCAATTGAGGTTAGGTGGCTGCAATGTATGGATAAGAGCTGAAAGGTTGAAAAAATGCCAGATATTGGTATGCGGTCATTAAAATTTGGGATGAAATGGGTATGTATCCTTATGGGTTAGGAACATATTGGTATTATGTTATAGGGGTTTGTTGAGGGATGGATATGGGTTGGTTTTTAGGTATGGTTGAAGTGGTAGGTTGAGGTTGAGTGGTAGTCCTTGTGCTAATGGGTGGAAGGGTAGAAGGTATGTAAAGTACCAAACTTTGGAGTGGGGTGGAAATTGGTGGGTTGGTAGTAAAAAGATGAAGGGTATAAATAGGGGTATAAGTTACCCCTATGGTATATGGGGTATAGGTAACAAGAGGTAAGGTTGTCCCTACGTTGAAAGTGTTGGTTAGTGTAGGAAGGGCTTGGTTATATGTTGAAATGTTATATTGGGTTTCGATGGTGGTATTGGTTGGGATATTGGTAGAGGAAGAAGATTTTATGATCAAAGGTTGGCTAGAGGTAATACCAACCATAAGAAGGGGAGGCATATGATATAGTGGATCTGTAAGAGGAACCAAAGTGACAGGGTTATGATGAGCTAAAGTTTTAAGGTAATGTTGAAGGGTTGTGGGGTTGTTGTCAAGGAATGTGGCAAAATCTACATTATCTTCAACAACTATTTGAGGTATGGTAGGAGTGGGAGAATGATGAGGAGAACCCTCAACATCTAAAATATACTCCATAGAGGAGGAGGAAGAAGAGGAAGGTGGTCTTTGGTTGGTTTGATTTCTCAACTATTGTCTAGTAAAGACCATGTGAGAAACTAGGAAAGAAATGATATAAAATCACACCTCAAACACAAAACAAGAAAAAAAATAAAAACATACATTAAGATGTGTTAAGTCTTAGAGTTTTAATTATCTCTCTTTTGGCTTATGCCTTAAAAAGTGTGAAGATTAAATTTGGCTTGTAGAATAGGTCCTAGAAAGAAGTCTATGTCTAGTTTTAGGTTGTGTTTAGGTGCTCCAAAGAGAGATATGTATTGGATCAGGTACATGGCTTGGTAGTTGGGGATTCCCCCCCTCACTTCATGGTTTCATAGTTGAGTTGGGCACTTATCTGATATACCATTTATCCAGAGTTTATATTCAACCAGAGAGATGAGTTAGATATCCCCTTAGTGATTAAATCCAAGCAAGAATACCAGGAAAGGGTAAGATTATTTCAAGGTGATAAAATCCTAGTTGGGCCTTGTCTCAAGTATGTTTGATATTTTATTTAGTGAAAGTGGTTTGGTTTAGTGTGTGATAATAGTGATTGTTATGGTTAATTTACTTGATTAATTAAGATATGTGAACTAATCAAGCAAGCAAGCAATGGATGCAAGGTTCATTTTAACCCAAAAGGAAAATTTTGATTCATTTAAAAATGAATACAAGAATAAATATGATGTACCTAAATTTGGTATGAATATGCAAGTCCTAATCCTAGGATCAGTGTTTTTTTTAAATTTCTTTTAGAATGCAAAAAAAAGAGATTACAACTTGCTTTAGAAAAGAAGAAATGAAACTAAGATTCTCAATTAAGAAATGAAAGAAAGAACATTTTATTTTCAAAAATGAAATTTTCAACTAAATTAAATTCCACTAATCCAACTAAGTGTCATAAACAACTATGAACCCAAGAAAACTCTAGGGTCCCACTAGGTGTGTCAAAATGTTTTTATTCAGATTTCCTCATTTCTTAGTGTTGAAAAGAAAGAAACTATGTTATGAGTGTGCTAGAAGTACCTAGTTTTTCACACTCATTTAAGTTTATAAATTGATGGTGAAATCCTCTTTGGATTGGGAAGATGACTTGAAAATAAAAAATAACTTAAAAAAAACTTGTTCGTTAGATAAGTAGTTGGGTAGATTGCTTGGTGTGAGCTAGATCTTAGAAGTGAGAGATTCCTAGAAGGTTGTCAATCCACCTAATTTAAAAAAATAAGTTGTAAATAAAAGAAATTACTTGCATCAAATGACAGTAAATAACTAAAATTAATACTATAATGATTGCTAAAAAGATAAATAAGTAAACCAATAGTAAGAAAATACCAATGTTTAAAAGTTAGTTTGTCAAAGTTATGGTTTTAGTTTGGTAATGTGACAAGGGATAAGAAAATAAGGTTTGGTTGGGGTTGGTAAATGGTTAATGTTGTAAAATGATTAAGATGGTCAAATGGGTAAATTATGATCAAGAAGGCAAAAAGGGTAAATGGTGGTCAAGAAGGCAAAAAATGGTAAATGGTGGTCAAGAAGCCAAAAAGGGTAGATGGTGGTCAAGAAGGCAAAAATGGTAAATGGTGGTCAAGAAGGCAAAAGGGAAATTGGTGGTCAAGAAGGAAAAATGGGTAAATGGTAAAAATGTAAAGGTAATAAATAAGGTTAAAGAGAAGAAGAGGTTATGGGGTTAAAAGTATGGAGATCAAGAAAAGAAGAATGCCAAGGGGTAGGTTTGGAGGTCAAGAAAAGAGAAGGGAAAAGAGATGGAAATTTAAATTACAAAATTAAAAAATTTACCTCATGAAGATGCTTGAAGATGTTGATGAAGTTGATGTTGTTGTTGAGGCTTTGTGATGGCTTACAATTTTGGTAGAGTTTTGTTTCTTTAAGTTCCTCTCCTCCTATATTAATGACCTCCAAAACCTACAAGATGAAATTATCCAACCAAAGACTCCCTTATTAGATGAAAGTGGGGTTATATTTATAGCATTTCATGCCAAAAAACATGACAAAAGAGTGGAATAGTGAAATGTGGCTCCATTTTGCAAGTGGGATGATAAATGGGTTAAGGGGATAAGGGTGGTGGGATTCCCACTTCACAAAGTGTGTCTTCCACTTTGATAATGTGTCCAAATTTAGTGGAGATAATGCCCATGGACCCATATGAGTTAAAAAGACTTTCCACCAAGCTAATTTGCCTTTTGCTAAGCACTTAACAGAGTGCCCCACAAAATTTGGTGACATTTTCCAAGTGGGTGCATAGATGAGTCAAGGGATAAGGGTGGTGCGATTCCCACTTCATAAGTGTGTCTCCCACTTTGAAAGTGTGTCCAAAATAGGTGGAGATCATGCCCATGTGCTCATATGGATCCAAAATAATTTTCACCACCTACTTCTATCTTTTCCCAAGAACTTAACAAGGATACCCACATACTTTGGTGCCAATTTCATGCATGAGGACAAAAAAAATGCTTTAAGATGGTCCCATAAGGAAAAAAGTGCAATACTTCAAAGGGTGGACCTTGTGGTGTTTAATGATGTCATTAGGCACCTTGGATAAGGGTCCCAAGTGGGGTATGATATCCCACTTCAAGCCACCTCACATTTAAGCCATGTCACTTGCCATATCACTATTGAGTCACTTTCCATGTCATTATTGAGTCACTTGCCATGTCACCTACCATGTCATGATGAATAGTGATGGTGAATAGTACTTGTGAATAGTGACTTGGAATAGTACTATTTGATTAGTGATAGGTGAATAGTCACTTGGTTAGGTTAAGAGGGTTGGGTTAAGGGTCAAGAAGGTTTAGGTGGTCTCTAGGTTGGGCCTAAGGCATTCAGACATCTAAAACTACTTGTGTGCAGTTTTATAGTGTCTATAGTTTCTTTGACTTTTTCTTGTCTTCTCTTTGTTTAAATTGTGATAGTGTTTGAATTTTATTATTTCCCTTAATTTCATGGTTTTAAATAAGAAATAACTAAGGAACCAAGCAAATCAAGACCTACCTCTTAATCATCCACCTTCTTCTACTCCCTTATCCATAAAGTACATCCTAGATGTAAAGAGTTCTCCTCATCCTTTTAAGAGTCCCATCATTCCTCAGGTAGTTTCTTGAGGTGATGTAGACTTTGCCACCTTTATGGATAAAAACCCCATATCCCTCCATAATTACCTTAACACCATATCCCACCATACCCCTAATTTGGTTTCACCTGCTGACTAGCCCTATAACATGCCATCCCACCTTATGGGTGACACTTTTATAGCCAACATCTCCACCCAACCTTTAGTGACCCAAGCATCATCCTCTACCAATAACCCCATTGACACCACCATTCAAAACCAACCCACTCATCCAAGTATCACCCAAGCACTTCCTTCTCCAACTAATAAAACTCATATTATAGGAGCAACCCAAACTTTGGGCACTAGTACCTCCCTTATGATAGGAGCACCCTCTGCTAGTGCTGCCACCATTCATCTTGCTTCTAGATTACCTACCTCCATTCTATTTCAAAACATGGTGGTTCCCATACCTTCCACCCTTCCACCCATTAGCACCAAAGTTACCACCTACCCTTTATCTACTAACCCAACCATACCTCCTACCCAACCTATGTTAATATCTCAACAAGAACCCATTGCACCAAACCCAAGCTACATCCCTAACCCATAAAGGTATGTACCTCTACCTTCCACCCAACTACCTCTCTCCATGTATTTGTATTCGGAATTATCTCAATCACCCATGACCACATACTAGTATGTGGTAGATTATCAACCCCCCACCAGCTACCCATATGTTGTACCTACCTAGACCCAACATAGCCTAGCTTACAACCATGGGGGTGCATAACCCCAAACTGATCTTGTCAAGATGTTAATGGATAAAATGACCACTTTAGATTCATTCATTTGTATATCTAAAAATATTTTTTCATATGACCAAATCTATAATGAACCAATTCACCCATCCTTCCCCATCTGACCATACCCTCCTCAATGGGAACTTTTGAAGTTTTCAAAGTTTTAGAACAAGGAGGACCCTCAACAACACCAAATATCATTTAGGCATTCATGTTATATGATTGCCTATGATGATGCTCTTATTCCTCATACCTTCCCCATGTCTCTATTAGGTTCGACACTAGATTGGTATAGTTCTATTACAAAACACTCCCTCTTTTATTTTTTCCAACTAGCTCATATTTTTAGACCACTTTTCTATACACATCTCTAAGAAAGTATCCATCAATGATCTTTACTCCATTTGAAATTTTGATGATGAATCCATTTATAATTTTTTGGCCCATTGGAGAAGTCTCATAAACCAAATTTACTTCTCTCTACCCTAAATTGAGCTAATTAAACTCTTTTCCTAGACTTGTGCCAAACACATCTCCTCTACCTTACGTGTTCAAGGATTCAAGACCTTTGATGAAGCTTTCACCATGGCACAAAAACTAGAGAATAGAGCCATTGATGAGGGTAAATTGTAATTGACAAACAAGAATTCCACCTTCAAATCAAATAAAGCTTCCCCTTCCAAACCCAATAAACAAACCAATACTAATTCCAAAAACAAGGGAACTATGAATGCAGTTGTCCTTAAGACTACCCCTATACCTTTTATCAGCCAATCAAACTCCTCTAATCAAAACACTAGGAACCCAAATCATAACACCTAAAAATAATTTATTCCACTTGGGGAGTCATATGATTTAGTCTTGGAGAAATTGTTAAAATCCAATATCATACAACTTCCCCTAATCAAACCCCCACACCAATTAAATTCTTCTCATCTTGAACCTAGTTGGTACAATGAAGATGAATTATGCACTTTCCATCAAGTTATTAGACATGATATTAGTAGATGTAACAGCTTCAAGAATGTTGGCCAAACCCTCATTGACAAGAGGGAGCTTGTGTTCGATAATCCCAATGTACCCATAAACTAATCACTTGACATCTTCAAAAAACCATTCCCTAACGATGCTCCTTCCACCATCAATGAAAACAAAGCAGAATCCTATTATAGCCATGATGCCCACACTATTAATATGGTTCTTAGTGAGATCATTGTTAATAAAACTAGTGACCAAATCACTTTTTCCCCTACTCCACTTATTGAGGTAGTGGAGTCACCAACCTCTCCTTTGATATGCACATCAGAAGAAGAAACCCTTCCCACTTCATCATTTCCTTCAATCATACAACAATCCACCCTTCCTTCATCAATCACTCCTAAGGAAGAAACCATGTTGCATACACCTCCCATTAAGGAGTCACCTTACCAAATATTGGAACCTTTTGATCAAAAAAGGATGAAGAAATCAATCCTCCCCCTTAACCCTTGGGTCTATACTTTTAATCCATTATTGATGGATTCAGACCTATCTATAAACCTTTCTCTAAACTAGTTAAAAACTTAGAATTCATATATAACCCTAACCTAGATTAGGTCACCATTTTGAAATATCTTGGAATCCTATGTAAAACCAAGCATGAGCCTTCTTTTTTAGACCAACCTACCCTTTCCAATATCATCAAAACCACTATCACCATAACCCCACCATTGAACACCTATATCCATCAAACTATGGTAGAACCATCATAACCAAACTCATCTGAGGTAACCAAATCAACTTTTACCATTCTAACCAAATCTATCAATAATTTGTCACATTTGCTACCCATGGCATTACTCACCCATCAGTAAAATTGGATTTAAGCCCACCAAAACTACCAAATAAAGCCCAAGATAAGCCAACAAATAAGGTGAAACCACTTAGGAACCTAAAAACCAAAACTCTACCTCCCCTCTCCATTTGTCCCTTTATTTTAGGACCTCATCCCTCTACCTTAATTGGGAAGCCAACCATCCCAATCAAAACCTAACCAACAATTTTGGTTACACCATCACTCTTAGTTTCATTGACACCTATGTTCACTAACCCACCTATGGGCATACCTCTAATCTCCCAAATAGCTAGAAACAAACCAATTATCTCCCACACATATACCCTAAAACTCTCTAAACCCAATTCCTCAACATCTCTACCAAAACCTAACCATTCACTAAGGACACCCCTTCACCAAGTCTTTGACCATCAAGACCACTCCTAAAAGGGCTTCCACTACCACTACTAGACTTAAGCCCTCCACGCCTCTACCACCATTGTTTGAGTCTTACTCCACCATCTTATAAAGGCTATTACAATAATATTGATTAACCTTGACACATATCAAACCATTTGACCCACATAGTCCTAAAACATCTTGGTACAATGAAAAATTAGTATGTTCATACCATATGACACCTAGGCATGACACAAAGAACTATAAAGCTCTCCAAGTGATATCCCATTAGTTTTATCATAAGGATGACTTGTTATCAGACAACCCCTTATGAGCCCAAAATAAATCCAAGAACTAAAACCATTGACCAACACCTACCTACCCCTCCACTCTCACCTCAAATTGAGGAGGAGCCAAATCAATCACCTATTTTGACTCCTCCCCTAATCCATACCATCCATGTGGTCACATGATCACAAGCTCAACTAAAGGATAAGGGGAATACACATGTGTCTATTCCATGGACATATTCCTCTTCCTCCACCAAACCACTATAATAACACCAAGCAACTTCACCTTCAACAAAACCCAAAGTGTATATCTTGGGATGCTTTCTCCCTAATCTATCTGAATCAATATAGTGAGTCATTCTGAAATAGCTTCACCAAACACCAATGAAGATGAGTTTGTAAAAAATAATCAAAACCTCACCCCATCATCACTAATAAATGATAGAAGCATTAAAATATATAGAGGTTTGAGTGGAAGACCCTCAACCTTTAATAGCCTTTATCAGAGCCTTTCACATTTCCAACCTTGTTACCTTCAAGGATTTAGAAACACCTTCCATCCATCTAGATGACCAAGATCCTCCCCTCTTCATCACTACCTATATCAACCAAACCCACATCAAGAGGGTTGTGATTGATGGGGGAGCTAGTATCAACATCATCTCTTCCTATGCCTATAACCAAATCAAATTACCTAATAACATTATGTCAAAAACCTCAATAGTGCTTTGATCATTCAATGATACCATGACCATGACTTTAGGAACTGTTGTCCTTCATATTTTCCTAGGACCTCACATGATTCTTGAGATTTTTTATGTAATGGAAGGATAATTATAGTAAAGCATCTTGTTGAGACACCCTTGGATTCATTCCATGGGTTGTGTGCCATCCACTCTACATCGATACATCAAATTTGAGTAGTAAGGTCAAGTTGTTACCATACAAGCTAACTTGAGCCCTTTCACATCATGTAACATGATGTACTGACCTAATGCCATTATCCTTCCTCCATCTAACAAACCTTCACCAATAATAGATGAGATCCCATCTCCTTATACTAACAAAGCATCTACTAGTTCTTCCATTCTTTCTACCCAAATCCCCATAATGAACCGTTTGGAATCAACCTTCCAACATCTTTTATTGGGGGAGTATCACCTTCTCACCCTCAATGCTTTTCCTACTCCTCAAGAGTATTGGAAACTTTACCACCAACCTAGTTATGACCACAATATCAAAACTATTGTTACTTTTAGACCCTAAACATGCCAAACCAATTTCATCTATGGGGGACTTGATAAACCCCTTGGAACTTCCACCACCTATTTTTCACCTTGACTATTCATCTTCAGCTTCTCCTATTTAGATAAACTAGAATTTGCTAACACATACCTCTATAAGTGTGTTTGGAAGGGGTTTGGCCTAAGTCGATATGAACATGAGATGCATGAGTTACTTCTAATCAAAACTTAAAAAACTCACAAAAAGCATGACCTCAATTTCATGCCACCTAAACAATAAACCAACCCATTTCCCATTACCATCATTGATGAAGACATCTCATCCTCACCATCCACTCCACCATAAATAGTTGAGGATTCCAATATCATCCCCCTTAATTTCTTTTCATCAACATGATCAGCATCAGACCCCTAACTTATCAAAATGATGGGGTGATTGTAACCATCCCTATGGCCTATCTTGAGATGATAAGATATGAATCTCCTACCATTAATACCATTTAGTGTTAGGATGATGATTCTATTCTCACCTACCTTGGCACACCATATTTCTCTATCCACAAATCCCTACCTTTAGAAACTTCAACCATGTTGAATGAATCCACCTTGGATATCAATTTGGACACTCTAGATAATCCTCACATTGTCAAAGTTGGCCAATTGCTAAATTTTAAAGAGCTTCAAGACTTCCCCTCCTTCTTACAAGACTACAACATAACATTTTTTTGGTCTTATAGAGACATGCCAGGAATTGACCCCTCCATTGTTACCCACAACATAGGTGCCCACTACAATGCTAAGCTCATTAGGAAAAAACTTTGGTGAATGCACCCTTGCCTAGCCTTTCTCATCAAATAAGAGATTCAATGTCTCCTATCCATAAATTTCATTCAACCTATTGACTATCCAAAATGGGTATCAAATGTTTTACCTATCACCAAATCTATAGGAGGACTACACATTTGTGTGGACTTTCATGACCTCAACCTTATTTTCTCAAAGATGACTTTCCTCTACCAAACATTCAATTTCTAGTTGATCTTATAGCCAACCATGAGATGTTCTCTCATGGACAAATTCTTGGGTTAAAATCAGATCCTAATTGCCTCTGAAGATCAACACAAAACCACCTTTATCAACCTATGGGGGACCTTTTTCTATAGGGGCATGCCTTTTAGAATAAAGAAAGATGACACAACCTACTAATGCATTATGACTTACATCTTTCACAACCTTATCCAAATAATCATTAAGGACTATGTTGATGACCTTTTTGGGAAATCTAAATATCATAAGGATCATTTGGTCATTCCAAAAATGATCTTCGAGTGACTCATCCATTACCATGTCTAACTTAACCCCAAGAAGTACACTTTTAGGGTCTTTTCAAAAAATGTCTTTGGATTTATTATTTCCTTTCAAGGAATCAATGTCAATCCTACCAAAATCAAATTAATCCTTGACATGATTCTTCTAATCAACCTCAAGAAGCTCCATATCTTTTAAGGGAAGATCTAATATATTCATCACTTTATCTCTTAGTTTTTGGATCAGTGCCAAACCTTCTATCACCTATTAAAGAAGTATGTATCTTTTAAGTGAAATAAATACAATCAAAAGGCCTTTGATTCACTCAAAGAGTACCTTTTATCTCCACTTTTCCTCACCCCTCCCAAGGATGATTAACCTTTCTACCTTTATATCTCCACCACCAACCACTCCCTAGGGGAAATTCTCACTCATTGGGATAGCCGTCTACTACATCAGTTACATGATTATAAAATATGAAACTTGGTACATGCATACTAAGAATCTTTGCCTAGCCTTGGTATTCATGGCCACTAAGCTTTGCCACTACCTTATCAACCACAAGACCTATGTCATAACCAATATTGACCCACTCAAGTATATGTACTCCAAGCCATACCAAAACCAATGTATGGCAAGTGGATCATGCTTTTAGCTAAGTTTGACCTTGATTTTCTTTAGTATAATTTAATTAAAAGGTAATTCATTCTGACCAATTGGTTGATGCACCATTAATAGATAATCAAACTTCTCCCCTTGAGTTTCTTGATGAGTCCATCAGAACCCTCTCTCAAGTAGACTTCACCTATAAAGTAACCATGTTCTTTGATGGATCCAAGTGCCAACATGGTGGGGGAGATATCATTATCCTTATTCCACTTCATGGTGAACCTCTTCCTTTATCCTTCAAGCTAAATTTTGAATGTACCAACAATATTACTTGGTATAAAGACCTAGTAATAGGCCTTCGAACTAAATTATCCTTAGGATTCAAAATGATCAACATTTTTGGTGACTCTTAACTTGTGTTCAATCAAATAAATGGATCTTACCATTTTAAAAATGATGTTTTTCAATAGTACAAACAATTAACTGATGTAGTCTTAGCATCATTTGAATAATATTGTATCCAAACCAGCCCATGATCTATGAACAAGTTTGTCAATAAGATGGCTTCCCTCACCTTTTATATCTCATTTACACCCTCTAACTCTAAGCTATATATCATTATCCATAAGCTTACCTAACCTTATTATGTCAAACTAGACTCTCCCACCATCTTAAATGTGGAGGAGGCCTAACCCGACCTTTGGTATAAATAAACCTTTGACTATCTCAACCTTGCCAGCATTCCTTCTAGTCTTTCTAAGAATGATTGAAGAGAATTTATCTAGAGTACCTCAAATTAAACAATTATGGAGGGAATTATTTATAAATTCAATTATTATGGTCTCTTATTCCACTACCTACATAGTCATAAAACCTCTCACGCTATCAGGGAAACACATGATGGGATATATGGGGGACACTTTCATAGCCTAACCATTTCTAAATACATCCTTTGTCTTGGCTATTAGTATCCTACCATTAATCAATAATAATGTGAATATGTGATAAAGTGTGTTAAGTATCAATAACACATTAACTTACATCATGCACCTAGCCATAGCTTTCACATATCCATAGATTTTTGGCCCTTCTCACAATGGGGTCTAGACCTTATTAGTGAAATTAACCCCCATTCTTCATAACATCATCATTATATCATCATTATGACTAGATATTTTACCAAATGGGTCAAGGCTATTCCTCTTGTCTCAACCAAAGCTAAAAATATTGTTGAGTTTATCAATCATCACATTATCTATCATTTCAATGTTCCTCACAACATTATCACTGATAATGGCAAATCTCTTAAAAACAAACAAGTCTAAGGTCTTTATGATGCATTTGACATCAAGCTTAGTTTCTTATCACCCTATCATCCTCAAGTGAATAGATAGGTAAAATCTTGTAACAAAACTCTCAACAAAATGCTAATTAAAATGGTTAATGCATCTAGTTGGGATTGGCATTTGCATATCCCTTTTGCCTTATGGGTATATCACACTAGCATTCAAAAACCTACAAGTTCTACCCCTTTCTCTCTATTTTTTGGAGTAGAGGTTGTCTTACGTCTCAAAGTCCAAATTCCCTCTCTTTGTATATCCTTACAAGATCTTATTTTTGAAGATGATTAGCATCAACACCATTTAACCTAGCTTGAGCTACTTGACAAGCATCATTTAGCAACCATTACCCATCTTCATATCTATCAAGATTGAATCAAACATGATTATAACAAACACCTTTAAGTATGAGAATTCAATATTGAAGACCTTGTCCTAAAGGAAAAGCAACATGTCACCAATATAGAGAAAAGAAAGTGAGGCAAATTTACTTTCAATTGGATTGGACCTTATATCATAATGCATAAGTATATATCAGGAGCTTAACAGTTATCCTCTCTTGAGGGAAACCTAGAGCTTGAGCCCCTCAATTCTTCACATTTTCATCCTTTCTTTTGTTAAAATGGATCAAACTCACCTTTTATCTAACTTAAGCTCATCCTATACTTTTAAACTACATTCATCTCCTCTATTTTAGGGGCAATCTATTAGAACTAAATCATGCGATTCTCCATAATAATCATGGCCTAATCTTAAACAATGGGTACCATGGCTCTACCCATGGCATGATTCTCATAGTACTTTCCACCCCTTTCCTAGGATGGATTCCCATGATCATTTTCACCTAAACCTCTTTTTCACCTAATCAACCTTCTTGTGCTTTTAGTTTTGCCTTCATTAAATATGACCCTTTTAGCCCATTAAACAAGTCTATGTCAATCAAAATCAAAAGCAAAGTCATAACCAAAAATAATCATGGGACACTCCTAGCATTTCAAAACTAATCCTTTGAAGGAAAACTACCAAAAACATATCAAAGTTTTTTAATATGAGGTAGATTGCTCCCTTGAAGGATAACTATCAAAAACCTTACACAAAGCACACAACTTAGACCACTCCCTTGAAGGATGGTTGAGTGAAGCATTTATCAAAGCATAACAATTTATTGAAATCTTCTCACATTGATCAACTTCCCAAACCGACCCCAACTACAAAAAAATAAGCAAAAGACCCATTATCATGCATGAAAAAGGTAAAAGCCATAATTAACCTTCATAAGCAAGATAATTTTGAAAGCCACAATCAACTCTCATAGTTTAACTTCCTACATCAATCAATCTACACCTTACATGAAATAAAATTGTTTGTACTAACTCTTTGGTAACCTCTTGAAGAGGCATGCTAGTCTCAAAATAAAGTTCCATTTTCATCCATCTCTCGTTTATGCACTATAAGTAAGGGATTTTTGAGATCACTTGATGTAATGTGATTAAGACACATTTTTAACCAACTAATGAATGTCAATGTGAAACATTCGATGGTCATATTTTCCTTAATCCAGTCCAACTTTGGTTTGCTTTAGTCCTTTTCAAAGAATAAGTATCATGCCCTCTTCGTATCATCTCATAACTGGTTGATATATTCCATTAGACGTTTGTCTCTTGATTTTTTCTCACATCTAGTTTTTTTAACTTATTTTATGTGTTTCACTTTTTTAAAAATGACCATAATCATAACCATATCATATCATCATCATTGTATATAAACAAAAATATACATCATTAGCATAAACCATATCCATGCACATACTCATTACCATCAACATCATCACATCCATGTACAATAAAAGCAATAAACCACTTTTACCACAACATATTAACATCATATAAAAAACCATCTATAAATAACATCATCATCATAAAAAATAACAGCAAACCATAGAAACTATTACATGTGATCAACATCATGACATATCCATTCATCATAAAAATTGTTATCATATCAAACATACCAACTATAACCATCATATCAATATCATCATGAACATAAACAACAATCCATCTCATCACATGCCTAGCTAGGTGAGTCTATATTAGCATCCATATCCCTATTACCATGAGCATAACCATAATAAATAATCACATCCTCAATAATCAACATGAGCATCACAACCATGAACCATAATCAATGGACAAAGATCATATCTATAAATTATGAGTCTATAATCAACCATAAACATCATCATGTATACAACAATATACATCTATCTCTCAAAATAAATATACATCTCACCACATTAACTCATAGATTGGTATCAAAATCATATACATTAACATATGTAATGTATCATAATCAAACTATGCCTCTAGGGCACCACTATTTCTTGGTGCCTATCCTCCTGAGGTACCTACCCTCCCATAGATGCATCCCACTAACCTAGTGTCACCATGATAACACTTCCATTCATAACATCTCTATACTTACCCTATTGGGGCTCATTAAGATAACATCTCAATACTATCACCTCATAATAGTGGAGTTCCTCCATTATAACAATGTACCTCTACATGGGAATAGTGCTTGGTGGTCTTATAGGTACTATGGCTCCCCCTATGGCCTATCTCATGGAATATCTCTCTTAGGTAACTAAGGCTAATGTAGCTCTAACTTGGTCCCTCTCACCTATAAATGTAACTACCTAACCCTATGCTACTACCAACTAACTTTGTAATGTTTCAATAGAAACTTACATCATGGCTAATGCCACTCATGCCTAATCCCTCTTTGTAGTCACTACCTATACATCTGGAGTAACCCCTTATGCTAATGCTTACTGACCATCTCCACCAGTTGGGTCAACATCTATAGCCTATTGACCACTATCATTGCCACCAATATTAGCTATAATATATAATGTATGGTACCATGCAGAGTACCCATCTACAAAACTACATCATCTATCTAGGCCCTAGCTAGTAGCTCTTTATGGTCAAGGAATAAATAAACTAGATATGGTTCAAGAAGTAATAGCTCTACATCCTCCTACTTATATCTCAAAAATAGACCTAAGATATCCTAAACTAGGCCAAACTATCATCATACCCTATCAAAAGGAATGAGCTCTATCTCACCCTCTCTCTTGCCAAAAATCCATTTATAGATCTGCAAGGATATTATATGTCTCATATAGTGATCCCACTCCAAAAACTTGATATATGGTCTCTAGATTGCATCTACAACAACCAAGGCATCCAATGCACCTCTAAACCAAACAACATCATGAACCCCTCCACTTGGTCTTGAAAGGGAAAAATATGATCCCCACCTCATAAACCTAACTCTAAACTCCATCTACATATACCCCTCCCATAGTAGCCCCATCGTGCTTAACACCTAGATGTACTCATAGGCCCAATAACATAGGCACCCAATCAAACATTATATAACCTAATATCATCTTAACCAATACCCCTAGCAATAGATAATGGAACCTTCCACTACTCAAATCTATTATGGAAAAACATGAAACCACCACCACCATCATCATTATCATCCTCCTATCATCTCTCATCCTCTGGTATAATAAAGTGTAGCTAAATCCTTCTACATGTCACCTCATGAATTTAATGTCATCTCTATACAATAGCTCCATAAATTCATCTATCTCCTCCCTCTCTATATGATAAATCAATTCACCCTGAATGGGTAGCTGTGTAATACTATGGATATCTTTTGATAAGTTTATCATCTCACTTATAGGTAATAGGAAGATGTTTTTGGTAGGATCCCATCTCTTGATGAGTGCCATGATCATCATTGCATCTTATGACATATGATGGTAATGCAACACCATACCCAGCCCCACCTCCTCTATGTGATCCTAGTTAGTAGCAATCATCCCTTGATAGATCTTGACAAATATTTGAGGCATCTAGTCTTGCATATATATCCTCTCCTATGCTTACAAGGTTTGATAAACAATAACCTTAGTTCATTGACACATTATTCCTAGCAACCTATATATTTTGACCATTACAAAAAAAATGACCCTTAACTATGACCTATTCCCCTTAACCCTTATCATTCACTATTACTTGGTTATCACTTTTATGACATTTACCTAGGGCATCTAACCTCTCTACCTTAACTCTTGAATAAAACCTACTACTACTCATACATTTACCTTGATAGTTGACCTTAATATTCAAAGCTAACCACTACCACCTAGCCCTATCACCCATTACCTATCCAACATTATAACATAACGAACATTTACCCTTAACTGTTAAAAAATTATAAAATACCTCAACCACCAACAAATGACTATTCCCATAGTTAACTATCAATAATCAATCAACTCTCGACTGTCACTTATTGATAGTCATTGGTTAGGGGTGACTGTCGATGATCACTGTGAGTGACTACTGATGGAACCTCTAAACCCTATATCCCAATTTAACCCACCCAATGACCATAAACAAACAAAATAATACCATACCCTCACTACCCTACCCTAACTACCCTGCCCTTACCAGTTTAAATTTTAATCTCAAAAATTTACCCACATAACACTCACAACCTAACCTAAGTAAACCACTACCTACAAACAAAATCCATCATAAATAAAGAAACTTCACATTTAAATAAATAATTCAAATCTACTCTATCAATTGAATACAATCCCTACCTCATTCCTTGACCATCATCAAGGAAGTATTCTAGGACCCATTACTTGGGCACATCCTCATCCACCCTACATCTTGGCTAGGTCTACCCTTCAAAGCTTGGTCAACTTTCCAACTCAACCACTAGCCCACTCAAAAAATGCCATCAATATTTTTCTCACACAAAATACTAAGAGCTTGCTATCAAAAGTCAAAATCCATAATGACCAAATAAAACCCATGGAGTCACTTTTTATCTCCACCCTTTGAGGGTTTTGAACCTCACCACTGATGGTTAGGTGATTGCCAATGGTTGACTTTAAAACCCCTAACCATTAATGATCAAGATACTAGTATTTTTATTTTGCCTCTAATCAAATTTTTTTAAACCCAAACTAAACTAACCAATTAGAGATCACCTCTTCCACCAAAATTACTTCCAACCATATCACCTCACTACTGATCATTTTGGTATAAACTAGAGCACATTTTATAATGACCTTGCCTTGGTTATTTTGACCATATCAACAAAATTATCTAATTGAAAATTTTGAACTTACACTTATTTATCTACACTCAATCAATTTATGTCTTCCCAAGAACATTTACTACCTTGGATACCCACAAAAATAATGACCTTATCTAGGAGACTTGATTTTACAAGTGTAACCCAATCATCACATATGGTTACATAGTTTATATGTCACTTATCCTTCTAATACTAACCTTAATTTTTACCAACCCTAATAATTTATTCAGTGTGTGATCTTGGATATCACACTTAGTTACACTTTATGCATTTTCTTGAACTTTAGTGCCCAAACCTATCAACCACCTTCATCATCAATATAACCACTCATCAAACCCACACTCTATTCTATTTCCTTTCACCAATTCTAGGTTTAAGGGATACCACCTCCTCCCATGCTCAGGGGAACCAAACCTTTAACCCACACTCCATTTTATTTTTGCTTATTAATACAAGATACATAACAAAAAAGGGTAAAATGTAGACATTAGAAAACCACAAACTATGATTCCAAGTGTCAAAACACCCCTAAACCCCCTATGGACAAACCCTAACCTCTCAACCACAAACCAAACCTAATTGAAGTTAAGATTGACCTATTGGTTAACCCACATTTTAACCTAACCTGAACCTTAACCCTTGACCACTGATAGTTACCCTAACCATTGATAATCAAGCCTAACCATTGATGGTTGGTTTTCCACCACCCAAACCACTAAACTACCACATCACTTTGACTTGATTTTTTATATTTAGCTCTTATAAATTATTTGAAAACTCATAGATGTAAGAGATAAGTTTAGACAACAAGTTAGACCTATTTTTAACATATTATTTCACCACTCCATTCTTATAAAGAGAGAGGAGGAGAGGGTGAATCCAGATCTATAATCAATCAATCATTTAGAGTCAAAACCTCTTACATCAACATAATCTTTTGCAAGTTTTCTCCCTATGAATCATCAAGTATGATAGAGACCTGACATGCTACTATCCATTTATCAATAACCAAGTACCGCTAATCTATTGAAATTTATCTAGGCTCCACCACCTTAATCATTCATTAGACTAATGACCAATAAGCTAAGTATTTTTTCAATCATTTAGTTACTTTATTTCTATTTTGAAATAAGCTGAGCCCAAACCCATCTCTTAGAATTCCATTATGTAACCTCATCCAAACATCCTTTTTATTGACTAAACCTAACCCATAGTAACTATCGATGGTCATTCTAACTATCAATAGTCTATCCTAACCATTGATGATCACCTTAACCACTGATAGTTACCTTAACCGCTGATGGTCACCCTAACTACCAATGGTCACTATATGAATAAATACAAAAAAGCTATTTTTACCCACTAGACCTCAACCAAACCTAATTTTTAGACCCTCTTCCTGATCATAGAACCCTACCCTATTTTTTGAACCATACCCAACCTATTTAGCATTAACATTAACCTGTTTATTTTTATAATTATTCAAATTCATCTATTCTTTTATCAATCACTTCTTATACTTAATTTTAGTATCTTCTTTCATTTATAAAAGTACTTTATCTTCTAAAACTTGATTATTTAAAAGTGTGGATTGATAGCCTCTAAGAAAGCTCATGCTTCTTAGATCTAGTTTGCTAGGCAATCCACCCTACTATCTAACTAATCAAACCATTTCTTTGAGTGTTTCCTTATCTGTAGGTCATTCCTCCTAAGCCAAAAAGAATTATCTACACTCATTTGATTCAACACATGCATAACATATTAGGTTTTTATACCATACCCTTTTCAAGTTTCTTTTCTCTTCCTTTCAATAACATAAGCAAAAATTTACATGAAACAAGTGTAGTAAACTTTATAATAAAAAGCAATTAATTTATTTTGTCATTATAATCATGATTATACAATTTAGAAGATATATGAATCTAAAATTTAAATTCTAGAAATGTAAACCCTAGGGTTTGGTAGTGTTAGGGTTTTGAAATAGAGTAAGTTAACCAAAGATTTAAACTAAATTTAAATAAATGATACCCTAATGTGGTATTGATTAAATGGGCTAGGTTATGCATAAAATATTAGAAATAAATAGGAATTTGTAACCTTAATTTAGTGCATAAAAATTCCAAAAAAGTAAACCTTAGGTAAATCTAGAGTTAATCAATATTCAAAGTAAGACATGTTCACCAAATGATTTAATATTGTAAGGTTTTACAACACTCTAACACATACAAATATATTTTTTATGTAGCACTCCATGATACTCAGGTACCTTCAACATCAACACAACATGAGCAATATTGTTATTAGTTCTCCTTGACATCTGGGTTTAGATAGGGCATATCTCCATCACATGTTACACACAAAAAAATCATATGAAATATAAACAAAAACCATATACCAATAAAATACAAAAAAATAATTTCCTATACATATGCTTAACAAATTCATAAAACATATACAAATCAATTAAATTTATCCAAATGAAACAAATTACAAACATCAAACATTTTAAATAATCAAATTCATTCAACATATAATAATACATTAATATAATAAGATCTAGTTACTAATACATAATGTTAAATTAAACAATAAACCATATATATATATATATATATATATATATATATATATATATATATATATATCAAAACATCATTTCAATATAAATATGGTTCATCACTCAATGATGTAAACATGACTGTTAGGACCAACTCCCTCATTTTTAATCTTAGATAAATCATATTATGAATTATTCCAAGATCTTTTAGTAAAGACATTAAAGAGTATAGAATTTCATAAAAGCAAGAAACAATATTACCTCACATGGAGAAAATTATAAATGAGATAAATATTTTTAAAGTGGTAAACCTGACGTATCAGAGAAAAACTTGGGTGATCTTAATATAAGGCTTGCTACCAAAATCTCCACAAGTACAAGATTGAATCAAGATCACAATAGAAGAAAAAAGAGATATGAGTTTCTAATGAGGAAAATAAGAGAGGAAAGGCTTCTTTATATATATAGATGAGGAAAATGGGAGTTACATAGAATCCCATTATTACCTTACAAGCCTCCCAAGTGTGTGCCACTTGTGTCCTATTCTCTTAGAAAGTGGAGAAAAGTGTGTTTCATGTGGAGAAGGGAGAGTTACATGCAAGTGACTCTAAATCAAACAAGTGGATCAGGGAGGTGGGTGATACCTCATAAAGGTAGGAATAAAATGCATTTACAAATATAATAAATGCATACATAACTAAGACTTAGGATAACCCTATAAACATAGGAAGGACCCAAATAAGGTTAATTCTCTAACACTACCCCTTAATCTTAATTTGAGGTTACCAAAGTGGAGAGAACATATACAAACAAAGAAGGGATTTGAGATTACATAATACTCCCCCTTAATAGAAACTTTATTCAAGAGGAATTACAAAAGTTTAGAGAATAAATAAGAGGTGTCACCAAAATTCATAAGGATGAAAGTGTAATTACAAATAATCTCTAAGAGTCTTCTTCAGATAATGTGGTTGATCCACAATGGAACAATGACCATAAAAAATGAGAAATGATCCACAAAATTGCAAGACAAACAAGCTAACACCAATATTTTAAGTTAAGTCACCAATATGCTATCAAAATACAATATACATACATAAAGTACTAAAAGTAGATGTACAACTAGGCAAATTTGAGCAAATACAACTTCCACCAAAGAGTGCATAAAACTACATGAAAATAAGTTATTAAAAATAATCAAAGCATATATCCTGTGTAATAATAAAAAAAGAATGCAAAAAGAGTTTGAGATTAATCAAAATGAAGATAAAAAATATGTGTCACATGTAAAATATATTATGCGTGAAGCATTAGAAGAATGATTATAAGAAGACATATCAAAGCCTCTATAAAATTTAATTTTTTTACAAATTCAAACAATTTTACCCCTAGAGATAGGAGATGTAGTCATTTTTCAACAATGTAAATTGTCATGCGTAGATTCACCACAAGATATTTATGGGTGCAATTTCCACCATATATATATGATTCCTGTATTTTCCATAATGTGCATAAGGTTTATTATTTTTAACCAAAGCATGAGTATTAGAAGTAGTATAATCAAAATAAGTTATATTATAAGTCATTCAATGTGGGTGATAATAAGATGTAAAATTTTCATTAGAAAAATTTAAAGCATTATAGCCAAGACCTTTAGATTTTGAATTAGATTTAGGTAAAAGAGGTACAAGAATACCCGTTTCACACTTACCAAGCCCACCACCTACATAACCCATATAATGCATGATTTTTAAACTAGGGTTGGTAGAAGGAGTGTGCACATGAGGTTGAGGTTTTTTATAAATACAAGGAGATCCATCAACTATTATCATTATTAAAAGACACAAATTTATTATTTATAACATTAATAGAGTTTTGTATAGACTCTGCATGAGTAATAAAAGAGTTTTTCAAAGCAAGACTAATGTCATTTTTAAATTTAATTTCATGTTTAAGAGAAATGATTTCATCATTTTGAAAAATAATTTGTTCCTTAAAATTCTTTTATGCTAAGAACATGGTGAGTTTTAGAGTTATTTTAAACACATTAAAAAATGTAAAGGGCAAAATGTAGTAAAAATAACTTGAGTGCAAGGTCTAAACAAAAATATACATAATAATGCTTAAAAAGTGAGTTTGCCCAAAATTACAAGAATAATTAACTTGTAAATGTAAGACCATACTAAAAACATCAAACCTAAGAGCATGGACAAGAGACAATAAAAGCCTCTTCATATATAATAATAAAATTGTTTCTTATTAAAATGATTTCTCAAAAGAAATCTTAAAAAAAAAATTATAAGATATTTAGTACTATTATAAATATTTTAAATCATAAACACCAATATGAAATTATTTTTAGATAAAAAAAGATTGAGATGAGTGTTATATAAAAAAAATTAAAAACTTTAAATTGTGTTTAATTTTAAAGATATGTCATAAAGACATATGCCACTTGAGATTTTAAAAAACATACTTTTTTTGTTGATTTCAAATAAAATATTCCTTTTGGTTTTCTTTTATTTAGATGAGACAAATTTACTTCATAAAATAACATGAAAAACCTGTCATAGAATAAATACCACAAGATTAATTTAATGCATGAAAAGATAAATCCACCTTATTAATATAACATAGAGAAGGATAAATCCAATTGAAATATAGTTAAAGCTCTAAGATTAATTTCAAATATTTCAAAAAAATAATGAATCATTAGTATAAATGAAATGCCACATTAAAAAACTATCACACAGAGAATAGTAAGGCAAAGGAAGACGTCATAAAAAAATGCTAGAAAGAAACATGTACAAGATGAATATCAAAGGTTTGAGTGATTTTTAAAAATTTCTATTCGACTTATTATGCTAAATTTCTAAAGAATGACATAGTAAATCATGCAAGAGAAAAGTCATAGTAAAAAATATAATTACTCAATATAATTGTTGGAATATATATTAAAAAACATTGATGAAGACCTAGACAGACATGATTTAAACTCAATATGGTACAATTGCACAAATAAAATTACAATATAGAAACTACTATGCTCAACAAGGAGAACTAAAAAAAT
Organism: Torreya grandis; assembly: GCA_037957365.1. Classification (NCBI taxonomy): domain Eukaryota; kingdom Viridiplantae; phylum Streptophyta; class Pinopsida; order Cupressales; family Taxaceae; genus Torreya; species Torreya grandis. The sequence continues at coordinate 1,722,731 of JARHVA010001342.1, read as the reverse complement.
TGAGAATAAAGGAGATCTCAGTGAATAAAGGATTAAAGGCATGATGCATAAAATGTGCATTTAACACACTAAAATAATTCAAATCTAAAAAAATGTGAAGAAATATTTTTAAAATAAAAGGTGTCATATATAGCTATGGATAGATAAATGACATTAAAACTGGGAAGGACAAAAAGAAGCACTATCATAAATAGAAAGATAAGGCAAAAGCAATCAAAAGAGTGAATAACATATAAGCTAAAAAAAGGCATTACCTAAAAACATAAAGATTGCATAGTGCATGAAAACACAAGGATTGTGAATAACTAGATAAAAATAAGAAAGGGAGGTGTTACACACTAAAATAATTAACTACATAGAATCAAAGTTAGAATGCAAAGCACCAAAGTGATGAGTGATGAGAATATCTCAATGCATGACTGCCATAAAAAATGTTATAACTATTAAAGTGCCACAATAAAGAGATAAATCCTTTAATTTTGTGAATAATCAATATATATTTTATCAATGAATTCTATAAATAAGGAAAGATAGAATGACGCAATTGAAACCAATACAATAAAATACAACTTAGAATATTTATATGAATGGCATTAAAAGAAATAGTGTTTAGATTAAGGTAAAATTAATTAAGGGATAGATTTTATGTAGGAAGAACAATTTGCTTCTTTTCCACCTTTAAACTACACAAACCTCAATAATCAACATTAAAATCAACCTACTTTGATACCATATTATAAATTATGCCAAGATCATTTAGAAAAAATATTAAAGAGTGCATAATTTAATGAAAGCAAGAAATAATATTACCTTTCATGGAGTAAACCATAAATGAGGTAAATATTTGTAAAGTGGAAAATAAAATTTATCAAAGTAAAAAACATGTGATCTTATTAGAAGGCTTGCTATGAAAATCTCCACAAGTACAAGATTGAATCAAGAACACAAGAGAATAAGAAAGAGAGATATGAGTTCTTAGTGAAGAAAATAGGAGAGGAAGGGATTTTTTATATAGCTAGAGGAGGAAAATAGGAATTACATAGAATCCCATTATTACTTTACAAACCTCCCAAGTGTGTGTCACTTGTCTCCTATTCCATTCTAAAGTGGAGGGAAGTGTGTACCATGTGGGTAAGGGAGAGTTATATACAAGTAACTCTAAATATAACAAGTGGATTAGGGAGGTGATTGATACATCATAAAGGTAGGAATAAAATGCATTCACAAATATAATAAATGCACTCATAACTAATACTTAGGATAAACCTATCAAACTAGGAAGGACCCAAACAAGGTTAATTCTCCAACATATCAAAACTAAAACTAGAGGCCCCATTATCTCTATAAGAACTTGATCTAAAATTATGCCTACTCTCTTTTTCTCTCTCAATACATGCCCAACTCAACCATACACTTAGTATGTTCTCATTGAAGTCATCTATAGTCATTTACTATATGACTATTAGTCCCACCTAGAGCATCAAGAGTGAGCATGGTATGCCTCTGTAACTCAACACATAACTCATCTCTATCTATTATTACTCATTTGTATTCCATTATCTCTATAAAATCTTCATCAAATAAATGGGGATACACCCTAGTAACATTTTTGGCCTTCTCCACCAATCCATCTTCCTTGACATCATCAGGGATATGCCATGTCCACTTACACAGTACCAAATCAATAGTGATCTCCCATTACTCATCATCTTCTACACCTGTAAGTATTCCATATAATTCATAAGAATCCTATCCTATAAACACTTGAATTTACATAGAGAATGTACACATACTATCTAACTTAACATCAATAACCCTTATGAGATCTACATCTAATACTTTATCTACAATCATCCCACTTATTAAAAATAGAGGTGCCCATCTATGGTCACTCCACCAAGCCATGTAGGCATCATTCACTCCAACATCATTTATATCTAGTACTTCCATGTTAGGATCACACTGCATCAATGACATAGGATCTAGTTTAGTAATATATAGCCTCAACCTAATACCTAGCCTCATAGGAGCCTAAGAACTCCTCAACCATACCACATGTGTTGAGGGCACATCATGTATAACACTGAACTATCAAGTAACCCTCTCATACTAAAAACACTTGTATACATTATCCTAGTGATCATGTATCCAACAACTAACTTATATCCACCTCAACTATGTGATATCCTCATGCTACTCTTGGTATCCCCTATAGGGTTTCTAGATGATATCCTCTTCTCTCAAATTGTCTATTACCTATCAACACTATGTAGTGATCCTCCTTGGTGCATGAAATTTTCTAGTACATATCTATGAAACCACCTGAGAATGAGCCCATTCATCTCATAGATGTGCCACTATCTTATAACTATGTGCTCATATGCCCAACAGTGTAATAGTGTTAACACATTGATACCCATACCACTCATCTATTGTGTAAAGTTGTATAGATACCTATATACATGAGATAACATGATACAACCCTAAGAGTACACAATGCCATACTTCTTGTTGAACTATTTCATACATTCTATAGGAAATCAAGATACCACTCCCATATATAGTAACAAATGATGACAACAACATAGTTATAAATTTATGTAATCACAAAACATCAGCTATCATAATCATGGTCAATAATATGTCACACTAACTCCCTATGTAATGAGTCCCCACCACCATGTCAAAGAAGTACCTATATTCCTAATGTATAGCTCGAGGACCAGTAGCCTCCTATAATATATCTTGTTTCCCATAGATTGACAATTAGAGGATCCAATATACTTCCTCCAATGTCATAGTCATCTCACCTATAGGTAGACATAACATACATGTGTTTGGATTCCACCTCTCACATAATGTAGTAATAATATAATTATCCCATGACATGGGCTCCAAGAAAGAAATATATCTTAGACATTCTCTCTCGAACACCTCTATCTCTACATCAGGCAGGGTCAAACCCCTCAAAGTCTTCATCATCTTCTCCATGCAAAAATCTCTCATACAAGCATCAACCTAAAAAATTAAAACTAAATTAGGAATCAAAAAAACAAAACAAAACCCAACAAATAAAAACATGCATAAAAAACTAGTCAACAATGCTAAGAATCACATCTTAGGACTACTGGACACTAGCACTACCTAGAGGATAGTAGCATTGGATAATAACACCAAACACTGGACACTAACACTAGGACCTAGATAATAGCACCCAGAATGGGACACTAGTGCCATTCTATGAAAAATAGCTCTAAAATATTCCCTTTTCATTAATAAAATTAAACAAGATAAAAAAATGTTAAAAATAGGAAAAAGTCTGAGTCCCTTACCAGGAAAACTTCTTCCCCAACCTAAATCTATGCCTTAACCTCCTCATAGTGCAATAAACTAGATCCTCATCTCCTCAGCATGTTTCTCTCCCTTAGACACAAAATTATTTCAACTCAAATGAATCAAAATGACCTATTCAAGTCATAACTTACCTAATGCCACCTTATTAAGGTTACCCCTATGCGTCAATTTTGATAACTAATACAACTATTTTATTATCACCATATTTTAAGAACTATAGCTCATATTTATGAACCATTTATTACACATGGGACTTGACAATGATATGATATATCCTATATTATTTAAACCAATCTCATCATCATTATCAAATCTATAAAATGAAAAAATCAATCCCATTACATTTAACAATATAATAAACCAAGTATCAATCCAATTACACATTAAATTATCAAATCTGATAAAATGAATACATTATTCAAACCTAATACAATATTATAACTACTAATTAACACTAGCATAATAAATTCTTACTACTTTTGGTTACATATCCTCATCATAGTATTGGTTATCTCATCAAGGGGGGTAATATGCATAGATTTCTTCAGCCATATAGAGTTGCATTCAAATATACAAACACACGAGTCTACATAGGTTTACATGTATTTTTGGATATATAAGCATACATGTCTACATAGATTTACCCAAGAATTTAGATTCACATATTTTTAGATATATGGACACATGGGTCTACATAGGTTTTCATAGGTTTTTAGATATATATAAACACAAGTCTACACAAGTTTACATAGGTTTTCATAGGCATTCAGATATATAGATGAACATGTCTACACAAGTTTACATAGGTTTTCAAAGGTTTTTTAGATATATAGATACACATGTATACATAGGTTTACACAAGTTTTCATATATATATAGGTATACAGATGATATAAGTTTATGTAGGTTTTCACAAGTTTTTAGATATATAAATAAACAAGCTTACATAGGTTTACACAGGCATTTAGATTTACACTCTATGCAGATATATAAGTTTAACTTAGGTATATTAGTTTATTCAAATATTTAGATACATAACTAAATCACTCAGATATTAGGATTAGTGGGCACAATGTAAAAAACATGTTATTGGTCCCCATTTTCAAATTTATCAAGTTACACTTAGTGTCATCACTAGTTTTGTCACTAGCTTTTCACTAGTTTGGGTCATAAGACCATTTGCAGTGGTTGATCCATAGCATTAAACTAGACCTAGTTTACAGTACTTAGATTTAGAGTGAGGGAAAGTGAGCCTTATTTCTCCACACATTCATTTTACATTACTTAGATTTAGAGTGGGGTCAAGTGAGCATTGTTTCTTTACACATTCTATTTACATTGCTCATATTTAGACTAGGGGCAAGAAAACCTTGTTTCTCTACACATTCAGTTTACATTACTCAAATTTAAAGTGGGGGAAAGTGAGCCTTGTTTCTCCACACATTTAGTTTAAATTAATCAAACTCAGAGTGGGGGAAAATGAGCCTTATTTCTCCACTATTTAGGTACATACTTAGTTTTAATACAGGGTGCATTGACACCATATATCTCCCCTTCACATGTTACACTTCAATTCTTATCCACTTATCTGGACAAGAAGTGGGCCAAATATATATTACATTCATAAAGGTAAGAACATGTATGCATTCTTATTTTATTTTATTCTAGTACTTTCATTTCATTACATTACTAGAATAAAAGTGGGTCAAATGTAAACACCATAATTTATTCAATCAACACAAGTATTATGTCTTTTATTTCTCTTTCACATAAGGGTCTTAGTGATGGTTATATTCCTTATTCACATGATCATATTGAGTCTTTTGATCTTTCTTATGTCTTATTTTCCCTATTTTTGACACTCCCAATAGTTAGAGGTTAACTTTTCCTAGTCCTAGGGGCCCATAGCCTGTATTCCTTTATTTTTTCTTTGTTATGATCCTTAAGACATTAACACTAATTTTAAGACAATAGTTCCATATGGTGCTAGTTTCCACTTGTGGCTTTAGTGTCTGATAGGCCCATTCACCCATGTTTGAGTCCTAACCCTTATGTGACCCTTTTTTATGTTTTTTATATATTTTTCATGACTTATCTACTAATGAATAAGGTATTATATTCAAAACAAATATCCTCCTATATAAATAGCCTCACAAGGCATTTTACATCTAGTAATTACTATTTTGTCACTTATTTACCAAAAACTAACCAATAGTATAGCTCAAATACTATGGATATTACTTAGTTTTCACACCTAGACATTTGCATGCTTGATCAAATAAGGGCTTAGGCAAAATTCATTCTAGCATATCATGCAACTTGATAGTGAGCATTCCCTAAGGGATATCTATATGCAATTTGAGACCCCTACCATTGGGGTTAATGTAGGTAGCAGTCAAGATAACAAGGGTTTTGCTTCATGTGATTGTAACATACCACAACGTAATTTTTTACTTTCTTTTTACATTTGATTACTTCATTGTTTCATGTGTGTAAGTATTCATTAGGTTTTTGAAGAAGATTCAACCAAAAAAGTGACACAAATGAGCCTCCATGTGACATAAAATCACATACAAGACCTTCAGAAGCTCCTAAAACTTCCCTAAATGTTATAAATAGTCACTACATAAAGGAAATTAGTGCCATAACTAGACACTATCACCATATGGCACTACTTCTCTAAGGGCATGCTACTTCCTAGAGCTAGATTTCAATAAATAATCAAAAAATGAAAGGTCCCTTTGTGTCTTCTTAGTTGTTTCCAATACCATGATCCATGAAAAACTCCATGTATCTCTAGATAAGTTCCTTTTCTCTTTATACTTAATATTTTAGGAAAGTTCCATATAATCATTAATTTCCAATTTTATTCAAAATTAAAAATAGATCCATCCCTTTAATCTAGCTTAGGATTTACATAGTAAAACACTAAAAGGTTAAAAACAAATAATGGTCAATATTCAACTCCCCAATTAATAATGTTGTTACACCTTTAGTGGGGCTAACTCAAATAATTTAGATAGCACAACATAAGATTGTTATTCAACCATTAGTGATAGTTACACCACTTATGGCTAGTTCTTCCACTCCAAATGTACAATCCCTTATGCATGAGATTCATACTCCACAGTCTGAGGTGTTACATCTTGAGAAGGGAGACACTAGTCCATCACATGCCTTGGATTCCAACATTCTCTTACATACACCTTTGGCACATCACATAGAGAAAACGCCCTTTCCATCCAATTTCATGGAACCCAAGATTACAATATGATGGAAAGGGTGACCTAGAGTATTATCTTAGATATTTTCATGCAACATGCTTGGACTATGTGTCTAATGATTGGATTTTTACGAAGTTATTTCCATGTAGTCTCAAGGATTATGTCCTATAATGGTTTTATGATTTACAAAATCAATCTATCACAAAATTTAATCCTTTAGTCAATATGTTCTTAGCACACTTATCTATCAATATCAATGATTAGATATCATATGCACAAGTAGCATAATTAAAGCAAAAGTTGAATGAGCCTATCACTAATCATGTCTTAAAACACAAGAAAATACTATCCAAATTAACTATGCCCATGGTAGACAGAGATATTTAAGACATATTTATACAAATTATCTTACTATCATTGCATGAATCTATCTTGTTCAATAAGTTTCTTACATTTATCAAATTGTACCACACAGTGAAGGAAAGAGAGGTTAATATCTTATCAATGGGAAAAATCAAGTACACAAATGGATCAGAATCAACTATTAAGAGTTAAAACAAACTTACATATAAGGTAAGGGCCATAGATAATAAAAGTGATAAAAATACCAAAATCAACATAGCTTTTGATCCATCTCTGAGATATATTTTATTCGCTCTTCAGCGTAGAGTTTTCACGAATCTTCCAGAGTCACTAGCATGAGTTATATAATAGATATTGGAATATAATGTCATATCTCTCCATCCCATTAAATAGGTTGATATGACATGGCATATTTTAAATAAATATTTAAAATGCATTATACAAATATCATAGGGTACCAATCCACATAAAAAATAGATGTATCAGTCTAAAGCACAAGATACAAGATCTCATTAAGGCTAATATTATTGATGTGGGCACACCCATAGAGGCACTAAAGTAACAAAAAATAGAGGCCAATTCACTAAATATATTTTCAAATCCATTCCAAATAATATAATGAATGAGGTAGGGGGCACATTAGAGGTTAATTATACATACTAAGCATACCCATCCATAGATTCTTATCATATAGTTATAGAAGAGGCACATCCCTTGCATAACATTAATGGGATGTCTCACACTATAGTGCAACCTAAACCACTTATCACATTTTTAGAGTAGGATATTGTATATGATGACACATATTTACATGCACTCTTCATAAGGTCATACATATACCACCATCCTATTTAGATTATTATGGTTGACAATGGGTCAAGCGTAAGCATGTGCATTATGACACTCTTACAAAACTTGGGCTACACAAAATAGGATATATTCTAAAAATATATAGTCATTATTGGTTTTAATGTCCATATTCAGAGCTCTAATAGAGATATTATGATTCCATTATAGGTTGGACCAATACATATAGCCACTCAATTCTTAGTAGTACCTAGTTTAGGTGTATTCAATATATTATTTGGTAGGCCATGGTTACAAAAAATTTGATCCATCCCATATAAAATACATCAATGCCTAAAGTATATACATGCTAATCAAGTGGTTAAGGTTGAGGGTGTCCCATATGAGTATCTTCTACCCATCTCATAGGTAGTTCCATCATAGACACCATTTACAATTCTAAAACCATTACCAGATATTATATGACTATACATTACAATTGAAAGTATAACTCCTAATATACCATAGAGTTAAATAGAGCTATCAATGTAGGCTAGGTCTACTCTTAAAATATCTACACATACACATAATCTCCCATAGATACCACTACTAGATAGACCCCTGTGTTAGATATACATGATAGATTCTAGGAGACCTTCTTCTACTCAGTTTATGTGGAGATAAATTTTATTGGGTTCTAGGGGTCTTAGCATAGGTCACCTACATCACCTATAGATTATTATTCTAGTAGATGGGTTCTTAATACCCCTAAAGTTTACAAGGAATCAAAGTCATTGCCAAAACATCATAACATCACTACACAAACAGATTTAGACACATATTATACAACACAAAAAATTATGGGCTCATAATTTCCATTTCACACCACACTCATGATCACAATTCTCCTATTTGACATAGGCCATGATGATAGTGAGTCTCCCATGAGACTCATTGCTAGTATGGTTTCTACTCTTGTACATACTTCCTTCTCTCACACTCTTTGTACATAATTTATTTTCATTTTCTTGTACATAGCTTATAACTAGAAAACACAAAAATAATATAACATGTCAAAATTAAAAAACATTAAAATATTACTTAGAAAATACAAAATTTATTGATTTAATGCATTGTTATGTTTACATTTCTACTAATTGCCATACATTACATATTGTTAGCTATTTTAGTATAGTTAGTTTTATCATACATATATGTTTCACTTGTTCTTGTCAAGTGCTTTCTAAATTGCAAACAAGACCCCAATCCACTACACTGATCCAAACTTGCTATCATCTACCCACTAGGGGCATATACACCGATCAAGGTTTCTTCATTTGATACATCCACCCACTCAAAGGCATCTCATACATGGTGTATATTACTAGGTTCTATCCTTACATTATATATATTTTAGTTTATGCATTTATATATCTTGATATTGATCATTACTACTCATTACTAAGAATTTTTGCCAATTATCACTAGTTAGAACCAACATATATACATCCTAGAATTTACATAGATTTGTCCTACATAATTATTCATGTTTTCATTTCTAGTTTTCCTACATTAGAATTGATTGTGTTTCCTATGTTTATTCCATATTCAAGGGCATTTGAATATGCCATTGCTCTTTGGATCTATGTCACTTATATGTTTGTATGCCTTGGACATGTGCCCATGTCCCTTGTGTGTGCTTTCCTTATTGTATTTTTGGATATTTGATAATGTCATTCTATGTGGAACTAAGCTGAAATTTCTTGTTTCCCACATATGTAGACATTTGAACATGTCCTTATATGTCTTCATTCTTCAATTTACTGATATGTGCCTGTATGTCTTCAATATTTACTTGTTACACACACACACGCGCACACACACACACACACACACACACACACACACACACACACACACACACACACACACACACACACACACACACACACACACACACACACACACACACACACACACACACACACACACACACTAGTTTTTTATGCCATGAGGGACCTCATGCATTTACCCTTTATACTTCAATGTTGTGATGGACATCATGCCCCATCCCCCTAGGTAACTACTTAGATTTTTTGTTATACACATTAATTAAAACTATCTTGACATCCTTGTGTAATGCTAGATTATAACATACATCTTATACTATCTACGTATGCTTAGATACTTTTATATTTCAATGTTATGTTTACACATTATATTGAAATGTCATGCATATTCTCTAACAAACACATTTTATAGAGTTACTTCTTTTAAGGATAGTTCCTACATAGGTTTCACAACTAACCTAAAAAGAGGGGGCATTCACAATGGTTTTTCATAGAGATTAGGCTCCTAATTTTCTATTCATAGATAATTTTCATCACACATAATCAATTTTATAAATCAAATATAAGAAAAAGAAAGGACTCAGAAAGAAGTTTAGATCACCCAAATTTAAAACTAGATAGATGTTAGTAGCCAAGATAGGACACTAGACCACAAGGTGATACTATCCACTACAGGGTAGTATTTTCTAATAGTCTAGCTTTAGGATAGTCTAGATTAGTTAGACTAGTACACCAAGTATAATATAGATTTACATAGATACAATCACAAGTTTGACAATATTTTTTAGATTTTGCTTAGATACACTCATTTTAGTTTAGACTCATATGAATTTCTCATATTTGGGAACATCATGCACAACATGATCATTCCCACATTTAGTTTAGATACACAAATTTAGTTATTACATAATCAGTTCAGAATTAGTATACTCATATATTTGATTGGGGTCATGTGTGTGGTACATAGTTTTCATCCACTTAGTTACACATAGGTTGATCATATAGAATGGAAAAATTCATGTCATTCTCTATGATATATACACTTGATATTATATCCCATGTTATCACTAGATTCATTCCTTACTCCATATATAGTGGTTGGCATTATTGAGTGGCCCAGAGCTACCTAATGTACCTGAGTGGCCACTAGAGATGACATACATAGTTATTTAAATACTTTCAACACTTTATGTAATTCAATTTCAGATGTATCTACTTCACATGTTTGGGCAATAATGGTGTCATGACCTAATTAAGTTCTTGAGCCACCCATATGAAAGGATTAAACACACTTACAGTCTTTTCCAAGATATTCCTAGATCATGATCCACCAAATAGGGGTGGACAATGATGGATTCAAAATTAGATTGAGTTCTTAAGCCACTAATATGGGGATTGAGTAAGTTATCATCTTAGTCCAAGTTATTTGATGATTTGATCAATATATACACACACATCAGTTGTCATTAGGTTTATGCATTAGTTTGCATGCCCAATAAGGTGTATTCATTCCTTTCCTCTCTCTTTACTTAGTTACTTGATTCAACATAGTCTTTTACTTTTTGATAATCTCTTAAGTAAGGACTGATTTTTTCATGTTTCATTATAGGTCATCGATTTGGATCATGTTTTGCATATGAAAACCCAAATTCACATACTCAAAACTAACTACATGGGCTTCACTTCCTAGGTAAGTCCAAGTACACTTATTTTTCCTTTATACTAGTCATTTGACTTTAATGAATTGTTATCATAAAGGGAGGTAAATGTAATCACTTAAAAATGTTATTTAGGTGATAAGATTATTGTTTGAGTTAACCTATTCCAATCTTAGACCTAGACCTATCCTAGAGCCTTTACCACACTTTTCCAATCATTATGTAGAACATAAACATCTACTATCAACCTAAACATAGTCCTAAGAAAACATTCTCATATCTCAACTTAGTGTGCCCATCAATCTACTAGGTGGACATTACCACCACACTAAGGACATTACAACCACATGGAACTAATGTCCTTAGCTGGGTGCTAATGTTCCTTAACCTACTCTCCTAAATGGACACTTTTTCAAATATATGCCCCTCCTAAAGGTAGCCCAAGTACATTTTATCATATATACAAGCTATAGATATCTAAAAATAAAATACTATTTGACCTCTATAGATTAGATGGAAAATAGATGCAAAAGACTATCTAAACAAGAAATAAGTTGAGAAAAATTAAGGTATTTGATCCCTATTCTACCTTAATTTTTCATACTACCATCTACAATATCCCTAAGCCTAAATTTCAAAGATTTCAAATCTCAAACACATTCAAGGAATTCAAAACCACTCTCATTCTAGAATTCACTTACACTTGCACCAAGCACTAGGTGGGATAACTATATCAGTCTTGATCCTTCTTCAAAGTATTAATATGTAGGAAACTCTCTTCACAATGGGGTGTTGAGGATGTCCAACCTATCCTAATAACGAACACACATTTTAAGTTCATTCCATACTTGTAAGGAGGATTAAGGTTTACACACTAAATCAGGTTTTTCAAGCACAACATAGAGTTATAGATTTCATTTGTGCAAAAACAAGACCCAGAAACATAGGCACATGTGCTCCCATAAAATAGGAATATTCCTACAAAGAGGACACTAGCACCACTTTAAATACACTACAATAATACAAATCTACTATCTAATTGGGGTACTACTATTCAATGAACAATTATATCATGGGACCTTATTGATGATATTACAACCCCACTAGGTTTTACTAGGATAGGGTATAAAAAAATTAATTACATAAATTCAAATAACGTATTCCATCATGATGAAATATAAAAAGAGTGATCTTTAACTAAATACATTAGTTTTAGCTAACCCTATAAAGTTCTATAACTAATTTATTTAGCTAATGATCACAATCATAATATCAATATAAAAAATAGGTACAATGTTTAATTATAAAAATGAAAACTACATTTATTTCATACAAGTATTGTTACAAATTCAACCATGTCTAATATAATATTACATCTAGCTATTGTATGATGCATATGATAAAAAGCATAGTTTCATCAATATAAATGTCTTAATAATAATATACAATGATACAAAGCTCCATAAAGCATGTAAGTCTCAATGAACTCGTAATATCTATAAGTAATCTCAAGTGTAGTCTCTAGTGTAGTACTATTGAGGGGAGGGAGAGCATCATCTAAGTGATTTTACACACCAACCATAGAACATTTATCTCCCACACAATCTTCCAACTAGGAAATTTCCCTCCCTTCATAGATGGGTAGATAATGATAGTGCAGGAATTTAAAGTTACAAAATAGAACTCATGTGTTATAAGATAACTAATACATGATGTATATCATAAATAAACATATTCTAACATGACACTATACAAACACACAAATTAAATCAAACTGATGAAATGATAATGTTTGACTATAAACACTACTTTGCCCAAATCTTTCATATATTTATTGACCTCTCATATCAGTCAATTTTATACACACCATTCAATTAGATTACACCTTATTTATGAATTAGTGACACTGATTAAGTGATTGGAATCTATCACACTACTTATTTAAGGTCAATAATATAAGATTTGGTCTATATATAATATAAAAATCAATAGATTCATACTGAATATTCCTTATAAGCAGATAATTATATGTTAACCAAGGAATTATCAAATATATTCATTTAGTCCATCAAATGAAATCTAATGAATCCAAAACATCTAATTTATTAATACATAATAAATATATTTTAAAATAGTCATAAATAAAAATCATACGATCTGGGTAAGAAGTATATCTAGACACCAAGTTACTAAAAATATTAACTTGTAACTCAAATGTTATGCCATCCATCCATATAGCATTTATTAACAAATTATTTCTCTTATACCATTCAGGTAAAAAACTTAATAATAATATCTCTCAACCATATGTTTAAGTATATAAAGCTATGAAATCAAATCCATAATAATAGTTAGTTCAACAACCAATATATTTCATTTTTGTTTGCATTATATAAACTGCTTATAAAATCAGTCAACACAAAAATAGACAAAGCTAAATAAAATGCTTCAAACTATAAGTCCCCTAAATTCCCCAATTTAACTTCTATGTTAAAAGATATTAAGGAAAATAAATAAGCATATATAACTTTTTGATAATACATATGACATGTATATCCATCATTCAAAACATGCATATTTCTATATATTTGATATACTCATAATTGGAAAACTATTATGTTATTAAATTAGGCGTATCTTGAATGTATACATTTAAATGCCTATAATTATAATGTTGTATTTAATTACTTGCAATAACAAATATCATATTTACTTATTTAGTTAAATAAGCATATTGACTATGGTATACTTGAATTGAAATGTCAAGTATCACATACATAATATGTATAGTAACTCACTTAGTTGTGTTACTAAGTTTAAAATATCCAATAAAGATTGAATTCTAACTTAAATAATTTTGACTAAGTTCCAAACAACTCAAATCCACACTACGTTTACCTATAATGCATATAATTGAAACCACACTTAGCCTCATCACAATAATATATGCAAATATTGTTATTGGAAGAAATACTTCAAAAGTACACAGTCATGACTTGAAACAACCACATACTTTTAAAAATATATCAAAAATGTGATTAAGCTTACATTCCAATGGTTTACAATAAATTCATTTCATTTTATAAACATAAATGTATATGGTAGAGTAACCATAATGTATTTAGAATAAATCCTTTCTATCTTTTTATACAAATGAAACTCACTATATAACCATCAAAATATCAATTCAGCTTATAATCCTTTTTTATGGTTTAAACTTAGTAAAAACACAATGATTTGTTTATGTGTAAAATTGAACCCTGAGTATAATATATATACACATTGACATATTCATATCCTTGAATCATATAAATAAAGATGTAAAGGATTTATTAATATGACCTCATATATTTAAATGATTCTCATCTTCTCTATAAATAGGCTCTAAAATGGAACAAATATAACTTGTTTTAAACATTCCCTATTATAATTTTAACCCTTTAGATAATTTGTGCACTATGTGGGTTTTCCAATTTTGAACCAAAACATCATTTAAATAAGTTGAATGATGGTTTATTGAATAGAGTGGTTAGTCTCTAATTTATATAAAAGGACTTAGTTTTAAATCCAAATAACCAATTGACACAATATAAAAACAAGACTTTGTCACATCTTTATTTCTCACTAAGTTAATTTACCTTATTATTCATAGATTATTATAGTTGTTAAATTTATTAATAACTATTTAGCTATGTTGTGAGTCATATGTTGTTATGGGATAGTTGTATGTTTCTTAGATTACATAATTTCATTGTTATAAGTTAACTGTATTTGTATATTCTTCATATTATGATCATGTTGATTAGTTTTTATAACAATATTTTATGATATATATCAAGATGTTACGAGATAACTACCTTCTTGTCATGAGTTTGATGTAGAAGAGATTCATCCCTCATATCATGATGAAGGGAGAGAATCTTGGAGAAGATGACATAGATAGAGGAGTTAGGGGATGATAGGGGAGTGACTAGAACCCATGCACACACCATGATAGATAACACTCATTATATGCATTATTTGAGTTGTTAGCTTTAGTATGTCTTTGATGTTATCTATATTTAGATAATTAATTATGTGTTAGTTGTGATTTAGTTTAGCTTAATTCTTGTGAGGATATAATTTTGTGTCATTATATTATGGTTGTTATACGTAGATTAAATATATAATGCTACTTTTGAGCATGTTGAATTATCATGTTCATGATTTTTAATACTAGTACTTTACAAGAAAGTAAATCTACATGAATACTATCTATTTACTATTGTCTATAGACTAACTAGAATGTTTTTATAATGTTTTAGAACATTATCTAGTTATTATTATGATATTCAAGGAATATCATTATTTGACTTAACACCTTAATATATATAAGATAGCTAAAGACATTAGATAGTCTATATAAAGTAGTAATAATAATGACTACATTATTACAATACCATCATGTTTTGGTATAGTAGTTGTTTGATTTACCATTAATTTTAAAATAATATCATAGAATTTATATTAGTAACATTTTTATTAAAGTCATGATATTGATTATATTTACTAAATTATCACCAAAATTGCATTACTATCCTAAGCTATCCTATGAACTAAACCTATTTAACAATTGAATGCCTAGACAAAGGTGATTTATGAAGTGTTAGTTATCATCACTAATTATATTATTAGTGGACTTTATGAATTTGACATATGAGCATTTAAGTCAAAAAGACCATGCATGAAATAAAAGATTAAAATAATGATTAAATAATTTTGAGAAAAGTTCAAGAGAGTTAGGGATTTCTTGGTTGTGTCAAAATGGAGTTAACTCAGATTAGTTATAGTTTTTACAAAGAACGGATTTTTTTCATGATGGAATTTTTGGGAACTATGAGATTTATGCTAATAGTTGCATACTTTACCTGCATGAGAGATATATAAGAAAAAATAAGGATAAAATAGGAGATGGAGAAGGGTATGACACAACACAAAGAGGAGGATAAAGGAAAAGAGAGAAGGAGAAAAGAACTATTCAAGTTTAAGAAATTTCATTTGGATGCCATTATAAGGTTGGTGATGTTATATAATATTGTTTAGAAATAGGAAAATATAAGTATTTAATTGTCTATTAGGGTTTTGGGAATTGATTTAAATTTTATTATTGATACAGGTTTAGCCTTGTGGATGGCTTGACCATCCATAGAATTAAATTTGTATCTCCTAAACCTTTGTGAATGTAGACTAGTATAGTGTGTGTAAATTGTTAGGGTTATATGGTTTTATTTTTTTGTGATGACAATATGCCCTAGTTAAATAACTATTAGACTTTGGTAGATGGTTTTAATAAATATGAGGACTGAGTCTTATTTTTGAAACCCTTATTTTATATGTATATATATATACAATCGGATAGGTATAAATTGATATTTTGAGCATATAAATATAATATACTAGTTTGCATGTATATTTTGAATTATCAAGGGTAAAAATGCAAAGTTTGAGTTTATTAAATAAATGAACAAAATGTTATATAAGTTATGTGTAATCCTTTATGAAATTCGTGATGGGTTTTTATTTTATAGTAATGAATTATTTTTCTTAGTTTTAAAAATTGTGAATATATATTTATGAATTATGTACATATGATTATCAAAACTGAGAACATATATGTAGGACTATGTTCAATTGTTTTCAAAACCGTGAATCCCATATAAAAAGGACTGTGTATATTCGTGTAAATCCTAGTATGATAATTAAATATGTGTAAATTAGTTTTAGGATAAGATAGAGAAAATCCTAGAGTGGACATAGTGAGGGTTAAGTCGTATACTAAATCCATATTCATGATATATAAATATGTGAGGTGACTGTTATAGCTATATTGATGTTTAATAACATATACAAGTAGTGGATAATAGTATCAAATTAGAAAATAGTATAACTAGGTTTTCACATACATATATATATAGGGTCGTATGATTTGTATATCATTTACATGAAAGGATATTATGTGCAAGATATATTATGAAACTAGTAACGTATCTATAAGCATATGAGTTTTTAATATAATTATAAAAGTTTATAGAGTCAAACTTAGAATGATACATTTTTTAATGTATTTGAACTGAGCATAGACTATATAATTTTAAATGCTTATAAAAACTATGCAATGGTTATACAGTTCACCATGAAGTTGAGTTAGATGTCAACCGCATTTAGATAATACTTATGAAATTTACGAAAAGTATAATCTTAAAATAAGTAAAAAAGGTAGAATATAGATTTTTAGTCGATTTATTATAGTATTCTATTTATCAAAAATCTGGGATAGAATATATAGTTTAGTGACCTGAGTTGGGGAAAAATAGGGTAATAAACTTTAAATGTATTTTATCATAACTAGATTATGAATTTTTGAATAAGATTAGGGGTTTTGGGAGTATTGAGATCCTATGATTGATCTTGAATACTATAGTGTGAATAGGTAAATTATTAATGTTTGTTTAAATCATATTAAATTCTTGTTATAAAATATAAAAAGACTGTTAGTTTAGTATAGAACAATATTTTTATGTATGAATAAATACATATATTTAGTGCATATTATGTATGTATGTAATATGCAAAAGTACATAGATATATGAAATATATCTTTATAAGGAACTTACATACCCATACACATATATAACATATATTTTAACATATGAGATGTATGCTTATAACTATGGGTTCTATTGACTGTTAAATTAAGTCATAAAATCTCAAGGGATAAGACACTATGATTATATGCATGTAAACTCCTAAACGTATAATAATTTATATCAATAAAGGATTTATGTTTTATGTGAGACAAGACATTATCTACGAGGTAATTAATCTCTAAAATTATTTATATTGGCTTGTTATTAGTATGAGGAATGTTTACATTAAATAAAATGTGATATGATGTTTATCATAGATGTACTACATTTGAGTTACTAATAGAAATTATAAATATGTCATCTAAGTATAAATTATACCCAGTTGGTATAGACTGCACTTGTTTATGTTTATTATTTATGTGATAAATAATATAGTTGAGATTCATTTCATATGTTTAACAGACTAAATGTATGTATTTTTTATTATTAATATATATGGCATGTTTTATGCTTACTAATAGGAAGTAATCTATTTGAATCTATAGGTTATATTTTATATTAACCAAATCTTGCATTTTTGGTACTAAATAAGCAGTAAAATGGACTTCACTAGCTTACTTAACATCACCAATGCCAGATGAAAGTAATTAAATCAATTGGTGTGTATGAATTTGACATCTTAGAGATCATTAACTATTCAAAAAAATTGGCTAAATTAATGTCTAATTAAACATTGTAATTTCATATATAGGATTTACATGTTTGTGTGATGTCATGTTAGAACATATCTCTTTATGGTACACATCATATATTAGAAATATTATAGCACATGGGTAATAACTTATCTTTCTCAATCCCTGCACCATAACTATCTATGAATTTATTAAGGGTCATTCCCTAGTTGGGGGATTGTGTGTGGGATCGATGATCCATGGTTGATATATAAAAGTGCTCAGATGATGCTCTCCCTTTCCAAAGTAGTACTTATTTGGAGACTACACTTGAGATTACCATAGATACTAGAGTTCATGAGGCTCATGCTCCATAGAGCCTTGTATATTATATTGTATTTATTATTGAAACAATATTCCTAATGGAAATTTAATTATTTACCCATTTATACATTGACAATAGTGGTTGTATTATTATACCAACTGTGGCTAGAAATATGTAATTACTTTCTATATGCAGTTATGTTTTGTTTCATATGATGCTAATGATTAGTAATTAATAGATGTTACATGTTTATTTTATGGTTAACATACTTAGTGTGTTATACTAGGGTCACTAATTATATTCTCATGGTGAAATCTAATAAAAAAATATGTGAAATTAAATTTTTTAAAAATGTTACGTTATTCTAGTAAATCCCAATGGGGATGTTACAAACTCAATACTAGTTTCTAGGACTGAGCTAATTTATTCATACCTAATTGAGTCTTTTACCTGGGTCATTTAATAGGGTTTAAATTTGACCCATTAAAATACATAGGAATCTCCTCTTATAATTTCTATCATTTATATTTTTCATAGAACATAGTAAGATTTCATCCCATACAAAGTTTACCCTACTTAATATATATTATGGTAGCTAAATTTAGTTTTTAATCCAAATACCTAGGGTTCAAATTTGTGTTAAATAAGTACACAATTTTTTATTAATTAAGACTCAAAAATCTATATAATATGCCAAAGAGCTCAAATGCCTAGCTATTTGACCTAGGGTTTCAGGCTTATATGCTTAGTTTTGTGGATGGCCAAGCCATCCATAAGGTCGATCATTTGTTGGAAATATTTTCATTGATGTCAAAGTTTAGCATTATTGGTGATAAAGGCCCCATTGCATTTAATGTTGTTGGTAATAAATATATCTTGGCTAATATGAGTTAATATTTATTTAATATTAATGAATATATTTTTAGTTGCATATGAAACAAAAGAAGGGCCCATGGAGAAGTTGAAGAGCCACGAGATAAAGACAAAAGAAGGATGGGACATATTTTTCCATGAAGAGTCATCTTGGGGAATACCAAGAGTTACCAAGTGAAGACAAAAGAGTAAAGGTGCAATTTCTCATGAAGGGACACTTTGAGGAATATGAAGAGTCACCAAAGATAAGAACAAAAGTGGGAAGGATGTTTTTGGTCATGAAGGGTCACCACATGACTTTTCAAATGCTTGGATATGAAGGGTCATCCAAGATTGGTGCCATTTTCCATGAGGATTGAAGGGTCACAAAGGGGGAAGGCCAAAGGTCACTTGGAAAGCTATAAATAAAGGCTTGAGTAGCCATTTGTAATCTGAGTGAGAGAGGTTGATTTGATATTGTAATATCTAGCTTAGAAGAGCAATTGTGAGAGATGAATATGATTTGTATTTGTTATATCTAGCTTAGAAGAGCAAAGGTGAGAGAGAGGAAGGAGATGTATTGATCTATCATTTGTTGAGATAGCAACATTGAGAGATAGGTGTGTGGTATACACTAAGGGGTTGGTGCTCTTGTGGGTTGGTGCTCACCAATTGTTGTTGGGTTGGTGCTCAACAAAGGGGTTGGTGCTCCTATGGGTGGTACTCACGAATAAGTGTTGGGTTGGTGCTCGGTAAAGGGGTTTAAAGCTCTTATGGGTTGGTGCTCACAAATTTTAGCTAGGGTTTGTACTCGACAAAGGGGTATGGTGCTCTTGTGGATTTGTTCTCACAAATATATTTGAGATTGATTCTCTATGGTTTTTTCCACATTGGCTTTCCATGTTATATCTGGGGTCTCTCTCTATCTTGTGTGGTGTTTATTGTTGCATATCTTGAATGATTGATTAAGTGGAATTTGGTTAAAAGAAAGATTTATAAGATATATAATATATTGATTCACCCCCCCTCTTAGTATATTCCATGCTTAACAATTGGTATCAGAGCAAGTTCCTTTTTGAAAAGTTTTACAGCTTGAAGGTAGATCGAGAAAGCACGATGGCTGGGTCACAGGAAGGATTTTCTACAAATAAGGCACCTTTGTTTGATGGGATGAATTATGCTTTTTGGAACATGAGAATGAAGGTTTATTTGATGGCCCCTGGATTCGACATATGGAAATTAGTGGTGGAGGAATATGAAAAGCCACAGACATATACAATTACTCCAGCAGAAAAGAAGGCAAGTGAATGTAATGCTAAAGCTTTAAATGCTATTTTATGTGGTTTATGTGAATCTGAATTTGTTAAAGTTATGCAATGTAAATCTACTCATGAAACTTGGGTAAAACTTGAGAATATTTACAAAGGTGATGGAAAGGTTTAACAAGCTAAATTATAGACTTTTAGAAGGCAGTTGGAAAGTTTGAAGATGGAAGAAGAAGAAGATATAGCAAGTTATCTCTTATGAGTTGATCATATAGTAAATCAAATTCAAGGTCTTGGAGAAACATTGGAAGAGTCAACGGTGGTGCAAAAGGTTTTGAGATATCTACCAATGAGATATGATGCAAAGGTTTCATCAATCAAGGAGATGAAGAATTTAGCCAAGCTAAATATGGATGAGCTTCATGGTATTCTCATGGCATATGAGATGCAGACAGAACAAGATAAACCCTCAAAGAGAGAAGCGGCTTTCAAGACATCAAAAAAGGAGAAAGCTAAGATTCAAGAATCAAGTGATAGTTCTAGTGATGATAAAGATGACAATGAAGTAATTTTCATTCACAGGCCGAAAAGAGGAACAAGTAAATATCAAGGAAAATTACCTTTTAAATGTTTTAATTGTGGAAAGATCAGACATTTTTTAGCTAGATGCTCAGATAAAGTTAAAAATGATGAATAATAAAAGCCTACATAAAAGAAGAATTACAAAGGCAAATCTAAGAAGGGATTCGAGAAAAAGAGCCTGTATTCTAAGGATCCTAGCTCAGTTGAAGATAGTGGAGTCAGTGATCCAGAAGAAGAAGAGATTTTATTCATGGCCATACATGATAATCAAGAAGAAGAAGAGGAGGAAGCTAAAGTAGATTTGGAAGGAGAACTCAATTGTGCTCTAGAAGAGTTAGAAGCTATTCAAAAGAAGAATCGAAGGTTAAAGTGCTAGATTGAAAAAAATGAACAAGAGTCAAAGGAAATGATTGAAGATCTACAAGCACACTTTGAAGAAGCCAAGAAGAATGAAGAACATCTCAAAGCATAGTTAGAAGTAGCAAGAAAAGATTGTGAAAGGTATGTTATTGAAATTGCCTCTTTAAAAGAAGATATTAAGAAAGCTGTCAGTGATAAAGTAGTCAGTGATTCAAAATTTGAAGATAGCACTAACATGCTAAATAAGATATTGGAAATTCAAAAAGCATATTAAGATAAGATAGGGATCAGTTTTGAAAAGAAAAATAGCTATGCTGAAGCTCTTACACAAGAGGAAACAAAAAGGGGAGAAGTGAAGAATACAGAGGACATTCCAAATAGAGAAGGCTAGAAGGAACAAAGCTATAAAAGGCAATCAGGTCAGAGATATACAAATAGGTCTTATTTTTATGGCTATTGTTTTTATTATAATGGATATGGTCACAAGAAATTAGAATGTAGAAAAAGAGCTAAAAATTTAAAAAATAAGGAGAAGGAAAGTCAAGTAGAGTCAAGCAAAAGCCACAACTCTTTTACTCCTCTATCAAGCTTTCATGAAGAGACCATAGTATGCTACAAGTGCAACAACTTTGGACACATAGCTTAGTATTACAGAAGTGCGTTCGAGTCAGTCAAGAAGGATCAGAGTTTCAAATCTCCATTCATCAAGAAGAAGAATCAGAGTGTCAAAGATCCATTCATTAGGAAGAAGGTTCAAACATGTTTATGGCAGAAGAAACAATCTGAAGATTCAATGATGGTGTAGACAGCTCTACATGTAAGAGGTAAAGATCAGCCATGGTTAATTGATAGTGTATGTTTGAGGCATATGATAGGTGATAAAGTTCATTACTCTAAAGAAGATTAATGGTGGTACAGTGAGATTCAGAGATAAAACCACTACCAAGATAGCTAGAAAAGGTACTTTAAGTTTGGATTATGGTAGAATTAAGACTAAAAATGTTTTATATGTAAAAGGTTTTAAGCATAATCTATTGAGTGTTAGTCAAATTTGTGATCAAGGATACACATTAAGGTTTCATGCTGAAGGTTGTGAGATTAGAAGAAAAGATTCAAATGAGTTGATTACAGATGCTCAAAGGATAGGGAACAATGTGTATGTATTGTCAGATATCTTCTCAAAGGCATGATCAAAGGACACATTCAAAGATCAGTGAGAGGAGTTGGGAGTAATTTCTATTACTTCCTGACATTGATGTTTAGCATCAAGTGAGGGGGAACTAAGTGTTAGCTCTAAGTAGGCCCTTTGCCATTGATGTTAAAGGGGAAGAATAATAGGTACAGGTACAGGTGTAGAAAATAGGTATAGGGAATAGGTATAGGTTGCTACAGTAAGGGGGAGTTACTGTATGTTTTTAGATGATAGGATGTGTAGGTGATAGGATGTGGCAATTTCAGGATTGAGGTTGCCATCAATGACAAAGGGGGAGATTGTTGGAAATATTATCATTGATGTCAAAGGTTTAGCATTATTGGTGATAAAGGCCCCATTACATTTAATGTAGTTGGTAATAAATATATCCTGGCTAATATGAGTTAATATTTATTTAATATTAATGAATATATTTTTGGTTACATATGAGACAAAAGAAGGGCCCATGGAGAAGTTGAAGAGCCACAGGATAAAGACAAAAGAAGGATGGGACACATTTTCCCATGAAGCATCATCTTGGGGAATACCAAGATTCACCAAGTGAAGACAAAAGAGTAAAGGCACAATTTCTCATGAAGGGAAAATTTTGAGGAATACGAAGAGTCACCAAAGATAAGGAAAAAAGTGGGAAGGACGTTTTTGGTCATGAAGGGTCACCACATGACTTTTCAAATGCTTGGATATGAAGGGTCATCCAAGATTGGTGCCATTTTCCATGAGGATTGAAGGGTCACAAATGGGGAAGGCCAAAGGTCACTTGGAAAGCTATAAATAAAAGCTTGAGTAGCCATTTGTAATATGACTGAGAGAGGTTGATTTGATATTGTAATATCTAGCTTAGAAGAGCAATTGTGAGAGATGAATATGATTTGTATTTGTTATATCTAGCTTAGAAGAGCAAAGGTGAGAGAGAGGAAGGAGATGTTGTATTGATCTATCATTTGTTGAGATAGCAACGTTGAGAGATAAGTGTGTGGTATACACTAAGGGGTTGGTGCTCTTATGGGTTGGTGCTCACAAATTGTTGCTGAATTGGTGTTTGGCAAAGGGGTTGGTGCTCACGAATTATTGCTAGGTTGGTGATCGGTAAAGGGGTTGGTGCTCTTATGGGTTGGTGCTCATGAATAGGTGCTGGGTTGGTGCTCGTCAAAGGGGTTTGAAGATCCTATGGGTTGGTGCTCATGAATTGTAGCTGAGGTTTGTACTCGGAAAATGGGTATGGTGCTCCTATGGGTTTGTTCTCAGGAATATATTTGAGATTGATTCTCTGTGGTTTTTCCCACATTGGGTTTCCATGTTATATCTGTTATCTCTCTCTATCTTGTGTGATGTTTATTTTTGCATATCTTGAATGATTGATTAAGTGGAATTTGGTTAAAAGAAAGATTTATAAGATATATAATATATTGATTCACCCCCCTCTCAGTATATTCTATGCTTAACATCATTTATCCCCCTTTTTTTAAATTTTGTAATAATAAAAAAATAAAACCCTTAATAAATATTTACCAAAATTCATAAATAAATCCACTTAACATAAATATGAATTTTAATAATGAAACCAACATGGTAAAGAAGCCCAAATTGATAGTAACTAGAACCTTTTCTCCAAATTCCTCCAAGTCTCCTCTATATCTTTGGTCTTGCATTCCCCCCAAACATTTATCCTCTTTTTTTTATATGTCTACATTCTTGTTTCCATGATAACTAAACTCCCCATCTCTTTGGAAAATTTAATGGTTAATTTGATGCATGTAAAACAACTCATAGATGACTAATATTCACCTATATTTTCTCATACCAAAAATCCCAAAACTCTGGGATTGTTTGCATTATATTTTGATAGCACAAGTCAAAACCTAATTTAAAACCCTAAAATCTTAAACATTTTGAGAATTAAATAATATAATAATAATTCTTTCTAAGCACTAAGTAATGAAACATCAACTTTAATAAAGTCCTCCAACATTATAATTTAAATGATAATGCCAACTAGCTTGAAGTCATTAACAAGACCATCGACTTCCAAACAAACATTATAACATTTAATCAATATCATGACTTCCTAATAGTGATTAAATAGTGCAACCACTATCATTGACTTATCATAGTATGAATGATTTTAACTAGTTATAATAACATTGACTAAACATAATGATCACACCTGATTACATTATATCCATGCCTTGTTACTTAGTCAATATAATAGTCATTTAGAACATAATTTAGCTAAATTCCTTAGAAATGTACTAAGGAATTTATATTTCAAAATAAAAACACACACATATCTATCCATAGATAGCTACAAGACATACTACAAACATACATGGATTTCAACTACTTGTTATAACAATATCTTACACGATATAAGCTAAATATGACAACATAAATTTAATACAACCATATTTAATCATAGAAAGAATGATAGCCAACAATTAACATAAAAATAACACATTAGAAATAAAAGGCATAATAAAATATATCTAAATCAAATAATGAATATAACTACATATTATCTAATTATGGTGTGTGTGGGTTCCTAGTTTCAACCTATCATCCCCCAATACTTCCATCTATGTTACCCTCTCTAATGATGGCCTCCCTCCATCACACTTTGAGGTATGGATATATCCTACCTCTACCTCATAAAAATAAAGGTAGTTAACTTTAAATAATATAAAATCCATAATATATTGATTTAATAAACTATATAAACATGATCATCATACACATAATATGTAAGTATACCTAACTCCACAGTTAACAATCATGTAAATTAAGAAACATATAACTATCCATGCATCAACATATGAAATCCATCTTAACCAAAATAGTAATTAACCAAATAATAATCATAAAAATCCATAAATCAATAGGTTATTAGGTCTAGAGAGGAATCAATATGTGACAAACGTCCCCCTAAAGTTGGTCATCATCCTGATGACACTTATTCAAACATAAATTATGAAATTAAACATTATTTAGTAGAAAATAAAACAATATCCAACAACATATTAAGTAAAAAAATGTGGAAACAATTTAAAAAACTCATCATAATACTCCCAAGTAGAATTATATTTAGAATATTGGTCACACTATACCTTGCACTATGACACCTATCTATTATGCAAACTGAGTTTGTGAGTTTCAATTATTCTAATTGATTCTATTATGACCATCTCAAGATCTATAACCTACATAGAATTCCAATCCAACACATGTGAAGGATCAACAACATACTTTTTGAGATAGGACACATGGAAAAAATTATGCAAAATATCTAGATTTGGTGGTAATGTAAGCCTATATGATTGATCACTTATAGAACTTTGAAGGGTCCCACATATCTAGGTGAAAGTTTCATTGACTTCCCAAACTTAATTGACATTTTTTTAGGCTTAACCCATAGAAATACTTTATCACCAACAAAAAAAAATACCTTATTGTTCTCTTTACATCAACATAAATTTTTTGTCTATCAATGACCTCAGCCAACCTATGCCTGATTATCCTAACTTGGTCTTCCATTTACACAAGCATCTTAGGTCCAAAGACTACCCTATCCTCTAATTTATCCTAACTAATTGGTGTTCTACACCTCCTTCCATATAATGCCTCAAATAGAGCCATCTTCCATGTTGATTGATATTAGTTTTAAAATTAAACTCAACCAATGTAAGATACTCCTCCCACTTATATTATTGATCTATGTAATACATATAAAGGAGATATTTTAAAACTTGGTTAACTCTCTTTATTTATCCATCAATTTTTGGGTGATATGTAGTGATGAAATTCAATTATGTACCCAAAGCTTAATTCAAAGTAAATAAAAATATAGAATTCCTTATTAGAGGTACAATCATTGAGAGGGGTAAAAGTGAATCAGTGATTCAAGATAATCCAAAATTTAATTCCAATCCTTAATCAATCACCACAAGAATTCATAAAGCATACAAGTCATTCATAATAATGAATAAGAAAGATGATGCAATATCAAGCACACAATACATGAATTATGTGGGAACCCCTCATGGGGAATAAAATCCACTCTCAAGCTTAAAAACAAATGGACTACTTTCCTATAAAATTATCACAAATATGAGACCTTTTAGTGAATCACCCAATTCACAAGGATCGCCCACCCCTAAGAATGAATAAGCACCAACTTGTTCTCGATGTTGAGCACCTAAACAACACCTATGAAATCAATAACTATAAAACTCTAATTTCCTTTAAATATAATGGAGAAACAATTTTTGACACCTTTATTTCAACCCTTCACTCTCTCTCAAACTTTCATACACAAGCAATACATCCAAAGCACCCTTTTGGATCACTCTAGACCTCTTTACTCATCCTCAATATTTAATCCTACAAGTAAACTTTTAAGACATTAGAATTATGACCTACAATTCATACACACAATCTTCAACATGATCTTCTCTTTAATCCATCCACTTGGCACACTCTCTCTCCCTTCTTCCTTTGCTTCACAACTCTTTATTTTGCTAATCAACTCTTGAAACCATGACCTTTGATTTCACTCTTTATAGAGCCTTCATTAATATCATCTTCTTGGTTGGACATTATAATTGTATTAACCCTTAAATCTTCTAACACATTAACACATATCTCAATACCACCCTCATAGGTTGGCCATAGCATCCATGGGTCACCTTTAAGAAGCTACACCTTTCAATTAGGCTTAGTAGCCCTTATAGGTCTCATGGAGACCTATTCACTCCTTTAGTACTTCATAAATAAAATTAGGAACATAATACCATTTATAAATGCATAAGTCTATTACACATGACCCCTAAGATACCTTCAAGTGATTACATCCATCACTACATTCCTCTTCTTATACACAATCTACTCAAATATTAGTCTTGTACAAAAGAACACCATGAATGAATAAATAGTCCAATTCTAAGCATTTGTTCATACTAAATATGGATTTGTCAAAAAAACATCAAAAATTCACATAGATGGTAATTAAGGAGTCTAAAACACTCTCTAATAGTCACTTCATCATAAAACATCCAAAACTCATAAATAAAAAATTAAACATCCTTGTATCATATGCAGGTGATGGTTAAACCCATAGTCAAATTTGGATCCCAATAAATATAGTTGTATAAAAATTCAAACTTTCTAACTAATTTTTTTGGATATACCTTAGATTTATCTATCACTTTGATTTTTATACCATCATCAAATTCATCATACATAAAAATTTATAGCTCAAATAATACAGACTAGTTTTCCTTTATTAATTTAAATTTCAATGATCACTATGTAGTGTAAAATCTTCAAACATGTGTCTTCATGTCATGCCCCTTGATAATTTGATCAAATATGCTCTATCAATCTCCTCGAGAGTCTTTTGGTATTTACCTTCAATCTTTAGCACTGATCTTTAATCTGTGCTACCGAGATTATGACACTTAGTAGTCCCATGTACATTTTATGGACCCTATTGTCAGTCTTTATGAGCTTATGCCACATGGTAGTCCCATAAGTAATCTATATACTTTATTATCAATGTCCATACATACTTATTCCACTTGTAAATCTTGCATGCAATCTTAAGATCCTTTGACTTATTGACCTCATACTCACTGTTAGATCTCCATCTACATGATCACCTGCATGTTATTGATCCTTGATCTGAACAAGTGATCTTATCAATCTAGATTATGATACTTGGTAGCTTTTCATAAAGGTCACTTTATATTGCAAATTTGGATATGTATGGAAAACATTGCAATCTGCCTAGAAGGCTAAATTTTCACCTTAATATCTTTTGCTATACATAACCTCATGACCTAAAACTTAGACTATAAGATCTTGGTACAAAACTAATCAGACCCATGTGACCAACTCTTTTTGAGCCTTTACATGTGTGTGTTATGATCCTCCTTGGAGTATAATTGATTACCTTTGTATAAGCAACTAAACATAGAATTAAACCAGAAGTAATAAGTAACTAGAAATCAGAAACAACAAAGAATAGGAGATATGAGAAACAATACAATCTATATTAACACTCTTCTAGAAGGAAATACAATGAAGAAATCTCACTCTTCCCACACCTCTTGGGTGTATAGTAATTCTCCCTCAAGAGTTCTCTCTCAATCAATTATAACCAACTAAACACTGAGTTGTTCCCTCTAATGACAATCAACCCAATGGTTTTTGTTGCCTACTTCAAGTGACAATCAACTCAATCGTTGTTGCCTCCTTACAATAGATCTTCTTGATCTTGCACCTTGTAGATCTAATTGACCTTGCTTACTTTACAATACACCCCATGGGTCTCTTAAATAGATCCCAAACCAAACAATAATTAGAAATGTAGACTCAAGACTAAAATTAGTCTTTACATGCAAACTAATTGTTCGTCTAAAATTTGACCAGTTCTAGAAATGCACAGATGACCGATGTCAGTCTCTATCTGTCTAGAGATGATCAACATCGGTTGATGCCTATCTGATGTTAGCAACTTCTAGTCAATGCCTAACTGATGTCGATAGCTCTGACTGATGTCAGTAGCTGTGTAACCTAGCAACCTCCACATTTACATATTTAGTGAAGCTTTTAGCTCCACAACTCAACAATCTCCCACTTGGAGATAAATAGCTACACCTATACCTATACCCATACAACAACATCCTCTAATTTATTTTTGGCTTATTTCTCCATCTTCAAGTTCAATCTTGAAGACCAACAAAAGTTGAATGAAGATTCAACTTCTCCTTTATTACCGACTTTGTTAACATATCTATAGGGTTCTTATCCTTGCTAGCCTCTGTGACTACAACAACCTTCTGCAACTTTGAAATCTAGCTAACCACTATTCCACCAATAGTGAACACATATCCTTTGGTGCTTCTCCTGCCATCCAAGTCACCTACCATATCTGAATCTACATACCCATGTAGAGAAGTGTTTGACCCTGCATAGCATAAATGTCTACTACTGGTCCCTCTTAGATACCTGAGAATCCACTAAATTGTTTTCCAGTGTTTCTTTCCTAGATTAGCCATAAACTTGCTAACAACTCCCACTACTTGGGCAATATCAGGTCTAGTACATACCATGTACTCAACCTCATCATGTGATTTAGGACACTATTCTTTGCTTAACTTGAACTGTCTAGCCATAGGTGTGCTTACCAGTTTTGCATCCTACAAATTGAACCTCTCCACTACCTTATTCACATAATCTTCTTGAGATAAAATCAACCTATGATTTTCCTTGTCTCTAGAAATACTCATGCCAAGGATTTCTACTCCTAAATCCTTTATGGCAAATGTGTGAGCTAATTTTATCTTTAGCTCAGTAATCTCCTACATGTGTGAACTTGCAACAAGCATATCATCCACATACAGTAACAAGATAATGTAGCTATCATTATCCAATCTGGTAAAATAAACACAATGGTCACATTGACATTGACTAAAGCCATGCTATGTCATAAACCTATCAAACCTCAAATACCATTGTCTTACAACTTGCTCAAGACCATATAACCTGGCCTTATGTCTCACCTATCCATTCTCTCCTTTCTTTAACCTATAAATCTATTCATTTTTTAGTGCTTTCTTTCTGGCTGGCAACTCAACCAAATCCCATGTTTGGTTCTCTTCCAAGGAATCAATTTCCTCATTTATGCCATGCTCCCACTGTTTCCTAGATTCTACCTGCATTGTCTCTTCAAAACTTCCTAGTTTTCCACCATCAGTGAGCAACAAGTAGTATAAAGAAAGGAAATAATGAATTTGAGGCTTACTTACCATTTTAGACCTCTTCATGGGTGTTTGAGACTCATTCACAGCTTGCTATCTACCCAAATTTCATTCTAACAGTGATCAATCTCGATCATCTCTCAGTCTGCACCCAACCAATGTCAGTTCCACCTGATCAACCTGACCAACATCAATTCTTACATGACTGACATTAGTTTCCACCTGCCTAACATCACTGACTTCAGTCTCCACCTGATTGATGTCAATTTTTACTTGATCGATGTTGGTCTCTGCCTGACTGACGTCGGTGTCTGTGTTTTCCTGTGAGTGATGATTTTTACCTATGAGCTCATTTTAGATCATAACCTTGTCCAAATCAACATTTCCCTACTCAAAATTATTTAACCTCTTAATTTGATCACTATCCATCACCTTCTCCTTGAAAACTGAGGCTTTCTATTTCTTAAATGTGTCAAAAACATTAGATTTCCTCTTTATGCAATAAACCCATACCTTTCTTGTAGCATCATCAATGAAAGAAACATAACACTGTGATCCTCCAATAGAAGCTCCCTGAGCTGGGCCCCACACATTTGTGTGAACAAGCTCCAACTTATGCTTCTTCTTTGTTGACCTAGTCTTGAGAAACCTCACTTTCTCCTGTTTCCCAAACATACAATGCTCACAAAAATCTAGATCTATCAAATCTGAAAGCTTACCTTTTGACTTAAGAACATGCATTCCCTTCTCACTCATGTGACCAAGCCTATAGAGCCACATCTTTACATCTACATTTGAAGTAGATAAAATAGAAGGAGAATAATCAGTAATATAAGTAGATAGATAAAGTGTACCTACTTTCTTACCTCTAGCTAATACAAGTGCACCCTTGGAAACTTTCCAAGATTCCACTGTAAGAGTTACTGTGCAACCCTCATCACCAAACTTTCCTACAGAAATTAGATTCCTCTTTAGGATGGGTACATGCATGACATCCTTTAACACCCAAGTGTTGCCATTCTACAATTTTAGCTGCACTTTTCCTTTGCCAATAATTTGACAAGGCTCACCATCCCCTAAATAAACTTTTCCAAAGTCTCCATGGATATAATCATGGAAAAATTCTCTATTTGGGGTTACATGGAAAGAAACACCAGAATCTAAAACCCATGATTCTACCTGGCTATCCAAAAAAATTATAAGAGCATCCTATGCAACAATACCTACATCATTTGCTTCTTTATTACCTTCATGCTAATCTTCTTTCAACCAATAATCTTTCTTTGCATGTCCTTTCTTTCCACAATTCTAGTAGGTTATACCTCTATTTCTAGATTTGGATCTACTGCCTATCTTTAACCTTGATTTCCCTTGCTTGCCCTTCTCTCTTTGCTTTCCCCTACTTTCAACACTTAAAGCATTACCTGATGTTTTCCCTGTGCTTTTCCTATGAATTTTTTCATTCAAGATTACATTAACAACATCATCAATTTTCAAGATATTTGAAGCAGATGCAGTATTACTAACTGCCATTACCAAGCTATGCCAACTTTCAGGTAAAGAGCATAAGATTAAGAGAGCCTTAATTTCATCATCAAAAACTATTTTGACTAAAATTAACTGATTTACAATTTCATGGAAATCATTAAGATGACTATATATAGATCCACCTTCTTATATTTGCAAATTAAATAATTACTTCATAAGAAATACCTTATTCGAAGCTGAGGGTTTTTCATATAAATTTGCCAAAGATTCCATTAACTCTATTATTGTCTTTGCCTATGATAAGTTGGAAATCATAGATGATGCCAGGCTCAACCTTATAGATCCTAGAGCCTTTCTATCAAGAACATTCCATTCTTCATCTTGTATATATGTGGGCTTACTTGAAACCCCACCCAATGGTAAGCACAGATCTTTCTAATACAAATAATATTCTATTTGCATCCTCCATAATTGATAATTTTTGCTATTGAATTTCTCCATTCTTAGTTTACTTTCTTCTGCCATTGCTTTACTCCCACTCAAATAGAAACCCCTGTGAGTGAACCTGTAATCAACAAACACTAACCTACTTTGATACCAATTGTTAGGATCCTCCTTGGAGTATAATTGATTACCTTTGTATAAGCAACTAAGCACAGAATTAAACCAAAAGTAATAAGTAACTAGAAATCAGAAACAACAAAGAATAGGAGATATGAGAAACAATACAATCTATATTAACACTCTTCCAGAAGGAAATACAATGAAGAAATCTCACTCTTCCACACTTCTTGGGTGTACAGTAATTCTCCCTCAAGAGTTCTCTCTCTCAATCAATTACAACTAACTCAACACTGAGTTGTTCCCTCTAGTGACAATCAACCCAATGGTTGTTGTTGCCTATTTCAAGTGACAATCAACTCAACTATCATTGCCTCCTTACATCAAATCTTCTTGATCTTACACCTTGTAGATCTAATTGACCTTGCTTACTTTACAATATAGCCCCATGGGTCTCTTAAATAGATCCCAAATGAAAAAATAATTAGAAACATAGACTCAAGAATAAAATTAGTCTTTACATGCAAACTAATTGTTCATCTAAAATTAGACCAATTTTGGAAATGCACAGATGATCGATGTCAATCTCTATCTGTTTGGAGATGACTGACATCGGCCAATGCCTAACCAATGTTGGTAGCTTTTAGTCGATTCCTAATTGATGTCGACAGCTCTAACTGATGTCAGTAGCTGTGTAACCCAACAACCTCCACATTTGCATATTTAGTGAAGCTTTTAGCTCCATAACTCAATAGTGTGAATGTTGACATCATCAATCTGCTCAATCAACATGATTTTCTAAGATGACTAGGAAAACCTAAACATTCATATGATTACTTTGATGAATTAATTTCACTTTCATAAGCACTCCAAGCACTCATAACACCCCATAGGGTCTTTTCAACATAAGCATACCACAATTAACATCCATCTTCTACCTCACCAAGTCAAATATTGAATAAGTATGAAAGAACACTAAAGCATATTAAAACACACTTTATCATTGTCCATATAACACACAAAATACCTCATGAACACTCTTTGACACCTCATGGATACATCATTAACAACACCTCAATCATCTCCCCCTTTTTCATTGATGTCAAAACCAACACAAGAATTATGCACATACTCATACTTCCTCTACAAACACTTTCTCCCCCTTTGACACAATGAAAAAGTGGTTACCAATTGATCCCAAGGACCTAAAAAGACTTCAAGGACCATCTTAGAGAGATGATAAAAACTCCCTCTATCACTATGCATACCATTTATTACTAGGTCTTCATAGTTTTGATCATTAAAAACACACCATCTTAACCACATCCTACTATATGAAGAAGAAATACATAATATCAAGAAAATGAGAGTGATCACACTTTTAGAATACTGAGAGAGACTCTTCCTAAGTCTCCTAACCTTAGGCTCCTTTTGATAACCTTTAGACCATCTCCAATTATGATAAAATTGCATGATTGCCTTCAAATTTCCTCTCATAAGACAACACTAGATCTCCAATAGATGTTCAATCCAATCTCAAAACAAACTTATCTTCATAATTTATGATTTGACTTATTGAACCAAGCATTAGAAATTGAATAGATTTTTCTTTTAAGAACCAATGTCCCTAAATGAGTTCCACTAGAGCAAGCTTATAAACTTGTTATTCCCCATTAACTCAAAAACTTCTAATGGAGATGACTCCTAAGATTTGTCTTAGATATTCAAATGTTGCCTTTGTTAATGGTTTAGTCATAATATCTACAAGTTGTTCTTTTATAGGCACATACTCTAAATTAATACTTTGATTACTAACTTTTTATCTTAAGAAATGATATCTAATAGGAATGTGTTTAGTTTTTGAATGCATAACAAGATTTTTGGAGATACTAATTGCACTAGTATTATCACAATAAATAGGACAAGGTCCATTTTGTCTTACCTTATAGTCTTTCAAAGTTTGTTTCATCCATATTACCTAAGTACAAAAGGAAGTATCAACTATATACTTAGCTTCTACATTTGATAGAGATATAAAGGCGTGCTTCTTGCTTAGCCAAGACACCAAGCATTCACCCATGAAGAAAACACCACCACTGGTACTCCTCTTATCATTTATGCATCCTATCTAATCTACATTAGTGTATATATTTAGAGTGAATTATTTTCTTCTAAGGTACCATAAACCATACTCTAATGTGCTCTTAAGATATCTCAAGATCCTTTTAACTATTTTCAAATGAGATTCTCTAGGATCATCTTGAAAACTTCCTACAAAGTCTAATCCTTACATGATATCATGCCTAGATGCAGTAGAGTATAAGAACTTCCAATCATGGATCTATACAAATTTTGATCAACTTTTTGTGGATCATCTTGTTTACTTAACTTATACCTTGTGATCATTGGAGTACTCATTGGCTTACAATCCAACATGTCAAACTTCCTTAGCATATCCTTGATGTATTTATCTTATGAAATGAATATCCCTACATAAAATTGGTTAATTTATAGTCCTAAGAAGGAAATTTATCCAAAAATTGACATTTAAAACTCAATCTTCATAGCATCTACAAATTCTATACTCATTTTATCATTATTAGAACCAAAATTTATGTCATCAACATGGACTACAACTAATAGTTGATGAGTGCCATTTGTCTTAATGTATAGATTATTATCAAATACCCTCTTTTAAATCCATAACTAAATATATACTTGTCTAATCTATCATACCAAGCTCTAATAGCTTGTTTAAGACCATATAAATCCTTATTTAGTTTGAAAACACAGACCTGATTACTTGTCATGAAAAAACATTTAGGTAGCTTGATGTAAACTTATTCATCTAAGTTTTAATTTAAAAATGTAGATTTCATATCCATTTGGTAAACTTTGAAACCCTTGAAGCTTGCATAGGATAAAAAGAGTCTAATTGTTTTCATTCTTGCCATAGGAGAAAATGTCTCATCAAAATCTATCCCTTCAACTTGAGCATATCATTTACATACTAGTCTAGCCTTATTTATTGTGACCTCTCCTTTCTCATTCATTTTGTTTCTAAATACCCACTTGATTCCTATCATATTTTTATCAATTGGCCTTGAAACCAAACCCCATTTTTTAATCTTTAATATTTGATCAAGTTTCTCATCCATTGCACATGTCCAATTTTCATCTTTGCTAGATTTGAAGAAAGTATTAGGTTCAACCTTAGATAATAGAGCTGTGTCTTGCTGATTTTGATTGACCAACATTCTCATTCTAGTCTGAAGACTAGCATTCACATTTCCAATAACTTGGGAAACAAGATGATCCTTCTATATTCTTCTATATGGATTTTTAGTGTCCTACCTTACCTCTTCCTCTTCATCATCTAATTGATCAGGTATGCCTTCATTATTTAAAATAGGATTCTCAATAGTGTCATTTATTTGTAAGCTAGGATTTTTGATGTCACATACTTCTTCAACTCTTAAATTAGAGTTTTCAACAACTTTGTGAGGTCTTTTATTGAAACATATATAAGTACAACTTATAGAGGAATAACCTAATAATATGCCTTCATCAGACCTTGAGTCAAATTTACCAATATTTTCTTCATCTCTCTTGATAAAACACTTGCTTCGTAAAACTCTAAATTTTTTGGCATTAGTTACCCTATTATTCCATAGCTCATATGGAGTCTTATCACCATTTATTATAACTTGTCATTTGTTCAATATGTAAACTATTTTATTAGTAGCCTCTTCCCAAAAACCATCTGATAGTTTGCAATCTTGAAGCATGGTTCAAGTCATCTCTTGGATAGTTCTATTTTTATTTTCAACTACCCCATTCTATTAAGGTGTCTTAGCATCAAAAAATTGTCTTTTAATTCTTTATTCTT
Organism: Torreya grandis; assembly: GCA_037957365.1. Lineage (NCBI taxonomy): Eukaryota > Viridiplantae > Streptophyta > Pinopsida > Cupressales > Taxaceae > Torreya > Torreya grandis. The sequence continues at coordinate 1,685,910 of JARHVA010001342.1, read as the reverse complement.
CACAAAATTCATCAAACATATAAGACCAAAATTATCCTCCTTGATCTAATCTTGCACACTTGAATCTTGATCCTTTTTAATTTTCAACAAGATCTTTGAATTCCTTAAACTTTATAAAAGCTTTTGATTTCTCTTTAAGGAAATATATCCAAGTCATCCTAGTGAACTCATCAATTAATAACATGAAGTAGCTATTACCTTGAATGCCTTGAGTTCTTCTAGGTCTATATAGGTCAATGTGGATTAACTCTAATGTAACTATGGTATAATTCTCCTTAGATTTGTAGCTTCTTTTGGTTTGCTTCCCATTAAGGCATGCATTGCAAAGAGTATGAGGAATCTTAGTGTTTTTAGGCATATGTCTTACTAGCCCTTTTGAAATTGTCTTCACTAAATTTTCAAAGTTCATATATCCAAGTATTTTATAACAAAGCCAACTTTCCTCTTATTTACTCATGAAGCACTCTTCTCTATTGGATTCATATAATACATACAAATTTTTATCTACCTTGTGAATGTTTGCAACTAATTTTCTAGACTTGGATCTTTTCAATTCATACCCTTTATCATGAAAATTTAGAGTATTTATTTGTTTACACATTTAGATAACACTTAGAAGATTATGTTTTAAACCTTCTACATATAGAACATTTTTAGTTGTAGTGTGACAATTATCCAAGCTTAAGAAACCTTTCCCAACTATGTTAGTAGAATTATTGTCACCAAATCTTACTAAAATTGAATTATGATTTTTGAGAGAGATAAAATTTCTCTTATCTCATGTCATATGACTTGAGCATCCATTATGTATGTACAATTTCTTTTTTTCATCCTCTTGAGTATGTAAAGAAGTTTGAACAAACATTGATTCTTCCTTTGGTAAACTATCTAAATATTGTTTCTTCTTTTATTCAATCTTAGATTTGTCTTTTTTTTAACCATTTGATGGTGTCAATGAATTGAATGTCTTTTTTCTAAAAATCTCTCTTGCATTACTTGGCTATATGTCCCTGTTGATTGTAGTTATAACATAGAACCTCATTTTTTATCCTTTAAGAGTAATTATAGTCCCTATATCTATGACCATATTCATTACAATTATAAATATATCTATTTAAGACATAACTATAGTTGTTCATGTTAGTAATCCCCTTAGCTTGACCATCATTCTCCAAAGACTTCTCATTCTTGAATTCTTTAGTAGAGCTAGAATTCTACTTATCTTTAGATAAAAACACATCTATATATGTCAGATATTTACCTTCCAAAGTATCTATCCTTTGATTAATGAATTTATTCATCATGTCTTATAAATTCTTGACTGTTGATGTTATTTTATCTATTTTTATCTTCACACCATTAATGATTGTAATAATCTCATGATACATTGAGGAAGACATATCTAAATTCTTACTCCCTTTATTTTTCTTAAATATTTCAAGCTCTTCCTCTAGAAATTCATTAACTTCATTTAGACATTTGATCTTTGATAAGGCACATACTATTTCACCTTGAAGAAATGTTTGGACCTCTTTGTAATCCATTGTACCTTTGATCAACTTCAAGTGGTTAAACTTTCAAAGAAGGTGTGGCTCTGATACCAATTATTAGAGGTAAAATCACTGAGGGGGATGGGTAAGTCAGTGATACAAGATAATCCAAACTTCAATTCCAATCCTTAATCAATTACCACAAGTTTTCATAAAGTATACAAGTCATGCATAAAAATGAATAAGAAAGATGATGCAAAATGAAGTACACAACACATGAATTATGTGGGAAACCCTCATGGGAAATAAAACCCACTCTCAATATTGAAAACACATGGACTAATTATCCTATAAAATTATCATAAACATGAGACCTTTTAGTGAAGCACCCACTTCATAAGGAGCACCCATCCCTAAGCATGAACAAGCACCAACTTGTTTTAGATGTTGAGCACCCACACAATATATATGAAATCAACAGCTCCATAAATCTAATTGCATTTCAATCTAATGGAGAAATAATGTCTAACACATATCTTTCAACCCTTCACACTCTCTCAAACTTGCATACACAAGTAATGCATCCAAAACACCCTTACATATCACTCTATACCTCTTCACTCATCCTCAATATTCAATCTTGAAAGTAAACTATTATGATGTCAAAATTATGACCTACAGGTCATACACATAATCTTCAACCTAATTTGGTCTTCAATCCATCCACTTAGCACACTCATTCTCTTCTTCCTTTGCTTCACAACTATTTATTCTACTAATCAACTCTTGAAACCATCACCTTTGATTTAACTCTTTATAAAGCCTTCATGAATATCATCTTATTGGTATACCATTAGACTTGTCTTAACCCTTAAGGATTATATCACATTAATACATATCTCAATACCACCCTCATAGGTTGACCATAACATCCACGGGTCACCTTTAAGAAGTTACACCTTTCAATTAGGCCTTAGTAGCCCTTAAAGGTCTCATGAAGACCTATTCAATCCTTTAGTACTTCATAAAGAAAATTATGAACAAAATACCACTTCCAAATGCATAGGTATATTTCACATGACCCCTAAGACACCTTCAAGTGATTACATCCATCACTACATTCCTCTGTATATGGACAATCTACTTAAACATTAGTCTTGTACACAAGAACACCTTGAATGAATAAAAAATAAACTTATAAGCCTTTTTATACTAAATATGGATTGATAAAACCTTTAAAATTCACATAGATGGTACTTAAGGATTCTAAAATACTCTCCAATGGTCACTTGATCATAAAACATCCAAAACTCATAAATACAAACTCAAACATCCTTCTCAGATCACTTGCAGATGATGGTCAAACCCAAAGTCAACTTTGGGTCTCAATAAATTTAATTATATAGATATTCAAACCTTATAAACAATTTTTATAGATGTGCCTTAGAGTTATTTATCACTTTACCTTTTATTCCACCATCAAATTCATCATACATCAAAATTTATAGCTCAAACAATACAAACTATTTTTCCTTTGTTAATTAAAATTCCAATAGTCATTATGTAATGTAAATATTTAGACACATGTATTCACCTCATTCCCCTTGTAAATTTGATTAAATATGCTCCATGAATCTCCTTAAGAGTTACTAGTCTTTACCTTCAATCATTATCCATTAATCTTTGATCTGTGCTATCAAGATTATGACACTTGGCAGTCCTACATGGCTTTTGTAGACCTTGTTATTAGTCTTCATGCACTTATGAAACTTGTTATTCTTGCATGAATTCTATGTAATCTAATTTTAGTTTCCATATGCACTTACACCACTTGGCAGTCCCAAGTGCAAACTCAAGATCCTTTGACCTATTGACCTCATGCTCATTGTTAGATCTTAATCTGCATGATCACCAACATGTCATTGATATTTAATCCAAATTATTGATCTAATTGAGCTAGATTATGACACTTGGTAACTTTTTATAAAGGTCACTTGATATTGCAAATTTGGCTAAGTATGAGAAACATTGCAATCTTCTTAGAATTCTAACTTTTTACCTTGATACATTTTTCTATACACAACCTCATGACTTGAAACTTAGACTATAAGATCTAGGTTTAAAACTAATCAAACCCAGGTGACCAACTCCTTTTGACACCTTCACACGTGTGAATGTTGATGTCATCAATTTTCTTAATCAGCCTAATTTACCAAGATGACTAAGAGAACCTAGACACTCATATAACTGATTTGATGAATTATTTTCACTTCCACAAACACTCCAAGCACTCATAATACCCCATAGGGTCTCTATAACATGATCATATCATCAATAACATCCATCATCTACCTCACCAAGTTAAATATTAAATAACTATGTAAGAACACTGAAGCATATTGAAGCACACTTTGTCATTGTCCTTCTAGCACATAAGACACCACATGAACACTCTTTGCTACTTCAGGGACACATCATTGATAACACCTCAAAAGTCCTCAAATATCAATCATAAATGATATTTTTTGGAACTCCATGAAATTGATACACCTCTTTCATGAATCACTTCTTAAGCATAGGTTCATCATCTATCAAGTTGCCTAATATGAAGTGAGCTACCTTAGCTAGTTTGTTAACTATAACCAAGATCATATCATGAAAGTTCCATGATAATGGTAAAACTTGGACAAATTCCATGCTAGTCACCTACCACTTCTATTCTGGTATATCATGAGAATATAAAAATCTTATTGGATGCACATGTTAAGCTTTAACATGCTGACATTCCAAACAATGAGACATAAAATCCACTACATCCTTCTTGATCCCTTTCCAAAAATAAAGAGGTGTTAGCTCAACCATGATCTTGGTTACACTAGGATATCCTGAATATGGGGTGTTGTGAAATTATTTTAGTACTATGCTCCTTATATTCTCTCTATCAGGCACATACATCTTACCATTGTACCTTAAAATACCATCGCTCTTCAACTTGAATCCTTTATACTTAGGATTCTAAGCATTATATGATAATGATTTTTTGACCTAGTCATAAAATTTATCTCTTGGTAATAATTTTGTTACTTGATTATGTAAAGTACTCTTGATAGTAGTCAAGGTTGCTATGTACATTTTATGACTTAAGGCATCAAAAACTCTATTTTTTTCCCTTGGTATAGTTAATATCAAAATTGTAATTGGATAAGAATTATAATCAACATCTCTAATGTGCATTTAGGTTCAGTTGGGTAAAGATGTAATTGGGTCCCAAGTTATTTATCTTGAGCTTAAATAGTTTCCCCAATAGATAATAACTCAAAACTTGTAAGGCATGTACTATTACAGCTAGTTCCAGATCATGAAGGGCATAATTCACCTCATAAGGCTTCAAATTTATGGACTCATATGGTACAATTAAACCATCCTACATAATAAATCCTCCAAGTCCATCCATAGATGTATCCATGATAACTAATAATTGACCATTAAGATTAAGAACTCTTAGAACAGGTGCCAAAGCAAGCCTCCTCTTTATCTCCTGAAAGGATCTTTCACACTTGTCTGACAAAAACAAACTCTGATGCTTCCATTGAAGAGAGGAAATTGGATTATTTATCTTTGATAAATTTAGAACAAATTTCCTATTATAGCTTATTATTCCAATAAAACTCCTTACCTCATGCATATTTTAGGCACTGGACATTCCATTATGGCTCTTATATTTTTCAGATACATTGAAATTCCATCTATAAAGATAATGTAAACTAGATATTGTACTTTATTTTGTAAAAATGCACACTTGGACAACTTTTCATACAATTTGTGCTTCGGCAAATGCTATAAAATCAATTCTAGATGCTAAAGATGTTCTTCCTCATCCTTAGAATATATGAAGATGTCATCTTAAAAAACCAACATAAAGTAGTCCAGATAATCCCTAAACACACTATTAATGAGATTCATAAATGTTGTTAGATCATTTGTTAACCCAAAAGGTAACATGGTGAACTTGTAGTGCCTATAACGAGTTTTGAATGTTGTTTTTGGAATATCCTCATCTTAGATTCTTAGCTAATGATACCTTACTCTAAGATTAATCTCATAAAAGACTATTGCACCTTGCATCTAATCAAAGAGATCATCAATATGAGGTAACATATATCTATTCTTGATTATCATGTTTTTCAACATCCTGTAATCAATACATAGATGAAGGGTATCATCCTTTTCCTTGATGAACATTACTAGTGCACCCCATGATGACACACTTGCTCGAATCAACCCTTTTGATAACAAATTCTGAAGTTGAGATTTTAACTCAATGAATTTAGTAGTTATCATCTTGTATGGTTCCTTGGTTTGTGGTAAAAATATAGGTATAATGTTAATTGATAAATCAATCTCATGTTTGGTTGGTAATCTAGGAAACTCTTCAAAAAACACATCCTAAAAGTTCTTAAGAAAAGGATAATCCTCAATGGATAGTTCCTTAGATTCCTCCATCTCATTTATTTTAATAATAAATCTTTGCGATCCTTTCCTCTGATCTTTCTTGAGATGAATTAAAAAATTTGTCTAAGCTTCAACTCTCTTTTCTCACCTTGAAGTTGTGTTTGATTCCCAAAATCATATTGACACTCAACCTTCTTTAGGTAAAAATCAACCTTAGCTCTATGATTTGAAATCCAATTGACTCCTAAGACCACATAATATGACCCTAATAGTGTACCATACAGATCCATTATTGTAATGAATTCAGACAACCTGATCTCAACTTCCACTAGACACTTGCCAACTTTGACCTTTGACTCATTTTCATACTGTACTAACCATGCATTTACCATAAATTCAACTTTTTAGACAACTTATTAATAATTATAAGAGAAATAAAACATTTTGTATCTCGAATGGAAATAAAAATATAAAGTGGATGATCAAACAAAATACCTAGTGAATGATCAAACAAAATACTTGGCAGTTCAATAAGAGAGGCTTAGAATTTAGCTTAATGATTGTTAATAGTTGTATGAGTCTACTATTGAAACATTCCCTACTAAGAAGTAGAACCCTTTTTCTTTCTAGTTGACTTGCCTTGAGTACACTCTCTAGTATAATGGTCACCTCCACAAATGAAACAAACTCCAAGTGATCCTTACCTATCAGATTGTTGGTTTCCCTTAAAAGCTCCCTGTTGGAAGCACAACCATTGAGGGGGGGGTGAATCAATGAGATCTTAAAACTTTCTTTGAATTATTTAATTTTTAGTCAAGTGTCAATATAAAATCCATAGAGAAATCAAACCACAACAAATACCATAAAGGCATAACACATGATATATGTGGGAAACCCTTAAAGTGAAGAAAACCCATAGTGATTACTGCATGGACTACTTGTCCTAAATCAAATATGCAATGAGTCAACAAATATTATTGAGTATAACCACTGAGAGGTGGGGGGGGTGAATCAGTGATATCTTAAATCTTTATTATAATTCTTTAGTTCATTAGTCGAGAATTAATATAGAATCCATATAGAAATCAAAGCACAACAAGGACCATAAAGGCATAACACATGATATATATGGGAAACCCTTAAAGGGAGGAAAACCCATAGTGATTACTACATGAAATACTTTTCTTAAATGAGATATGAAATGAGTCAATAAATATTGTTGAGCACCCACTCTACTTGAGGTAACAACCCCAAATAATGAAAAACTAACTTGACAAAAATATTCAACAAACACCCACTTGCTAAGAAGCACTAACTCCCTAATTTGTAGATACCAATCTATAAGAGGCTTCAACCCCATTTTCCAAGTGCCAAATCAGTTGATTTAAATCATCCACCTTTCTTAGTTTCTTCTATCAAAAAATTATGGTATAATTTCTCTCTCTCTCTTCTTATCAACCTCATATTTACTCTGTTGCTTTTTTTCTTATCAATAAAATAGACATATTAGGATCTCTTTCCTCTCTATTCTTTATTTTAAAAGACTCTATCCTTTCTACCTTATTTGATCATTATTTTTATTATATTCTATATGAATCATTTGGTGATTTCATACTCATGCCTCTCTGACCATCTATTCCTCAATAGACCTCTACTCTGCTCCTTAGTGAATAATATATCTCTATTTTTTCACACCTTACAAAGATAATTTGGTCTTTCCTATATACAAGATAATGCTCAACAATCTCTTCAAGGTTAGTGAAACAAAAATCTAGAGTTGTTTACATAATTATTTATTCTCTTTTGTAAACATAAATTCCATTAGCTTATATAAAATCTCACTCACATAGGTTAGCTTGAGTGAAACAAAGCTGGGGTAAACCAAGAAAACATTAGAATACATTTAGTGTTGACCTGATGAATTCTATATTGGTCCTAATATAGTTCATAGTAGCTCTAATGTAGTCTATAAAAAAATTGATGTAATCTATAGCAAGCTTGATGTAATCCATAGCAAGCTTGATGTAATCTATAACACTCCTCATGCAGTTTGTAGCATGCCTGATTCAGTACATATAAAATTTGATGTAGTTCATAACATGCTTGATATAATCCAACCTAGTGTATTTTTTAGAAACCCTAATATAGTCCATAACAAGCTTGATATAATCTTTAGCTAGTTACAAAAATTCCTTGACATCAATGACCATATTATTTATTGAATAGCAAACCCTTTAACATCAATGATAATATCTCAACAGACTCCCCCTTTGTCATTGATGGAAAACCTTTACAAGATAATGACCTGAGTAGATTTTATCATTCAATGAACTTACCTTTACTCTAGAACTTTACCTATCTTTCCCTAGTCATTTCTTCACCAAAAGCAACTAGATAGAAGTTACACAACTTACTATTTCTCTCCTTAAAAATATTCAGCTTCTTAATTCTCCCTTTAGCTTATAAATTCTCCTCCTTTGACATCAATGGAAAAGGGTTTCACAACCTGAAATCTTTTTGATCCTAAAGAAAGTGTTTCTTCTCTAAAACTAATAATATCCATCTTCATTTCCTTGATGATAATTCCATAAACTTCTTAGAAAACTGCATGATACTACTCACTACCTCTTGAACATCTTTTGATTGTCATAGACTCATAACTCTTGATCCTCAGAGCTAAAATATACTCAAAGGTTAGCTCCCCCTTAGTCCATGCCTTTCTTAGTGACTGACAGAAGAAGGAATTACTCCCAATTCCTACCTTAAGAACTCAAATTTTTCCCTTGGAAGAGGTTTTATAAAAATGTCTAAAATTTGTTATTTTGTGGTGGCATACTCTAGTTTGACAATATAATTAGCTACCTCCCTTAGAAAATGATACTTGATTGGAATATGCTTACTCCTGGAATACATGACTAGATTCTTAGAGATGTTAATGGCACTGGTTTTGCCACAAAATATAGATGTCATTCTTAATCTTAAAGTCACTCAAGGTCTATTTTATCTATAAAACCTATGTGCAATATGATGCTACTATTATGTACTTAGCTTCAAATGGATAAGGAAAATGATGGTTGTTTCTTACTAAACCATGACACAAGAATATTTTTAAGAAAGAATGCATCACCAATTGTGCTCTTTCTATAATCAATGCTACCTATCCAATCTACATCAATAAATGTTGATAAAGTGAAATTCTTACCTTTTGAGTACTAGAAACCAAAGTCTATAGTGCCTTTGAGATATCTGAATATCCTCTTGACTGCTTGTAAGTGTGTCTCTTTTGGTTTTGCCTAAAATCTAACCACTAGACCTATTACCTATATGATATCAAGTCTTGATGTATTAGTATACAAAATACTTCCAATCATAGATCTATACAAGGCTTGATTGACTTTTGATGACTTATTTTCTTGACTCAAGTTGTAACTTCTTGTCATTAGAGTACTTACTGATTTATAGTCTTCCATATCAAACTTATTCAACATTTACTTAATATATTTATCTTGAGAGATGAATATTCCCTTATCTAACTGAACTACTTATAATCTAAGAAAAAATAATAGTTCTTCTAACATTAACATCTCAAATTCTTGTTGCATTACTTCTATGAACTCCTTAGACATCTTTTCATAGTCACTACCAAAGATAATATCATTAACATACACAAATATGATTAATTGATGCTCACCTATTTTGATGTAAAGGTTGCTATCAACAACACCTCTCTTGAAACCTTGATCAAGCAAGTATCTGTCAAGTATTGCATACCATGCTCTAAAAGCTTGCTTTAGCCCATATAACAATTTTTTAGTTTGCATACATAGTCCTTATTTCTTGACAAAGATAAACCTTTAGGTTTCTCTATATATACTTTTTCTTCTAAATTTACATTAAGAAATACAAAATTTACATCCATATGATATATCTTGAAATTCTGAAAACCAACATATGAAAAAAATAGTCTTATGGCTTCCATTCTTACCATAGGTGAAAAATTTTCTTCAAATTCAACAACTTCTACTTGAGCATAGCCTTTACATACCAACCTTGATTTTTTTCTCATAACCTGATCATCTTCATTCAATTTGTTCCTACAAACCCATTTGGTTTCAATGACATTCTTGTTCTTAGGTCTAGTAATAAGTTCCCAAGTCTCATTTTTCTCAATCTGGTTGAGTTTGTCCTCCATAACATTCACCCAATAATTATTACTTCTAGCTTCTAAAAAAAAATTTTGCTTCATTTTTTAAAATAGAGAGAAGTTTACATTTTATGATGTATTCATAAGACTTATAGTTTTTACTCCAACATTAATATCACCAATGATTTGACTTTTTGCATGATTTTTTTGAACAAATCTGGAACGTTTCCTTGTATCTTCTCATTCTTATTCTTCTTGACTTTATTATTATACTTATTCTTCTGATGTTCTTTCTTCTTACTTGAAGTTAAACTCCTCTATATAAACTCTTAGTTGTGTGCTCACTTTATTAGATATGGTTTCATCCACTCTTACATGTGTACTATCTGCAATCTTTTGTAATCTCTTGTTGTAGCATATATATACAAAACTAATTGAAGAATATCCAAGGAAGATGCCTTAATCATCCCTTAAATTAAATTTTCCTTGATCCTCTTTATCTCTCTTGATAAAACACATGATTTTAAACACTTTGAAGTGTTCCACTGAATTTGGTCTACCTTTCCACAGTTCATAAGGGGTCTTATTACTATTTATTCTAATTTAACCTTTGTTTAGAATTTTTAATACTATGTTTACATCCTCTCTCTAGAATCTATCAGATAATTTGGACTCATTTAACATTGTCCTAGTCATTTTTTGAATAGTCTTGTTCTTCCTTTCAACTACACCATTCTACTATGGTGTCCTTGTAGCTAAAAACTCTTTCTTAATTCCATGTTCCATACAAAAGTCATCAAAATCATTTGAATAGAATTTTTCTCCTCTATCAGATCTTAGACACTTGATTTTTATGTCCATCTCACTCTCAACTAGAACCTTGAACACCTTAAACCTATCTAGAGCCTCAGATTTCTCCTTCAAGAATGAAACCCATGTCATTATATTATAATCATCTATAAGAATAATGAAGTAACTTTAACCTTTAATACTTTGAGTTATAGTTGGACTACATAGATCTATATGAATAAACTCTAAAGGTTTTGTAGTTGAATATTATTTCGTCTTGAACCTTTTTCTTGTCTATTTTCCATGATGACATGCCTTACACAGGGTGTTTGCAGGCTTAGAGATCTTAGGCATGCTCCTAATTGATTTATTAGTGCTTATCTTTACTAAGTTATCAAATTTTATGTGTTCTATTTTTTTGTGCCAAAGCCAACTCTCATCCACTTGACTTATCAAACACTTGTCCTTCTTGTTCTCATTTAAAACATATAAATTATTTTCAAACCTATTAGCATCTACTACCAAACTTCTTAAACTTGATTTTGTTATATCACATTCTTTAGCATTAAAAGGAAGAGTATATCCTTGATTACATATTTGAATAAAACTCAATAAAGTATGCTTCAAACCTTTAACATATAACCCATTATCAGTTTTGGTTTTCCCATTATCAAGACTTAGTATCCCCTTTCCAATAATAGTAGCTATTATATTATCTCAAAACTTAATTGTACCTTCAATAGTCTTCTTAAAATATATACATTTATTCTTGTCACCTGTCATATGGCTTGAATAATCATTGTCAATGTACCACTTCAAACTCTCATCTTGAATATGAAAAGTAGTTTTTGCTAGCATTGATTATTATTCCTTTGGACCATAATTTTCTTACTCCTTTTTTAGTATTTTCAAATTTTTTGATTTCTTATCAACTTGAACATACACCTTAATATTTAATTATTCAACTTCAATGGCCATGAACAAAGTTTCATCACTTCTATGGTCTAAATTGTAGTCATCACTATTTGAGATATCTTTATCACTTACTTTGAAAGAGCCATTGTCTTCTTTATAGTATAAACTCTTTTTTTCATTTAGTATTTTTTTATTATAGTCACCTTTATTGAAATTTTTCTTACTCTTGTCATACTTTTTAGACTTCTTATTCTCTTCATCAGTTTCTTCATCATGATCATATTTTTCCTTTTGAGGAAACTTAGCAAAAAGATGACCAATCTTGCCATAATTGAAACTTTTGAATGGTAGCTTGCCTTTGTACCTAGCACAACCTTTTCTTAGTTTCCTCACAAATAAGGCTTTGGCTTTATCTTCATTAATATAATTGTCACTATCAATTTCAACATTTTTGATTTTTATTTTCCTTACAATTTTGAATGCTTCTTCCCTTTTGGAAGATCTTCCATCATCAATCCTCATCTCATATGCAGTAAGTATTCCATGAAGCTCATCCATTTTTAACTTATCTAAATCTTTTAATTATTCAACTATTGACACCTTTGAGTTAAATCTTGGGGTTAAATATCTTAGAACCTTTTGAAAAATAGTTGACTCATTAAGCTTTTCTATTAGACCTTTGACTATGTTGACTACTTCATCAACTCTAAGAATATATATTGCCATATTCTCTTATTCCTTCATCTTTAGACCTTCAAACTATCTTCTATAGGTTTAAATTTTTGCCAATTTTACCTTGGTGTCACCTTCATAGATGAGTTACAACTTATCCCAAATTGCCTTAACTAAGTCACATTGCATTACCTTGACAAACTCAGATTCTACTAACCCACATAATATAACATTGATAGACTTTAAATTGTTCTCACTTGCTTTGTTTTCTATAACATGAATTGGATGAGTTTGAAGGATAGTATAACCATCTATGACTGACTACCAAATGTCAAACTTGAGGGCCATCAAATAGGTCTTCATCCTAATGCTCCAAAATGAATAATTAGTTCTAGTCAACAAAGGGGCCTTGTTTGTTGAATACCTTTCTTGTACTTGATGACTAGACATTGTGCTTCTTAGGATCTACCTTTTATCTATCAAACCTAACCTTGAAGGACCTACTTTGATACCAATTTTTAGAAGCATAACCACTGAGAGGGGGGGAGGTGAATCGGTGAGCTCTTAAAACTTTCTTCTAATTCTTTAGTTTGTTAGTCAAACATCAATATAGAATCCATAAATAAATAAACCCATAACAAAGACCATAAATACATAAAACATGATATATGTAGTAAATCCTTAAAGGGAAGAAAACCCACAATGATAATTGCATGGACTACTTGTCCAAAATTAGATATGTAATGAGTCAAAAAAATTGTTGAGCACCCACTTAATTTGAGGCACAAACCCTGAATAGTCAAGTACCAACTTGAAAAAATATTTAGCAAGTATCCACTTGATAAGAAAAACCAAATCCTTGATTTATAGATACTAATACATAGGAGGATTCAACTCCCTTTACCAAGCACCAACTCAACTTCTTCAAACCATCCACCTTAGTTTCGCTTGTCAATAAATGATGGTACAATTTTTTCTCTCTATCTGCTTATCAACCTCACATTTACTCTACTAATTTTTTGCTTATCAATCAAATAGACAAATTAGGCTCTATTTCCTCTCTACTCTTTATTTTTAAAGACTCTATCCTCTCTACTTTCTTTGCTAATACTTTTTAGTAGATTCTATATGAATCATTCAATGATTTCATACTCACACCTCTATGACCATCTGTTCCTCAATGGACCTCTACTTTAATTCTTAGTGAATAATATATATTATTTTTTTTCACAATTTACAAAGATAATTTGATCTTGCCTATATATAATCTTTTAAAAGTTAGCCAAATAGAACATTTTATTGAACTTATCTCTAACTTGGAAAATATTTTTTAGATTTTGTTCCTTTTTGACTACCTTCTTAAAGACCTGATCCATGGTACATTTCCCATGTGCATTCACCTCACAACCAATATAGGGTTTTAATCCCATAATGATTTTCCTAATTTTGAACCTCTCATCCACCTGATACTGAGGTATATACTTTAGGAACTTGGTGAATTTATCCTAGTATTCATTCATAGAAAGGTCTTCTTGCTTAATGTTCTAAAAATCCATTATATTTTCACCAAAATATAGCTAAAGAAGCCATCATGACCTAAATAATTTCACAAACTAATCTTAAGTGGTGGTGGTAGAGTCGAGGTTCATCTTGAGCTTTTTGTTTGCCCACCAAGTTGCTAATTATCTAACAAGCTGATATACTCTCCAAACTACTTTGGTGACATCAGAGTATTATATATCTCATAATATTTCTTCATATCTATCATCCATGTTTCATCTCCATATCTTAAAATGGTGCCATCAAACTTGGGTGGATTTACATTTTTTATATCTTGTGCCAAATATGTAGCTACTCAAGCTCTTGCATCTTGTGGCACTTCCTCATGCCTCTAATCTTGAGTGTTTTACTTATCACTAGGATGTTCTTTAGGTTCATCTTGAACATTATCCTCAACATTCCCATGCACTTCTTACTCTAGGGCCATGATTCAATCCCTAGTTTCATGCATGGTTATAAGGATCTGATCCAACTTCATAACTTGATCACTAGCAAATTGATTTAGATCCACTATAGGATTTTTGTTTGAATTACCCTCACCTCTAGGTCTAGATATACAATTCTTCTTCATTCTTAACAAGATAATACATTTGCATTATAAAACTCATTAATTCCTAGAGTTTGAGCCTCAACTCTGATACCATAATATAACAACCCCACTAGGTTTTACTAGAATAGGGTAAAAAAATCTAAATAATCAATTAAATAAATTTAACTAATAGATTACATCATCTTGTAACCTAAAAAGAGTGATATTTAGCTAAATAAATTAGTTTTAGATAACCTTATGATGTCTTATAACTAATATATTTAGCTAATGGTCATAATCATAATATCAATATCAAGAAAAGGTACAATGCTAAATTATAGAAATGAAGACTATATTTATTTCATAAAAAGCATTGTTACAACTTTAGTCATGACTAATACAATAGTATAGCCAACTATTATATGGTACATATGAATAAAAAGTATAGTTTTCATAATATAAATGTCTTAATAATAATATACAATGATACAAAGATCCACAAAACATGCGAGTCTTAGCAAACTCATAATATCCATAAGTAATCTCAAGTGTAACATTTAGTGTAGTATTTTTGAGGGGAGGGAGAGCATCATCTAATTGATTTTTCACACCAACCACAGACCATCAATTCACCACATCATCTCCCAATTAGGAAATAGCCCTCCCTTCATAGATGGGTAGATAATGATGGTGTAAGAATCTAGAGTGATAAACTAGAACCCATGTGCTTCAAGATAGCTAATAAATGATGTATATCATAAATAAACCCATTCTAACATGACATCATACAAACATGTAAACTAAATCAAATAAATGAAATGATAATGTTTAATTATAAACACTAATTTGGCCAAAGATTTCATATAATTATTGATCTTTAGGATCAGTCAATTTCATAGACACCACTAAATTGGATTACACCTTATCTACACATTAGTGACAATAATTAAATGAGTGGAATCTATCACACTACTTATTTAGGGTCAATAATGTAAGATTTGGTCTATATATATATAATATAAAAACCAATATATTCATACAAAATATTCCCTATAAGAAGATAATTATATGCTAACCAAGGAATTATCAAATGCATTCATTTAGTTCATCAGATTCAATGTAATGAATCCAAAACATGTAACTTATTACTGTATAATAATTAGAATACAAAATAATCATAAATAAAAATCATACCATCTGGGTAATAAGTATATCTACACATCAAGTTAATAAAAATATTAACCTACAACACAAATGTTATGCCATCCATCCATATAACATTTATTAACAACATATTTCTCTTATACCATTTGGGTAAAATAGCTTAATAATAAAATCACTCAAGCATACATTTAAGTATATAAATCTTGAAAATCAAATTCATAATAATAGTTCATTCAACAACCATTAAATTTCATTTCTATTTGCATTATATAAACTAATCATAAAATTAGTCAATGCAAAAATAGACAAAGATAAATAAAATGCTTCAAACTAAAATTCCCCTAAATTCCCCAATTTAACTTCTATGTTCAAACATATAAAGGAAAATAAACAAGCATCTATAACTTTTTGATAGTACATATGACATGTATATTTGTCACTTAAAACACACACACACACACACATTCAATATGCATTCAAAACCATTTTGAACCATGACATTTGGTATGGGTTGATTATTAATGTAAGCTCATATAAATAGTTCATTTATATCCCAATCATCATCAATAATTTCACTATCATCAAGTGTGATCATAGGTCAGTGTGGTGATATGCCAATAAGTGTACCAATAATTCTATCTAATTGGTAACCATATATCATATGAAGATGATGCACATTATATGTATGATGTACCTTAGAAGTATCTTTATTCTTTATTGTCTCATCTTTTAAAAATAGGTCATTAAGTATTTTTAATTTATAATTCCCATTTAATTGTAGTCTAGGATCCCCTTTAGGTGTGCTTAGTTGAATAGTGTTTTCATCAATAATATCTTGTATCACATGTCTTAACTTATAGAATTTATTGGTAGAGTTCCCAACACATCAATGATAATTTCATAAAGAATTTTTATCATATTCTCTATGTAGGGGTTTATTCATGACCATTTGTGGTGGTGGTGGAGGGAGAGATATGAGGTTACACTCCAACAATTTTGGTAGTAATTTTTGAGGAGTTTGAAATAACCTTGAAAACTAACTCTTCTATGGAATGGATAAGAGAAGTTAATTCATAGGTTTTGATACTACATTAACCCTTTCCTTTGTTTCATTCTTAGTATCAATATACTTTACCTTGTGGTTTGGTTTGATTTGAAAATTGGTTTTTGATGTAGTTAGAGCATTATAAGAATACTTAAATTTATTCAAAGCTATGAATTTAACTTCTCGATCTCTCATCGTAAGGCATAACTCATTAAAAGACTTAAATTTATTGAATAATATGGACTCATGGAGTGGTGCAAGAAAATTTTGATTTAATATACCTTGTAAATAACAACATTCTATAGGAGTTGTCATCTTAATTATTGGTCTTATATTTAAGTATGTACCTAATGATTGGTTCATTATATCCTTGCTTGAGTTTGGAAATTTGCATATAAAATAGTTTATCATCAATGTTGATGGAAAAATGTTCTATAAATTGATCTTTTAAAGGAAAGAATGCACCAAATAATTAGGGGGGATTTTATATAACTATCACAAAGCATCATCTTTGAGACTTATTAGAATTAATTTTTTTAGTAACCAATTATTGGTTACATAATTCAAACATGATGTGTGTAAATATTGAATATGTTGTTCAAGATCACCTTTATCATCATATAATGGAATATTAGGAGCTAAAATAATATAGGGAAGGAATAATTTGAAATCATAGGAACTAATGTATTATAGAGTAAAGGATGAGAATCCATTGAATTACTAGCTCTATAAGTAGCTTTCTCTAGCTACAATAACTTAGCTTGTATATCTAAAACATTATACTTCGGGGAATGTAAAAAAAGTGAAGATGTAATGTGTAGTAATCATATGATTGGATTTTGTCCCCTATGTAAGAATAAGCATGGAAATATATGGGAATTTTTATGATTCCCACACACTTGGTTGGACATCACATGTGTAACAAGAGGTGTAGATGTAAGAATAATATCAAAAATAGTGGTATGGACATCTTTTATTGTAATAGTAACTTGGTTGGGTTGGTTGATAATAGTAAAGGGTTTATGATATCATGCCTAATATATGGCCATCCTATATTTGTGTGCATCCTTAGATGCTAAGATTAAGTTTAAAATCATATCCAATTCTTTATGGTTTGAAACATTTAGTGTCAAAAATTAGAAAAGGTTTTGAGTTACTCCATATCCACCCATTAATTTAATTAGGATCAATATTATTTTTATATTCATGATTATATTAATCATCTTGATTATCATATTTTGAGTAAGACATTTTAGCATAATCATATTTTTGTACATGTTTGTTAGTAGAAAGGCACGAAGTAAAATTCACATGTAATTTTACAAGTTTGAATGTGTGAGAAGTGTACGCACTGGCATTTTTTTTATAATACCATTTTATATTAATTCAATGAAGTACATGGAATTTTTAATGGGTACCTAATATACATTAGAAATGGAAATGAAAGTTTAAAAATATGAACATTTGGTCTCTTTGTAGTCTATATATACCTTACAATTGTAAAAGGAAATGTTTGAACTTTTTGGGATATAGTTTGAACGATGTATTTCTTTGTAAAATTTCATATATATATATATATATATATATATATATATATATATATATATATATATATATATATATATATATATATATATATATATATATATATATATATATTGCATTTAGTATATATTTATTTGTGAATGAATTTATACTCATATAATGCTTTTATTTTAATTTGTCAAAAGGATAAAAATGATAATGAGTGTAGATGCTTATATAAGAAATAAGAATAAAGTTATATGTATGACATCACACTTAGTTTAACTTTATGTCTACCTATAATTATTTTACTAATTTTGTGTCTCATTGTAATGTTTAGAGACTACAAAATGTAGGATTTCTTGATGAGATATTCCAAGGAATGTTATTAATAATGGTTCCATTTCTGGGACTTGAATATGTGAAAATGGTTACCTAGTCAAAGGGGCCATGAAAATTGGATAAAATTGAGGATACATGAGTTCACAGAGGAAAATTTTTTAAGAATATGAGTGTATACATAGGATATTATTTATAAACGTATTCAAAGATAAACTTATGAAATATTCTAGTGTGATTTTCATAATTTTCTAGTAACATGTTTATCTAGACTAGAATACTATTGCTTTAGACCACATGGAATATTTTTTTTAATGTGGAGTGAAGAAAAGTTGGAATTGTTTCAAAACCTAGTGCATCCAGAGGGTTTTTCACAAGTGTTATTCTATAAAATTTAGATATTTCAATCAAAAAAATAAAATGAACTATAAACTTGAGCCTAGGACCTTAATGAGCATATAGAAAATCTAAACAAAATCAAAATAAATAAAAGAAAACAAACACTTGAGTACCTTATTTTTTATGGACTGTTCACCTTGTCATAATTATATGTAGCTTAAATTTAGGTTCAAGTAATATTTGGAAAAGTTATTATCCAAAAATTTATCATATCTCCTTCAATACTTTAATAATTTGACTTGATAAGCATGGAATTTGATGCATAAGTTAGAGTAATAAATTGATAGTGCTTTGAATTGAGTATTGAGCATGGAAAATTAGAAAGGGAATGGGTTTATTTACAATAATTTTGAATCAATGAGGACACATAATCTTGAATCCAATATGGATGGTTACAAATTCATCCTCAATAAGGCACATGGATCATAACATGAATTGATAACATGAGCCCTTCATCTTGTTTAAGATGAAGGTTAGAGGAAGGTTCTTCAAAATATCCCAAGGGGGATTAATATGAGCCCTCCATCTTGAATGTAATATTGAGGGTGGATAATTACCCTCAAAATATCTTTGTAAGAGTCAATATTGTCCCTTCATCTTGTTTCCAATATGAAAGGTGGAAAACCATTCTCAATAAATAACATTGATAGCCAATGTAAGTATTTTATCTTATTAACAATATGAAGGGTTAAGAGTGCTCCCTAAAATTTCTCACAATATTTGTTAAGTGCTCTTCATATTATCTCCAAGATGAAGAGTGGATAATAATACTTCATATTAATTCATTTATTAATTGGTGGGCTCACATAAGGATATTCCATGGGATCTCAAGTTTCTTTTTCAAATGAAGATGCCCTTTTGGAAGGAAAAAAAGAAGAATTAATAATTGAAAGGAAAATATAATTCCATTTGCATAGAATTAAAGTTATAAGAATGATTAATTACATTAATTCAGAGATCAATTTAATTAATACAATGTGTAGAAATAGTTATAATAATGATTTAGAGAAGGTTAAGTATTTGATTCAATTGATTAGTGAAGGAAAATTGGTGAATTAAATAGAGTAGAAGAATTGATTAGAGAAAATGATCAAAATGATAAATGAATAGATTTAATATGGTGAATTACCCACCTAAAGGTGCCCTAAGATGAATTCAAAATTGTATGTTAGATGAATATATGATTTTAGACTAGTTTGTATGAAATTGTGGGAAGTCATTCTATTTTGCAATTTTGAATGAAAGTGATAAAAATGGATTGTCTACACCTAGATACTAAATGGACTCATGTGATTGACCATTGGGTGAATACCACAATTGACAGGTATATTTTTGGATTTTCCATTTAATGGTATGTTGTGTTTGAGGTTGCATATGATTTTTTTGTTAGAGGGATCAAAAGAAAATATTTGAATGAACTTCCTATGTTGTTAAAAATTTTATTTGTGGAAAAGACTATGGTGCCAATTCTAGATGACATTGAGTAGTCACATGGGGTACTATGGGGATGTGAACTAGAGGGAGGTGAATGAATAATATATGAACTAGGGAATTTGAACCAAAACATAAATAATGGATAAATAAAAAAATAAAGATGATAGAATAATTTAGGGGATTTAAAGAGAATTATGAAAATAAAAAATAAGAAAAAATTAGTTGCAAATGAAGGGCCAAATATAGATGCAACTATGAGTAGAAGGAAATTTATGAAGATAATGGGAGGAATTAAACCTATAGAATAATAAACCAAGTATAAAGGTTAGATATAACTAGAAGATATTTAAGGGAAGTAAGCAACTGAAGATAATTTACATACTATTTAGGAATTATAAATTGACCAAAAAAGAGATGAGGATACATAACTGAGAGACAATTAAGAGGTTGTTGAAGGATAGTTAGATCAACTTAATAGTAGGTTTAGTGAGTAGCGACATAAGTATAAATTTTATTTGGAATGGGAAGGATAGTATTTCCAAGAAAAAATGATGAAACATAGGTTCATGTTGGGTTTAAGGGTGGTCACGATAGATAATCTACGTATGGTTCATTCACTCCTAGGGTATGCATCCTCTACACCTGACATAATATATGAGAATAGTAGACTAGACGTATTCAATGTTTTAATATTAACTAATAAGTGGTTTGAATAAGTTGTATAATTATTAAACAGGTGTAAGAAGGAAAGTGGAGGCAAAACTAGACCAATAGTTAAATTCAATACTCATAGTATACCAAGCACCATTGTAGCTAGCTTGAAGATACTAGTGCAAAAATAACTAAAAATAATCATAAATAAAAAATTATGGGAAACATGTCACAACCTATAGGATATTTTATTACATTTATGTCATATGATGGGTCAAATGACCTAGAGCAGTACTTGGTGACTACAAAATGAAATGTCAATTAAGGGTGTAATGGATGAGGTACATAATAAGTGTGAACTTATACGAGCTTTGATTGGTCAATTTTTAGATTTCATGTTTAAGAATAACCATGAATTTATGACCCTAAAATAGGTCAAAAATACATTGATATGGGAATTCAAGATGCAAAAATGTGTTAGTCAAACCATTCAATATTTGAAAACAAAAATATGGAGAATTTGTATGGGATTGTAATCTCTATATTTCTAATGTCATCAACATGGTGAATTTTTAAGTTTTAGGATATAAAAAAAGTTGTTTGGTTTATAGAGGACATGAAAAGTGAGATTAAATTTTATATAGCCCAAGCTCAGTTTTAAAAAATATGAGGCAAGAGTATATATGATTAGATTCGAATAGATGGAGGAGTATGGAGAATAACCCCTATCACTAAAAAAAATGATGCCAATTTTAGTTTGGTATTGTGCAATATGGATGAATTTTAGGAGAGGAAAAAACAAGGTTTTATGTATGGTGATTTGATTTTGGATAAGAGAGAAACCATTAGAAAGAATGCTTAAATTTTAAAATAGATTTATACAAAGTATGTTGCATTGTAGGACATGAAAATTTAAATTATCATTTACTAAAATAGTATATGCAACATGTGAGACCCCTAGTTTCACAATACTTAATTTTATAAATTTTATGTTGTACACACATTCTATTGAAACATGTCTTATGTGTTGTTGAGGCATGATATGTTATTGTACCTTTAGGTATAAGATAAATATTTTATATATTATATGATATGTTTTTTTTTATACTAGAATAATTATATGCTTATATTATATTATTATTCTATGCATTATGATATCAATACTTACACTATTTTGGTTGTCTATTATAATGCATATTGATTTATTTCTACTAGAGCTATTGTTCTTGAGCATGTATTGATTATACATATGTTGGGTGATTGGTATTAGTTTATTACCATTGATATGTTATTCCTTGGATATGTCATGTGAATTTTTTGTGGATTGAGATCACTTATATTTTTTTATTTTGTAGCTTTGACTATCTAGGGTAGGGCATTTTATGTGTACAATGTTATGTAGGTGACAAAAGAAGCTGACGAGGGAGCTAGGACTATATTGGGCATGATCACATAATTTTTAGAGTGTTTAAATGTTTATTTTACCCTATCATGACCCAAAACATGCCTTGTATCATTTACAAACATGGTAAGAAGTGTAGACTTCTTTGACCTTCCTTTCATTATTCATCCCCTTGAATATTATTCACGCCTTCTTTCTTAACCTTAGGATTTATGTTTAAATTTTATTTCATTCATCAAGTGTTTTTTAAGCCACTTAAGTGGTCCCCTTTGACTCAAAATCGGATGGATTATAATATTCAACTTTAAAGAGTGACATAAAGGGGGTTTTAGATCATTTGTGCTATTCTTTTTGTCTTTGAACTAATATGAATGTTGAAGAGTCTTTATAGGATCCAAAGATGAAGTTTGAGGCAAACCCTTTGACATTTATGGCATGGGATAATGATTTAATTTATGAGGTATGGTCTTACTTGCATGCCCACATGGGATCTTAAGTGGAGTTATAGAGAGGGAAGACTTTTTTACCATGATCTAAAGGATTGAAGAGACACATATCACCTCCAATTTGATTGTAGAGAAAGGTATTTAACCTTATGAGGAAGGAAAGCCTTATTTTATAGGACATTTTCTCATTTTTAAATTTGGAAATTTGGAAGTGAAGGAGAGGAAGAGAAAAAAGAGGAGTTTAGATAAAGAGGAGGATAACAATCACCCAAGCTTGTAGGTGGTGTTCTTAATTGGAATACAATAAAAAAACTAGGGTAGGATTCCATGCCCTTTTTGATTTAATTTGATTTATGTTAAAATCATATTTCCCATTCCTTTGATTGTAATTTTTAAGAGGTGTAAGTCCATTTGGCTTACCCTTTTTCTTTACTTGTATTCCATGGTTGTGTCAATGCACATCATGTGATTTTAATCACCATTTAGGATTGGAGATTTAACATCCCTAATAATTTTTGGTTATTTTTTATGCCATTTTATTGACTTGAAATGAAAAAATTATGATGAAAATATTTTTGTGAATTTGTATGCTTTTTGTGTATTCATATATAGTGATAGTGGTTCCTATAGAACCAACTTCTTATGCCCTTCTACATGGTTATCCCTTATATAGTGATAGTGGATACTATGGAACCAAGTTCATATGCCCTTATATGTAATTATCCCTTGTGTATTGATAGTGGATACTATGGAACCAAATTTTTTATGCCCTCATATGTGGTATTTTGCATGGTCAAATGTGTGTATGATCTCTCATGAACAAGAGAGGGTAAGACAAGGGTGAGTTATCCCCATGTTTTTATTCTCCTTTGGAAAGACTTTTTGGTTTTGGAAATATGTTATGGAAACTTTATATAATTGGTTTTTTTTGTTTCTCTTTTATTTTTACTCTATTTTTTATTATGGAATATATTTTGTGTAGATGAACTTGTAGCCTCCAAGATGTATTTCTTAGTGAATGTTCATTATTTAGCCTTAGTTATCATCTAAAATTTATTTTTATCAAATCATCCACCTTAAACCATGATGTGATGATGCCTAGAGTTGGGATTATTAGGCTTATGGATTCCTATGGAATCCACCTGATGATGTCAAAAGGATGGGAGGTGATCCATACTTTCGTTGGCCTTGCAATTGCGTATGGAATTCATGGGAAGACCAACTTGTTAAAAACTTTTGCATAAATTTGTAAATAAATTATATTTTCTATTTAAAAACCATGTTATTTCTATTGTTTTAGTTTAAAATATGTTTATATTGGAATAAAAGTTGTAATAGTCATTATAAATAGCATGATGTTTCTTTATCGATTGTATACTCTTCTTAGTGAGTGTATCAGATTGTAAAAGTAATGAAATAATTATTTTGTGTTTAAATTAAAATTATGTAATCTGGTTAGACATTTATTTCCCTATATTTTATAGTTAAGTAAAAATAAATGTTTTGTCTTTTTCCTAAAATTTCAAAATTCATTGATTTATGTGAAGCCAAGGAAAGCTAGAAGCATTTGTGTAATTTTTATGCACTTGAAATCATCCCAATTTGTCCCACTTTTTTTATTCTATAAACTATGGATAATCATGGAATTAATGCAGTTTATGAAATAATTTTTGGAGTTATAGATGGATTGATATGAATTTATAAAGTTTCACCACTAAATCTCATTATACCTCCTTTGTAAATTAACCCAACTTCATGTAATTTTTAAGCCCATAAAACGAGGCAATCAGGTTACCAAAATAATTTTATAATATGGTTAGTAAAAATCAAGACCCAAATCTACTAGTTTCATAATTATTTTGAAACTTGGTGCTCTAGTTATGGATTTTTTGAATTCAACCCTCAATAGGGCACTTTTCTAAACATACATACCCTTGTGAAGGACACATGCCTCTTGGCATAGGGCAGTCAATTGAGTTAAGTGGTGTTCCCTCATGAGACCATGTGTTGTGTGTGTTTAACCCAAAGGGAGGGGGTTAGAAATTGTCTATTAGCTTGAATGTCATGTAGTTAGGGATAATCGATCCATGTGAGTGTAATAGCAGTTTACCTACCTACATTATAGTTTATAAGTTGATCAACTAAATTAGCTACTATCCACATATTCCTTATCTACAAAGGTTATTTAAACTAATCATCAACCTTATAAATTTATTTTAAAATACATTTATATTAATTTTAAGTCCAAATTTGATTGTATAAAGTATTTTTTTTTAAAAGTGTAACAAATTAAATAAGAAACTAAATGCAAATTGTAGGTGTTTTTACTAGGCCATATATAAATACCTGAAGGTAGGGTGAAACAAAAAGGGACCCCATTCATTTTTTATTCTCTTTCGTACGATGTGATTTTTTAGACCTTGAATAATATAATTTTTCTAGTATGACCTCTTTCCCATAGAGGTGATTTTAGACCCTTTTTCAATTGAGTATGCTTATTTTGTTTCTACAATTGTAGCCACATAGAGACCTTAAGGTGGGGAAGACCAAAAGGGACCCCAACTCAATTTTTCATTCTCTTCTACTTGGAAGTGGTTTCAACCTTGAAACTGTTGGTGTTCAAGATATGCATATTTTATCTTCAATAGGTTATTTTAGACCTTTTATTAGTTTTTGGCTACAAAAATCCATAGAACATGTCAACCCTATAAAGGACAATTTTATTCCCTCTATCATGAAAAAAAATATAAACCTAAATCTAAAAATAGAAAATATTTTATTATTTAACCTTGTTGGTGACCTTTAATGGTTAAGGTGGAGCTTGAAGCTCTCAAAGACCTCTTTGAAAATTATGGGAGATTTATACCTCATGGAACCTTTTCAAAAATATGGGTACCTATAAGACAAAACCATGTATGTATGCATAGAAATATAATTGAAAAATAAATAAGAGGAGAAAAAGATAAAAATCTAGGACACTCAATCAATAATAGTTGTGTAAGGCTGAGGAAAGAGGGGAGGGATGACTATGGACAAGTCATCCTTCAACACATCCTCCCTCCATTACAAAATTTGAATTAGTGAATTAATATCTGATTTAAATCCTTTATTGACTTTTATAAGGATTTATATTGCTTCCTCGCCTTTTACCAAATTTGACAGTCAAGGTTGAATTGACCCAATGGTTGAGATAGAAAGCTTAATCCTTAAAGGGATTATTTGGGGTATTTCATGCACTTTCAAAGGTCATATAGGGAATATATGGTCTTTGTTTGAGTTATTTCATTGACTTTGACTCAAGTCTAAAATTTATTTTTGATTACGACTTAAGTATGAACTGAGCCCTATGAATGGCTAGTTTTGCCTAAAGACACTTTTGAGAACCATAAAGAGTTAGATATTATAGTTTAATCTAGTGGTTGATTGAACGCACATTTTATTAAATAAATATTCCTTTTGGACCTTGGGGTTATGATTCACACTAGGTTAACTTAGAGTGTTGCAGGATTGTTTGATATCATGTAGGATAATTAAATCAAGTGGGAAAAACATGGTTGCATAGCAAATGTGTAACCATTTACACATTATTGTCCATATTGTTTAAGCATGCAAGTAGTTTAGATGCATTATATCTCTTGTACCACATTTTTGGCTAGCCAATAGGTAATGTAACTATGTAGGATGTGTATTATAAATTCTATAAAAGGGCCTACTTTTGTGTGTGTTTCCATTATGTCAGTTTTTGGGCATGATATTTTGGTATTAGAATATGGTTAAAAAACAAAGATGTTTAAGGAACATTGTTTGGTACCACTTATTCTATAATGAATAAATGTATGCACTTATTGGGTGTCATGCCTCATTGAGTAGGTAAGGTTAGTACAAATGATTAATTATTTAGACTACAAAATCTATGGCCAAGTGATAGAAATTTGGCTTCTTATGTTGGTCTCTACCCTTGAGAGGCCCATGCTAGGATTTTTGTACATCCACCCATCTAGTTGAATAGATGAGGTTTGATGAAGGCTTGGAACAAAGGTTCCAACTACGTGTTAGGAAGTCAGATGACCATGAGGGCCAAGTGATTATTATCTTGAAAGTGAGCTCTTATGTGGTATGTTAATGGTACTTTTCCATGATTGTTATCATGTTAATCTTGATTTGGAGAACTTATTATATGAGTTATTTTATAGGTTGATCTTGGTTTTCAAGAGCATAGAGATTGATCTCAGCTAGATAATAAAGTGTCTTGTACATCTTGGGTCTAGATGGGACTTTCTAGGTTTAATGACCCCATTTCAAGCAAATATTGCCTTACCACTCAAGTGGAGTGTGCTAGAGGGTTTTTTAGTGTCTCTCTCACCTTGACTAATGAGATGAGAATGGATGGGGATGTATTATTGAATCCATCCCATTTTCCTTAGTTGTTGACACTTTCTTTATAAGTAACTCTAGTTAGAGTTTAGTCATAGTCCCTTATGTTGAAAGCTTTGTATATGAGGACCAAAAATGGTTACATGGAATTAGGGACAAACTTGATTTTAATGAGGAACCAAGAGCCCAATGGTTTTTCACATGGGTTTCCACACTAAACCTATCCATGTTCATGAGAGTGTTATTATATTTATTTATTTCCTTGTGTGATGGACTGATTATACCATTTGGATGGCCTTGATATGGATCCTCATGTGGGTCACTTTGTTTTCTCATATCCTTTTGGTGAATAACCTTTACCTCATTTTTGTAGTGATATGTGTCTTATTTTATCAAAACTAGAGATACTATTAATTGGAATTAGACATCAGAGTTGGTTTTAAAATAATATGCATGCATCTGAGGCATCTTGGCACTAAGTAATTATAATAATTGACTTAGTGAAAGTAATTATTATGTTAGAGTGGTATTATTATCCCTTGTGCATGTTTACTTTATGACCTAGTGTATTTGGATCTGGTTTGGATGTTGATATCCAAATGTTTTGTATAAAAACCTCCCTTGAGGTTGTGACCCCATTTCTTAGACTATCTATTTAGAGAACACCCTTATGTTGAACCAATAATGGTTTGGAGGTAATCTTGTTGATAAAGATCTTTGAGAGGAATGATATTTGGTTTTCCTAATTTCTATGAAGGTTATGGTGTACCTTGATGCTTGTGGATAATTTTTAATGGATAGATGTATCCTTGATAGTTTGATTTCATTGATAACAAGGAGATAAAATCCTCATAGAGAAGTTTTTATTCTATTTTGGTGGCACCTAGTTGGGTGGGTTACCTATGAGTGTTGATAGCATTGATTTAATACAAGTCTCTTTTGGATCTAGAAGTAGTAGTAAATGTTAGTGGGTGTACCTCATCATTATTAAGCATTCTCATGATACAAGTATACCTTTGAATTGGTAGCTTATATACTAGATGTCTAGAGTATATAGTTTAGCATTGATTGTGATATCTAAAATTTTGTGGGTGTTGAATGTTTGAGGTGACCCTTAATTTTTGTGTTAGCCATTACACATTGTTGATAGTGCATGTTGTGAAAATTCATGTAGGATATAGTGGTATACAATATCATATTTGATGCTTGTGTTGGGGCTTGCAGTGCCTCATTTTCATAACCATGCCATACCCTTGTTTTGATTTTGATGTTTGGGCCATCCTTAAGTATGGATTGATCATTTGTTTAAGGTTACACATTATTTATTCTTTGGATTTTATTTCCTAAAAGGATGCATTATATGGTGGTGTCATTTTATTAATCATTTAGGAGTGTCATTTGTGAGTCTTAGAAGTTGGAATGTTATTTTAAGGACCCTTTTGAGATAGGAATTTGTGTTAGGATGAGTGTGCATCCTTAAGGGATCACATGTACCTTCTTATAGTTGTTAAATGGCTAGTTTGATCAAGTTAACAATGACTGATTATTGTATTCTATGTTGGGTAGGTGATTCCCTAACATAGTTTATGATTTCATGAACAAATGGTTCCCCAAAACCTTCTCATTCACCTTAAATTGAGAAACTTAGTGGTGGTTAGACTTTTTTATTGCTAAGCAAAGTCACTGGGGGCACTTGTGTGTTTAGTTTGGTTGTTGTGCAAACATGTGATGCTTCTCACCTAAATAAATGTGTACATGTAAATGAAGTTTTGTGCATGGTTGATGTTAAATTTAGGGGAGGGGATATTGGAATACCCCTATAATATTGGAACCACCCTTGAGTGGTGGGTATCATCCTCATAATAGAGGAGTGTAGTATGTTATTTTTAGTGACTTTCTACGTATTAGGAGTTTTTTAATAAATTACTATTACATATTCTCCCTTCATTTTGAAAGAGGTTTTGTTTAGCATTTAGCTAGAATTTAGATGAGTTGACACTATCTTACCATCAAGTGACATAATTATAAGTCCAATGAGTAGATTCATATCTTTTATGATGTTAAGTGTTCATTTTATCAAAGACTTGTTTCTTTAGTATTGTTTTGACTATTGTTTTGACTATGTTCCTTAGCCTTATCAAAATGGTATCATCTGTATCATGTTAGCTAGACTGTCTTGATGCATCCATGTGGTTTAATCCTTTTCCTCCTATTTGGGAAAAAATGTTGTGATATTTAACACTTACATGTTAGAAGTGTGTGGTGGTTATGGAAACTTGGAGTTGTGATGCATTTTCAATTTGTGTCATGGTATTAAATAAGTTATATTTCTATTTAATGATATGTTGGCTCCCTACTATCCACTTGTGGCCTGCTAGAGACACACTATTCATTATTATTGTATTTAAAATTATGAAATTGTACCATGTGATGTGTTGAACTTTGAGTTTATTTCATTTCTTGATTTTTATTTATAAGTTGATTGGAATAATATTTCTATGGTTTTCCTTGATATGGATTTTGAGGTTGTTTAGCCAATTATTATTTTAAAACTTTATTGATTGTCAGAGCTATTAATTTTAATAGATAATAATACATTATCCTTTATTAGAGAGTCTGCATATATTGTTAACTTCATAAAAGATAAGAAAATAGATAATAATGACTTGTTAGAG
The DNA here is from genome assembly GCA_037957365.1 of Torreya grandis. Taxonomy (NCBI): domain Eukaryota; kingdom Viridiplantae; phylum Streptophyta; class Pinopsida; order Cupressales; family Taxaceae; genus Torreya; species Torreya grandis. The sequence continues at coordinate 1,655,906 of JARHVA010001342.1, read as the reverse complement.
ATATTTGACTTGGTTTATCCTTACACCAAAGTTCCTATTAATGAAGATATTGATGTCATTAGATCTTGCATTGATATTAATACCACTAATTTATTAGGTCTTTTCCTTAGGTCCACCTTCTTTTCATTCAAAGGTTCTATCTATGAACAAACTGAAGGGATGGCTATGGGCTCCCCTCTCTCTCCTATCATGGCTAACATTTATATGGAAAGATTTTAAGAAATATATCTCCACTCCTTTCACCTTCAAACTAAATGGTGGAAATAATATGTTGATGATTTGAATGTATACTAGTAATATGGTAGAGACACCCTTGACGAATTCCACACACATCTTAACAATTTGGTACCTAATATTCAATTCACTAAAGAGATAGAACATGAAGGCAACATGCCTTTCTTGGACATCCTCATAGAACATAAAAATGATGGTTCTTTATCACATTAATTTTTTCATAAAAGCACTCACATTGATCTTTTCTTGCATGATATTTTGCACCATCACCCAAGCCAAAAATAGGGATGTTGAAAAATATTACCATGAAAGCCTTTAGGTTTTATGATGATGAAAATTTATAAAAAGAATTAAACCATCTTAGAATAGTTTTTAAGAAGAATGGTTACAATAATAAAAAAATAACACAAGATTTTAAACAAGATAGAGAAGATCATAACAAACATTGCAAAGATGTTACACTAGAATTAGGTCAAGTAGCCTTCCTATCATGCATAGAAGGGGTCTCCAACAAGATTAGTCATATTCTAAAACATCATCACATCTCGATATCCTTCTTACCTCTTAATAAACTTTAAAAATATCTTAAATCAATTAAATACCAAGTATATACTTTATCTAAAAGTGGGGTCTATAAAATTGAATGTTCATGTGGCATCCCCTATATTGGAGAAATTGGTAGATCCATCCAAACTAGGGTTAAGTAACATGAAATAGATATAATACTAGCTATATTAGATAAATCAGCCCTTGTTAATCATTCCTTTAAAACTAAACATTCCATATGTATTGATGAAACTAAATTTCTAGCTGTATAAAACCACTTCCAAAAAAGAAAATTAAGGGAAAGCATAGAGATAAGTAGACATACCTAGGATCTTAATCATGATGAAGGGATTAATCTTCACCAACTATGGAGACCCATCCTCAACTTGTTGAAAAATAAAATTAATTCTTATAAATGTTTAGGACCTAAGTACCTTTAGGTTGTTTCCACTTTGATAGTGTTAACAAGTCATCCTCATGCCTTCTGGGTTTCCATCTCTTAGTCGTTGATCCTCACCACCTTCCTTTCCATGTGTATCACTTTAGTATTTATTTCATTTTTGGTCTTGTCCTCCTTTAATTTTGGAGATATTTAGGCTTTGATCTTGTATTTTTAATATAATTTTTTTTCATTTTCTTATTTTTAGTATCCAATTATAATTTTCTTTCAATGGTCAAAGAATATGTTTACCTTTTTATCCATTGGAACTCGTTATCTACTACTATCCATTAAGGATATGCTTATGTTATTTTTAAATGGAGACAAGTCACAATCCCAAATCATATTGCATTCTTGATGATTAATGATGGGTCATGATTCAAAATGCATAGAGAAATAAATTTTCACACAAGTTTTACTCAAAAATTTATATGATTCACTATTAATTTTAATTTTAGCTTCAGTTTTGGATTGAATTGGAAAGTCTAGCCATTTTCACCTTTATTATTATTTTGATTATATTGGGTTGATTAACATTGATTTTGTTCTCCTTTGTTGATTGGTCTGGGATGCTTAGCCAACTTAGTTTTACTCATTGATTGGATTGTTAAATTCTCAAATTTTTTATATGTATTGATTTGATGAGCCTTTTGTGTACCTTTTTTCTTGAGTAAGTATGGGAGTAGTGGGTGAAAATTATCTTGTTATTTTTAGCATTTGAGATATGTTTATGATTTTTTGTGTAATTTGATGGGAAATTTTAAAGGCATTTTCTTGTTTGTTCCTTCTATAGAGGTTATTAAGATGGTGTGATCATTAGCCTTGGTTGTTTTATTACAAAATTAGCATATGCTTCCTCCTAAATATGAAATTGATGGAGATGGGTTATGTTGTGATATTAGATATTTTATTGTATCACATTGTACTACAAGATATATTAGTAGAGCTCTATTATCATTAACTTAGAGAGACCATTGAGTTGAGCCAACAATATTCCTAGTGATTATTATAAAATATTGAAACTATAATTTTATCCCTTAGTGACTTCCAAGAGAAAATATGCATAAGGGGAGGGGCATGTGAGACCCTTACTTCCATAGTGATTAGGTTTATACATTTTGTGTTGTACACATCTCTTGTTATGATGTGCCTTAAGTTTTATTAAGACACAAGATATTATTGGTCCCTTATGTTCGAGACAAATATTATAAATATATATATATATATATATAATGTGATGGTTTTGATTTACTTATGCTATAATAATTATATGCTTAGATTATATTATTATTATATGCATTATGATATCAATAATTAAGATATTTTGGTTGCCATTATGATGTGTATTAATTTTGTACTACTAGAGCTATTGCTTTTAAGAATTTATTGATTATAAATATGTTTATATAATTAGTATTAGTTTATTACCATTAATATGTGATGCCTTAGATATTATGTGTTCATGTTGTGTGGATTGAGATCACTTGTATTGTTATATTTTGTAGCTTCGACTATCTAGGGTAGGGCATTTTATGTACACAATGTTTTGAAGGTGACATGGGAGGCTGATGAGGGAACTAGGACTATGCCAATTATAATAGCATTATTAATAGATTGGTGAAATGTTTACTTGATCCTAACATGACCCAAATCATTCCTTATATCATTTTGAAACTTAGTTGGTATTTTATACTTCCTTACACCCCTAACACTTTCACCCCCTTGGATACTTTTCATGCCTTCCTTCTTAACCTTAGGAGTTATATTTATGTTTTATTTCATTCATAAAGTATTTTTTAAGCCACTTAAATATCACCCTTTTACTCAAAACTAGGATGGATTGGAAGAGACAAATTTAGAGAGTGACATAAAGTGATTTTTAGATATTTTGTGTTGATAGTATTGTCCTTGGATAATAGGAAAGTTGGAGAGTCTTTCTAGGAGCCAAAGAAGAATTTTGAGGCATCCCATGTGCCATTTGTGTCATTGGATAGTGGGTTCATTTATGAGGTATATGTTTACCCCTAGATTAGATGTGGATCCTTACTTGGGTAGATAGGATTAAGAATATAAAAATGACAATGCATAAGGGTGATTAGTATATCTACAATAGACCAATTGGGTGTTAAATTCAAATATAAACAAACACTAAATTTATTAAACTGAGATAAGTTAAAAATAGTAAGTAAAAATATGATAGATGTGGAATGACAAGGAAGTAATGTACTTAGCTTCTTCTGATGTTAATGCAATTCTAGATTTGGAACATGCATAAAGTAGACTTGAAGAAGATTCTGAAATAGTCATCAAATTTTAGATTGGATGCCTATCAAGCTTTAGACACTAATTTCAACCTAAGATGGTTGCATAGACATTACTATATGAACCTAATACAAGTGTCCTATATGGAATACTTGCTAGAAAAGGATGTGACCACCTAGATGCTTTTGGGTTTCACTTCACCTTCACTCTAGTGCATTCATATCTAGGTTATGGACTATCACTCCAAATGAATTTTTAAAATCCTAGTTCTCCCTCTTCATATTAACCTTGGGGAAAAATGCGTTAGTGGGTACATAGTGTCAAGCTAACCCTAAAGACCCCTCTATCAATGATATTGCTTGCATATCTAATACTTTAAGGAGGGACTCATAAGGATGTAGTTTCCCCCTATTTATTAGATTATGTGTGAATCATGTAATATGTGTAAATCAAGTGCAATAGTGACCTAACTTATAACTTGAAAAATATATCTCTTGGGTTGTTCCTTAGGTATTTCAGAACTATGTATGTATTATCCCTATGAATAATGTGAAAATAGGGTAGTGTTGATTTATCAAGTGATTGATTGAGTGATTTTATAATTTACCCTAGGTATTTATGAGTGTATGCTAGGTGAGGAATGAATGAGTGATGATCTTGTATTTATATCAATCACTTTGAAGAAGTAACTCACATTAAATCACTTAGGTTGACCATTAAGATATGTTTCATTTAAAAATTGGATGACTTTAGGGAAATAGAAAATTGAATCATAATAGGACACTAACATCAACGTAGGTATCTATCCTAGGTATTAGTGTCTAGGGAGTATAAAAGTAGGTACAAGCTTAGAACTTGTAGAGGTGGAAGATAAGTATTTTTTAAGCATTTTGTGCAAGATAGAAGGTCTAGGTCATCAACATAAGACTAGTTAGACTAATAGATAGGCCAAGGGTCACAAGATAGAGTAGATGCAAGACTTTAGAAAGTGGGAAATGTATATAATTGATAAGAACATCCAAGGACTAATTTTTACAAGTGTATAATACTGAGGTTCTATATAATCAAAAACATAGTGTCTAAATTTAACCCCCCCCCCCTTAATCTAGTAATAAAATTTCTAGTTTAATGGAAAGGAATGCATACTTAGGTGTATATAATACACCTTACCTTTGCTTGAGTCCAACTTGAGATATTTGTTGGTGACTGAATTGTAACTAAGAACATGTTACAGTACATAATTAGTGCATATAATTTGTAATTGAAAGTACTTGAAAATATTGAAATTGAAATAACAAGGTTTATGAATACACCTGTGTATCGATGTAACCACCTTACCTATTAACAAGTTTATTTGAAATATATATCATTATAAGGCTCTAAAACTAATATTAGTATATATATATATATATATATATATATACATACATACATACATATGTGTGTGTGTGTGTGTGTGTGTGTGTGTGTGTGTGTGTGTGTGTGTGTGTGTGTGTGTGTATGTGTATATATATATGTATATGTATATATATATATATATATATATATATGTATATGTATATATATATATATATAAAGTGAATATATCTAAGGAGATAGAGAGAGATAATGGAAGCCACATGCCCCCAACCTTAGATAAAAGATGATTTTCCACTTGATAATTGAGATTAGCTTAACCATACAACCCAATAATACTTATATATTGGGGAGCATGAGTTAAAAAAGTCATCTCATGCTATCAAATTGGTAATTATGGATGATATAATCAATTCTAACCTAAAAACTTGGTAAGAATGAGTGATTTAATCATCCCAACCATATCATAAAATGAACCAACTATTGTAGTAAACTGGTTTAATATAGTTTATGAAAGTACATCTTGGGTATTATGCATAAAAGTGCAACTTGGTGAGTGATGACAGTCCTAAGAGTGTTTTAAAATCTAAAACTAATTTAGATTTTGAAATATTAGGTGCACATTGCATAAAATATGCACCTTAGATATGTCTCATGCTAAAATTATGTATAACAATAGTACCAATATATAGAATTTTATTAAAACTATGAATTTAAATTATATAATTATGTGATTTGGATAATTTGAAAACTATGTAAGTGTGGATAACATGATTATAAAGCATGACCCCACTATTTATGGAGAAATATGAAAACTAAAATAAGTACTAATGTGGGTGACATGTTTTCAAAACATGCCCTCACTATAATGTGTAGATGTTGAGAACTGAATAAGTGTGAAGAATGTATACACATAATATTTTAAAATTTTATCAACTACTAATATTTTATCTTATGAAGAAACTCATCAAGTCTCAATATCTCTAAGTGCACACCCTAAGGGCTGCACTGATAAAGGGGTGGGCAAACCATTGGTATTTTGAAAGATTGTTATCCCTATACCACCACTTTATATCTACACAACCATCTCCTAAAAAAATTCCCTAAGCCTTGCCTCCTCTTTTTAAGCCTCTTCTAGTCATTTTCCACCTTCATTAGCCCATTCCTAAGACTAAAAACATTTACAATAGTTTACATTACATTATCATCCCCATCAAACCTATACTCTAATTGATAAAACTCATTTAGGGTTTAGGTCAGCCCCTAGCCAACCTAAACCAAAACCTATTTTTTTATATTAATAACAATATAAAGCAATTTGGGCTTACCATATTGGATAAATTTTTGGAAAGATTTAGGGTTAGATTCATCTATATATACACTCATTTTATCATTTATAAGAGAAAAATAAGAATATATTTATCCACCATTCTACTTGAAGATCATAGCTGAGGGTTTCAATAATTTCTTTGGAGATACAGATCTTATCATGTGGATAAGTCTTTTAGATGTATAGATAGGTTGTATATCCTAGAGATGACTTATCCTTACTATCCTTACATACCATAACAACCTCTTGTGAATAAATTTGGCCAAGGGAGAGATTGAGGCTCAATGGGTTCATCTTCAAAGGTAAGTATTCCTAACTTTGTTCCTCCTTTGTAAGAGTATATAGATTTGAATTTGTGATTTTATCCCATGCATTAAAACTTAATATAAATTAATGTGAGTATCGATATTTATTAATGTTTAATTTTTATGTTTATTACCTTCACTTTGTGCCTCAAGCTTTGGTGAGCACTAGATTAGATTTTACTTTTCTTTGCATATACTTTTGTGAATATGAAAACATAGGTCCTATCTAGGTTTATTACATGATGTTACATGACTAGAGGATTTGAAACCCTCTATAGTGATATTATTGTGGTAAAATATCCCTTGGTTAGGTCTAGTATATCCATCTTGGTCATGACCTCAAATATCTAATGTATCAACAATAGAAAGTGTAAGTAGGATTTATATTCTCTACACTAATATTGATTTATAGATCAGTTGCATTTCCCTTTGTATACATTATGGTGAACCCAACGTGAATCAAACCCTTTCATGTTTTATTTCATGCTATCATTTTTTTTATCATATTATATTTTTCTATATTTGTAGTTCTATATCGAATCAATTGGTATAGTTATAACATTTCATGTATAGGTTTAACACATAGTCTCTTTAAAATGACTATGTTTTGTCTATGTAGGTCTTCACCAAATATAGGTTACTAGATCGATCAGTTTGGCACAATATTCTTCTTTATCTCTAAATTTACATATATATTCAAACCAATCAACTTTTTTTGTTATTATCTTATGTCAACATATAGTTTTACAAACATAGTCGAACAAGTTAACTCTATTCACAAATTTATCTTCAATGTATAGGGTTTTGCAAACTTGGTTGAAATAGTCAACTTAGCATAATTTTAAAATAACATTTGAAAATCATAGAATAAAAATTTTAAATTGAAAACATATTCAACCCCATAAAGGTTCATTTATTTATCTCTTTATCATTGTAGTTCATCTTTCAGTACTATTTTTCACAAGTTTACATTCTATAAAATTAAAACCTTACAGCAAACTGGGTTGACTTGTTTGACATGGTTTTATACTTTATCTTCCATATAAAATACATAGTCAACCTATTTGACTATGTTATTATAGATCTTGATTTTGTAGACTAGAAATGACCCAATCAAATCTATTATGTACTATTTACATACAGTGCCACCTGAAACAACTCTATAATATCTTTAATCAAGGAATTAACTTCTATTTACTATTAATTAAGTCACTTTTCCTTTTTAGTTATTTACATGCTTAGAGTAACTCACATAGATTAAATATGTGGTTTTCCAAATTACCATTTTAGTCAAACTAGTTTTCTCCTTCACACACACTCCCAAATCATGTTTCATTCAAAAATCATTAAACATTTATCTTCCTAAATCCTACCTACTTGAATTTAATCACTAAGGGGGAAGCCAATTTTTTTTTGGCCAAGTATAAATACATGGTTGATTTTATATATTGGCAAAGCACCCAACACCCTTATCATTATGGGATTGAAGTGAAGTGGTAGGCCCTAATGCCAAGCTAGTACCATAACCAATACATATCCCTTTTAGCTTAAACATCTGAAACCAACCTTATATTTCTTTTTAGTTCCTTATTTTATTCAAATTACCTATCAAATTAAAATTAAACTTTACTATAACTTAATAACACTTACGATGACCAATTAGTTAGCATTTACTTTCCAATTTTTGCTTTCTCTTTGATCATTCTATGTTGTATTTCAAACCTTGCATTAGCTAACATTGGTACAAGGTTTGTGCTATGTGTTACAATTGGATTATCCACATTGATCCAATTACTTGTGTGCTTAATTTCATTTTTATTCAAAATTATCTTGCAAAGTTTTTCTCTATTTTAGAACATTGTCATTTTGTTCAATACAATATCTTATAGACTACTTAGCCTTTCTAACTCTAGTACATAGTTGACCTATCCAATTTTGTATCATTATCTTCCTATTTAGTTCCTTATTCAACAATACATAGTCAAATTTCATGACTATGTATCCTTATCTTCATTTTCTATTCCTTGCTTTATAGAACATAGTCAACCAGTTCGACTCTATATCTTATTTTCATATTTTTTATTTTTATCACCCGTTTAACCTCCTCTTCTCATCATGAAATTCTTATTTGAAGATAACATATATTTGAATCTAATAGACATGATGAGCTTTACTAATCCCAATATGTTTCCCTAAAAACATCTTGTGGCTTCCATTTTATATGAAATCAATGTGTATGTGGCCACTTGCACTACCAATTATGAGAATTCTCATTCATAATTAGTTTGTAACCCTATTTTATCCTTAGAATATCAACCAAAACTATATTACACACATGAAATCTTTTTCCTTCATTAACAATTTTACTTAACATAGAGCAAAAGACCCTTCAACTATTTATAATCTCATGATAAGTGGTCAAGTAGAAGAACCTCATTCACCATTCCCTATATTCTCTCATGGATTTTTGGTGACACCTTATTTTATTCTCAACCTCTCCATTTTATTTTAACTCCTTCTCACACTATGACCTATTATTCGTTGATCTCTTTAACCTCCATGCCAAGTATCTTAGTAATATGGTAGGTTCAACATATAGTGGGCCTTTTATAATTCCCCTCTTCCTAAACCAAGCCACTATCACATCATTTTCCACAAATGTTAATCATGCTACTAGTGCTCCATTTTCTTCTAATTCTAATCCATCCACTAGTGCATCTTTTTCTACAAATGTAAATCATGCTACTAGTGATTTATTTTATACCAATGCTTCTCATGTCACTAGTGTCACACATGTCACTACTAATAATGCAACCCAAGCCACTAATACCAATTATAAATCTTCACATGTCATGAAAACTAGTCAAAATACACTCAAACCCATCAACTATTATTACAAGCTCTTAATCAAATGAATAAATTTCAAACTAATAATGCCAATCAAATGATTTAAATATAAAATCATCTTATTCACCTTAAAAATAAACCTCAATAGGTTCCATGGGGAGTGAAAAATAAAAATGATCCCCCATCCCCCTTAGGGATTCCCATGGTAACCTCATTCCTCAACCACCCCTTGTTAGCAAAATAATTATACGTCTCCAAAATTAACCTCTTATACCTCAAATTGCCAATATCAACATATGAGGTATCACACCTACCATTAGTTATAATAGTTTAACCAATTCTACCTTACATTTTATAACATTTGGTAATCTCTATAAAGATTGGGTCAAACTAAACACATTTGATGCTACTAAGTTGTTAGCAAATACACTCTTTGAAGATGCTTTAGATTGGTACAATAAAATAAAATCCCATTCTATCACTATCTTGGAATATCTAGTTAATTACCTATTATAAGAGTTTCAAAGTAGTGATCTCTTTGAGAATACCTTGGCTCATTTTATCAATTATAAGTAACTTAAAACCCAAACAACACAAGCTTTCATCAAATAGTGGAAGACCTTGTCTAATAAGTGTGAACATAACATGGAAGATGATAACATTTTTAATCTATTTACCAATGTTCTTTATTGCAAGTTGTAATATCAGGTTAGGACTCTCTCTCTAATAACTTTGGAAGAAGCCCTCGACCAAGATGAATGCCAAGATTTTCTCATGCACCAATTTGAACCATCCGAACCTCCCATGGGCACTTGAATGATCATTAATTTTTTTTTGTCATGCTACAAATGATGTTATCACTAATTATTATGATACCATTCATAATATTCAATCCATCACTTCTAAAAACATCATGGAACATGTTCCCCCTCTAAACAACACCCCTAATACTCAATTTTCCCAAATAAATAACATTAATATTCATAAGCCATTATCTTTAGTCAAGATTTAAAATCATCTACCAAGGCCTCTATCATGATATCTTGTCCCCACTCATCTTATGAAATCATGGTATGATATAAATAAATTTTGATGGCTTCATGTAAGTTAGGGCCACTCTCACGAGACTTGTAAACAACTATGCAATTTAACTATGGATTTTCTTCTTGGTCCAAAATTTGATCATTATTCACTCATTTTTAACTTCCAACAAGCCTATGATATATCCTTTGAATATTAATAAACACAAAACAAAAATCAAGATTTGAACTAGGTTAATGCTCATCTTTCCATATATAAATATCCCCTTCCTAATCATCAAGATAGCAATGATAAGCATACTTCTTCCAAAAATAACACTGAAAGTCTTATAGATAAAACTCCTAAATAGAATGTGGTAAATATTAATAATATTCAAAGGGTAATTTCTTTCATTTATTCTAATCTAACCCACATGTACTAAACCTACCAAAGATTTTGTGTTATCCAAGATTCTTCCATGTCTCATCTAATAAAATTGGGTCAAGAGGACCTTATCTCTTTCCAAGGACCAATTTCAACACCTCAATTGGATAATACCTCTCTTAATATTTCTAAAATCATCCCAACACCTACACCCATAGACAACAGTACTCAAATTTATAATAACATTTCTTCAAATCAATCACAAAAATACCTATATCAATTATCCCATCATCTAAAGATAATCAACCAATTTATCCTCAAACTAAACCAACCATATATTATGAACATAATTTTGAATGCACTTATAATCCTCCTTCCTAGGAGATCCTCCAACACTATGCACCTATACCTAGTAGTCTCCCCATGGGTTATGATGAATGGGACCCCATAACAGGACTTACTAATCTCCCATCTCAAATACCCTTCCTTAAACTCATGTAAACTTCTCCTTGTCATCACAACTCTATGATGCAATTATTATTTGAAATGAACATCCATTATCCTCCCCTATTAGAATGTAAATATACCTTATTTGGGTTTGAAGATATTATCTTACAACAATGTGAAGAGATGTCTATATACATTGATGAAACAATAGACACTTCTCTTTCCCTAAAATTTCCTATTGCTTCTATGATCCCAAATGAGATTCTACTTCACACGCATGATCCTCCACTATTTATAAGCATTAAAATTGGTGATATCCAAGTCAATAATGATTTTATTAATTAAGGTTATGGTACTTGTGTCACCTCCTTTAACTTCATTGAAACTCTTAGATATTTTGAGTGTAATAGTAAGTCCACACACAATACATGTCAAGGTTACAATCAAAGTAAAATGCCTCATTGGTTGAATATATATTCATATTACCATCCCTCTTGTCACTATTCAAGTGAATTTTATGATATTTAAATTTCCCCTTTCCTACAATATCTTGTTTGGCAGGCCCTAGACTCATCACATGAGGGATATAACCTCTTATACATGCCAATGTGTCAAGTTTCCCCATAATGGTTTTATCTATAGTATTCAAGGAAACACAAACCCTTAAAATTTTGAACAATTCCAAGAATGTGGTGTATTTAAAATTATAACCCTTGAAACCTTTCCTATTATCCCATTTAAGGAATATCATCATTTTAATTATCCTATCAACTCTACCTGAGGTTATCATGGCCACCCTAAACTCGTCAGGAACATAACACCTAGCATATTAGTTCTTATGATGAAGAGCTAAATGAGATCAACATTGAGATCAAAACTTAGGATTTATTCCCTCATCTCATCACCCAACTTCTATTATCCTTGAAGTTGTGTTCCTATCATCCACCTATCAATAATATACTTATGGTCTTAACCAAAACTTGACATTCTATTCATCATGCAAATTATGATGAAAATATCATACCTACCTACACCATCAACCTTTAAATACCTGATTATAATGATGGTTATACTTTAGACAATCCATTTCTACAACTTTTCCAGTCTATAGATGCTAAGATTCTTCATTATCATACTTATTTATTTCAATATTTCCATTCATCTTATCATATTCCTTATTGTATAGTTCCTAATTCTATTATTATTCCTATTTTTCATAGGTTATAAATGGAAATATCACATGTTATATCTCTAATTTTAGCATAGCCTCTTAGGATCATGATCATGGATCATTCTAAGACTGGTCCTTATCATTTTTCTAGATACTAGGATCCTTATAACTTGCTTTACCTAGAGATATTTGCTACCATTCTTAAGACTTTTGTATGTCCTATTTCTCCCTTAGTTGAGCCTAGTTTGGTTTCTACTCCTGTTATACCTTTAGTTGAGCCTCATATTGCATATATTTTTGCTTCTCCTTTAGATAATCCTAACCTTATCTCTTTACCATCCCCACCTCCCCTTGGTGATGGCCTTTTTATTTTATCGTAGCTTAATCATTTTCTTTCCCAATTGGTCGATCACCCTTATTGTGATATTCATAAAGTTGATAGTCATTAGACTAGAGACTTCCAATTATACCAACCTTCCCTAACTTTTGCTTCTACTCCTATTAGTAGACCCCCAAAATATACTAACAAACATATCTATTACTTCCATGGCATAGATAATCATTCTTCTACCCATTGTCAAAAGATTTAACATTATATCAACACATTGCATCCTACCCTTCCCCAACCCAGATACAAGGCTATACCTCCTCCCAAATGGTTACCTAAGTCTATTCTAATATATTGATAGGTATATTGTATTTGGAACCAATTCAGTACTCACCACATCGATCATTTTTTCATACTCCAATAACATATTAATTATCACCCTATGACCATTCATGCATCTATTGTTCCTCCTCACATAGGTCATCCATGTAAGAAGTCTCCTCCTTCACCTATGGATCCTTATTTACCTATGGATCCTTATTCACCTATGGCTCCCATGCCACCTACATCTTCTCCCCTACCTATGGTCCCTTATCCACTAGTGGTACCACCTCCTTGTCCTATAGATACCATTCCTATTCTAGAATATGTTCTCCTTCTTGAATACTCTACACATGAGAGCCCTCATACATATGATTCTTCAGCTATACCTATATTTTTTTGTTGAGGAGATTCAATGAGAGGTCTTTTCATAGATTTCCTTGAGGATAAATGAGACTATTGTTGTAATTAAGATCTAGCTTCATAGAGATATATAATATGTTATGGATAATATTTGTGGGTATATTTATCAATATTTGTGAACACAACATGGTGTTCCTTCACTTTATTATTCATTATGATTTTAGATTGGTCTTGTAATCCATTTTTATATATCTTATATCATTTTACTATGCATCAGATTTTGATTCACTTATTTATTTCACACACACACACACACACACACACACACACACACACACACACACACACACACACACACACACACACACATTACACATTATGTCTTGTATATGGTTTCATTTTTATTTCATCTTTCCTTATGTTTTATTTTCATTATTTCCATGATTACATGCTTATATTTATGAGTTCATTTATTTTCTTCAGTGTTTTTTTCCTTTTTCATGTTTATTTGATATCTTATCTCTATAACATGAATAATTATTAGTGTGACATGGTTATACAAATCTTGTTCCCCTTCGTAATCCTTCTTTACCATGTGATAAATTAGAAAATAAGTCATCTCACTATAATTGTATCTTATTGATCCCTTTTGGGTTTCCTTTTATTCCCATATTTCCTTTTGAAAACTAAGAATACACATGGTTAAAACTTGAGATAAAATATTGGTTCATAGGCAAGCCTAAGTGTTTAGTCAGTCATGTCTTTGGATACTTATCTTCCTCTAGCCAAAGTCTAAATATCATTCATGTGTATCACTTATATCACTCATGTTGGTTATTTAAAATATTAATGGAGGAGGAATCATAAAATCCATAAAATATAAAATCTACATCATTTAAACAATGCAATGATACAAAAGGGAACATATAACTATCAAAAGTTAAATTAGTATAAAAGATGTTATTCATAGTAGATATCCTTTATTAGGGTGTGGTAGGCTATTAGATTATAAAAAGAGAATAATAAATCTTTTGGTGCTACCCACTTTCTCACACAAGTACCCAATCTTCACAGTAGATCGATGACTTTATAAGAGGTTCTGAGGAATGGGGAACATGTTGTGAAAAGGTAGGTCCATTTTAATTTTATTATTCATATAACCAACATGATTCCATCTTAGTATCTCACTTATTTGCCTATATAGATTTGTGCTTATTATGAATGGGTACCCTTTGTATTTTTATGGTTACCAGCCACTTAGTGTCTTTCCCATTTACTTAGTGTGCCTCAAATTTTCTAAGGTCTTCTCATAGATTCCTATGCTATTTTTTAAAAATTCACTCTTTCATTTACAACATTCTTAATGTTTCTCCTTGAGAAATATTTTTTTAAACTGATCATTTCCCCTAAGGTTTCCATTTGTAAGTTGTATTGTAAAACCATGAATAGGATCAGGCCTTCTTCACAAATTCCCATATTACAAACATCCTTTTAAAATCATTTTCATAGTTATTTTCACATGATTGGTGTTTCTTTTATGAGTTCTAGTGCAATAAAATGGATAGGACATGCTATAAAATGTATAACATGTTATAGCTCGATCACTAGTATTTATACTGATATCCGTCCTCCTCTCCTCATTTTCATCTATCCATAATATTATGTCTAATAAGTAAATAGTACTAGAGGGGCCACTAGGTATGGGAATCTAAATTATCCTGATAAGCATGTCACTAGATGTGGTTCTATCCATGATGTGTAGTAGCCTATGATCTGTACATGTGCCAAACCTATAGTAATAATTTCCCAATTAGGACATATAATAGTAACATGTGTGTAAGGTTTCCACATAATCTTTCCTTGTGTGATAGTCTATAGAGCTAGCATGTGGGGTATGGCTTGAGCTACATGATCCTATCTCCACTGTATGACTTGAGGCAACCTTTCATTAACCACATGGGATAACCTAGTTGACTGATACATGGGGAACCTCTCATATATCAATCACTCACCAAAACCATAAGTCCTATAGTTTTCTTCTCTCTAGATAATATCACATACATATCAAGCATGATCTAGACCTAAATGATAGCCCTAGAATCATAGATTACTCTTTGATCTAATATCAACTGACACAAGGCTATATCATATAGTAGTACCTTTTCATTAGACTTGTGGCATAGCACTTGTATTTCTATAATTCCTATCACTACCTTCTAGATGTCTGAAATGGATACAATATAAATATCAAACAAGCTCACCCTCAAACCAGGGTATATCATATATGAACATGTTGCCCATTGGGCTAGTATTTGTCTCTCATCTAGATCCTATGGTGTGTTAGTGATCACTAGCATCCCACCTATAAGAAGTCCAATAAATGCGTGGAAATCCTCTAAAGTAATCCCCACCTCAATGGTATCCCCATTCACAACCCATACAAAAGTATTGGTCAAATATTCCCATGATCCAAGGAACATGACAATGAGATCAACACTCAGTGGGATCCATCTCATCTCCATGATGCCTCTGAAACCTAGTGAAACTAGTCGAGATTTCCACGTCACTCAAATGATCTAACAAATTTGGTATTCATGATACATCTATTCACCACCAATATCTCTGAGGTCTCTACAAAATAAAAAAATAAAAAAGGATGAATTATATATCCATGTCATAAATAATCAAAATACATTCTTAAAAATTCATGAATTAACTACCTAATTAGCTGGTTTTATTTAGTTTCTTATGTCTTCTAATTTTCTTACACAATTGGCCCATTTAATACTAAATCAGCCCTATACTTTTTTTAATACTAAATCAACCATTATCATTTTCAACTAGATTGACCTAGTTTATAATAATTCATCCCTCCTATTTTAACATACTAAATTAGCCATGTGTTATACAGTCAGGCCCCTTTTTGTAGACTATATTAGCCCTTTTCCACCAATTAAGTTTGATTTTTTGTACACAATTGACCTTCTCCTTATTACAAACTAAGTCAACCCACTATTATGCAGTCAACCACCCCTTATAGTACTAAATCAACCCTCTACTATGCATTTATCCCCTTGCTTTCTACTCACCTTACAAACTAATTTGACTAGGTTGACTTTATTCCTTCATAGAGTGACATTTTAGCCATTTACGATAAATGACTTAGGCATTTATTGGTCTGACTTCTTCCTACCCAATATCCCTTTCTACCCTTAGTTTATGAAAAAAACTCTTAGGATAAATTTTGGTGCCTAGATTTTATCTATGAATCAATTTTTTATATCTATTTAAATTTCAAATTAAAATACTCAAAAAATTTAAATTCACAATTACTTACCTATGTTACACTTATTGTGTCTCCCAAGTGTCCTCCCCATCTCAACTATCATCTTCTCACCATGATGGCTCCCTGGTCTAAAATTAGGTCTCTCAGATCTCTATTTTCTCATAATAGTAAAAATAAAAAAATGAAATAGTTTTCACCCTATTTATATTTACTATTCAAAACTATTTACCTATCAAATATTTACCACTATATTCCATCTTTTGATCATATCTTTATTTGTACTAGCTCTTTTTTCAAATCATAAAATATTCTAGAATCTTGGCATTGTAGAGAATATTTTCAATTATTACATATATGTTTTTTTTAAATTTTGAATTTTCACTCCTTTTTGTTAATTTTTATAGGTTTGTCTAGTGTTCCATACATTGGACACCTTCATATTTCTTGCATCTCATTCTTTATCTACAGTACTAACATAAGCAAAGGTATGTGTTTTTCAATTTTATCCTTCCATTTATCTTACTTCTTACTAAAAATTATTTAAAATTAGCATTGTGTGTTTTTATGTTCTTTTCTTGAAGTAACATCTCCTGTTAGACCTACATGACACATGGTGAGATTTGAGTTGGGCATTTATATACACATAATTTTTTTAACTTTTATCAATTACTGATGCTTCTTTTCTTACAAGAACCTATTGAGTCTCAATCTCTCTTAGTGCATGCCTTTAGGGGTGTACCAAGAAAGGGGTGAGTTGACCATTAGTACTTCCATGATCACTTATTCTTTGGGACACATCCACATTATTAAAAATCCATGAGTCACCACTTGCACATGATGTGATCCTTTCCTCAAAGGTGACTTTATGAACTAGATTTATCCTAGAATAGCTATTAGGTCCTATTTTACTACAATGCTCACCTATGTCTTCTCTCACTAATGGTGCCTCCATCTATAATAAGGCTATGGTGGTAATTATTGTTATGGTTTTAGGGACTATTGTGTGCCTACATCTATGTCCATGGAATCTCCCCTACTAGCCTATTATCACTTATTGCCATGCTCAACCAGTCCATGGTCTAGGATGTTATAGTTTGATCACTAGTATTTCTACTGATATCCCTCCTCCTCCCCTCCCTTTAATCTAT
The DNA here is from genome assembly GCA_037957365.1 of Torreya grandis. Classification (NCBI taxonomy): domain Eukaryota; kingdom Viridiplantae; phylum Streptophyta; class Pinopsida; order Cupressales; family Taxaceae; genus Torreya; species Torreya grandis. The sequence continues at coordinate 1,638,119 of JARHVA010001342.1, read as the reverse complement.
CTAGTATATCATTTCCAATAAGTAAATAATATTAGAGTGGCCACTGGGTGTGGGAATCTAAATTATCCTAATAATCATTCCACTAGATGTGGCTCTATCCATGATGTGTAGTGGCCTATGATATGCACATGTGCCAACCCTATAGCAATAGTTTCCAAATTAGGCCAAATAATAGTAATGTGTGTGTAAGGTTGCCACATAATATTTCATTATGTGATAGTTTATAGAGATATCATGTGGGGTATGTCTTGAGATACATGATCTTATCTCCACTGCATGACTGAGGCAACCTTTCATTGACCACATGGGGTAACCCAATTGGCTAATACATGGGGAAACTCTCATATATCTAATCACTCACCAAAACCATAGGTCCCATGGTCTTCTTCCCTCTATAAAATATCCAATATATATCATGCATGATCTATACCCAAATGGTAGCCCCAATATCATAGAGTACTCCTTGATCTAAAATTAACTAACATAAGGTTATCTCATATAGCAATACCTTTTCATCTAACTTGTGACATAACACTTGTGTTGTCACAAGTCCTATCACTACCTTTTGGATATCTAAAATGGCCATAATATAAATATTAAACAAGCTCACCCTCAAACTAGGGTATATCCTATATGATTATGTTGCCCATTGGGATAGTGTTTGTCTCTCATCTAGATCCTATGGTGTGTCAGTGATCACTAACATCCCACCTATAAGAAGTCTAAGAAAAACATGGACATCCTCTAAAGTAATCCCCACCTCAATGGTATCCCCATTCACCACCCATAGAAAAGTATTGGTCAACTATTCCCATGCTCCAAGGAACAGGACAATGAGATCAACATTCAATGGTATCCATCTCATCTCCATGATGCCTTCAAAACCCAGCGTAACTAGTGAAGATTTCCACATCACTCAAATGATCCAATAAATTTGGTATTCATGATACATCTATTCACCACCAACATCTTTGATTTCTCTACAAAATATAAAATAAAAAGGATGTATTATATATCCATGTCATAAATAATCAAATTACATTCTTAAAAATTCATGAATTACCTACCTAATTAGTTGGTTTGATTTAGTTTTCTATGTCTCTTAATTTTCTTACACAATTGGCCCATTTAATACTAAATCAGCCCTATACTTTTTTGATACTAAATCAACCCTTATCCTTTTTAACTAATTGACCTATTTTATACTAATTCATCCCTACTATTTTAGCATACTAAATCAGCCATGTGTTATACAGTCAGGCCCCTTTTTGTAGACTATATTAGCCCTTTTGTACCAAGTTGGATTTTTCATACACAATTGACCTTCTCCTTATTACAAATACTACATAGTCAGCCAACCCTTAGAGTACTAAATCGGCCCTCTACTATGCATTTTCCCCCTTGCTTTCTCCTCACCTTACAAACTAATTTGACTAGGTTGACTCTATTCCTTTATAGGGGTGACATTTTGACCATTTACCATAAATGACTTAGGCATTTATTGGTCTAACTTATTCCTACCTAATATCCCATTCTACCCTTAGTTTATAGAAAAAACTCTTAGGATCAATTTAAATGCCTAGATTTTGTCTATGAATCAATTTTATATATTTATTTTAATTTTAAATTAAAATACTAAAAAAAATTAAATTCATAATTACTTAACTATGTTGCACTTATTGTGGCTGCCAGGTGTCCTCCCCATCTCAGCTATCATCTTCTCACCATGATGGCTCCATGGTCTTAAATTAGGTCTCTCAAATCTCTATTTTCTCAGAATATTAAAAATAACAAATGAAATATTTTTCACCCTATTTATATTTACTATTCAAAATTATTTACCTATCAAATATTTACCACCAGATTCCATCTTTTGATCATATCTTTATTTCTACTAGCTCTTTTTTTGAATCATAAAATATTCTAAAATCTTGGTATTGTAGAGAATATTTTCACTTATTACATATATGTTTTTCAAAAAAAATGATTTTTCACTCTTTTTTGTTAATTTCTACAAGTTTGTCTGGTGTTCCATACATTAGACACCATATTTATTGCATCTCATTATTTATCTACAGTACTAACATAAGTAAAAGTATGTGTTTTTCAATTCTATCCTTTCATTTATATTACTTCTTACTAAAATTTATTTAGCTTTATCATTGTGTGTTGTTATATTCTTTTCCTGAAGTAACATCCCCTGTTACACCTATGTGACATGTGATAATATTTAAGTGGGGAATTTGTATACACATAATATTTTCAACTTTTATCAATTACTAATGCTTTTTTTCTTACAATAACCTTTTGAGTCTCAATATATCTTAGTGCATGCCTTTAGGGGTGTACCAGGAAAGGGGTGGGTTGACCATTAGTATTTCCCAGGATTGTTGTCCCTATACCATCATTTGTTATCTACACAATCATCTCCTAAAAACACTTCCCTAAGCTTTGCCTCCTTTTTTCACCTTTATATAGTCATTTCTCACCTTCATTATCCCCTTACTAAGCCTAAAACCCTTTCCAATAGTTGACATTACATTGTTAGCCTTATCGACCCTATACTCTAATTGATAAAACTCATTTAGGGTCTAGGTCAACCCCTAGTCAACCTAGATCAAGACCTAATTTTTTTATCAAATACAATATAGAGTCAATTGGGCTGACCCTATTGGCTAAAATTTTAGAAAGATTTAGGGTTATATTTAGATATATACACTTATTTCATCATTTAGAAGAGAATAAGAAGAATATATATTATGCATTTGTTTATCTACCATTATACTTGAGGATAATGGCTTAGGGTTTTAATACTTTCTTTGGATATATAGATTTTATCTTATGGAGAATAATTTTAGATGCATACATAAGATATGTATCCTAAAGATAGCTTATCTTTGTTATCCTTACATAACACAACAACCTATTGTAAAACACCTTGGCCAAGGAAGAGATTGAGGATTAACGGGTTGATCTTTAAAAGTAAGTATACCTAAATTTGTTCATCCTTTGTAATAGTAGATATATTTTCATTTTTGCTTCTCTCTTATGTATTAGGATTTCCCATACATTGAGGTGAGTATATATCTTTTATGCATTTTTTATTTTTATGTTTATTACCCCCACTTTATGCCACAGTCTTTGGTGAGCACTAGATTAGATTTTACTTTGATTTTCATATACTTTTGTGAATATGAAAACATAGGACCTTGCTAGTGTTATTGCATGGTGTTTCTTGACTAGTGGATTTGAAACCATCTCTATTAATATTATTATATTAATATATCCCTTGGTTAGGTCTAGTGGATCCATCTTGGTCATGACCCCAAATACATATTGTATCAACAATCACAAGTGTACGTAGGATTTATCTTTTGTGAGCTAGGATTGATTTATAGATCAATTACATTTCCCTTTGTATACATAGAATATGCTTCCAAAGCATGCCCCCATTGAAACTAAGATTTTGAATTTGTGAAATCCGTGCCTAAATGACATTCCCATACTAAATCTAAAAATTGATATAATAACCAAATACTGAATAAGTGTGGAGAACATGCTTCCAAAGCATGTCCCCACTGAATCTAAAAATTACAAATATGTGTAATCCATGCCTATATGACATGCCCCACTTAATATAAAAACTATGCCAAATATGAATAAACATTCCTCTATGACATGCCCCCATTGATATTCACCCCCTTTTGAGGTGAGGGAAGAATAGAAACTATTAGTTACCTCACATCAAAAGGATAAGATAATGGTATAATTTGTGAATGTAATCATGTATCATATAAATGGAACATGTCTAGGTAGATATATAATTGATTCACATAGAATTATGTGATGAAATCAAGCCTAAGATGCATGATAAGGATCATGAAAACATATAAATTATAATAGTATAATCTAAATAAGCAAATCAAACACACACACACACACACACAAGAGCACTCAAAGGCAAATCAAAAGGAAATGATATAAGGAGACCATAAACAAGGGGCATGTTCAAATGCTTCATAATAAAATGGATAGGACTTAGTCAAATGTCTATAAAAGTAAGAATGCATACTTAAAATTCCATACAATAATCAACGACATGTTTAAATGTAAAAAAAAGCACAAATAGTCATGAGGGACACAAACAAGGGAGCATATTCAAATGCTTAGACAATCAAGATAATAACAAGGCAATATACTCAAAAAAATGCATAAAGGAAGTCATAATAAACTAAAATAAACCTATCATATTATCTCATGGATCAAATGTGTTAGTAAAAATTATTATGTGCATAGCATATCAAGTTCCCTATGTAAAATATAATCATAAATAAAGGCATGTGTAAGTACATATAGGAGCTTTAAACATGATAATTTAAGGTGACCATATAATGATGTAACTTGGAACTATTATGATCATAGAGGTGGGTTCCCCCAATGTCCATATGACATAAGTACAGAAAAGACCCAACATATGAAATTGAAATATCTCATGTATATGTGTATTAATGAATCACACTCAAGTAGAAGTGTGACACACATGTGTATGTAAAAGTAAATTATATTCCATCCATCAACATGGAACTAATATATAAATGCCAAGGATCCAATATAAAATGTAGGTGCCAAAAATGTTTTTGTGTTTTTTAATGTTTTTTATTTTTTGGTATTTTTGTAATATGAAATGGAAAGGATATCCTATGATCCCATCCAAAGGGTGATAATAGATATCTCCCCATTGTAAACCTAATGGGATAATTTGGTGATGCTACCAAGGATCATGTATAAGTGCATTATCTTTCATTGTAGTGTATGTGATTTTCTATGTATTTAAAATATAAATCTATGGTCTTAGAAAAATATTAGGAGTAATAAGAATAGGGGTTCGTGCATTTTTTAGTGGTCCATGGTTGCTTTAGAATAATAGTAGTAGGAACATGCGTAGTTATTTTAGATATCTAAATATTGTGCATAATAGATGAGGTTTATATAAAATCCACTATATGTCTTGGATGTAACGGTCTCTCAAGTACCAACCACGTAGTAAAGGGGATTGCTTGTTGCTTACCCTTTTATAGTATATTAACCTTAGTAGGTTTCATAGTTAACTAGCTAAGTATACTTTTTTATTATTCAAGAGGATGCTCATATGGGATTTTAGAAACTATAATTACGTGAATGGCATGAATGTATTTAACATAGTCATACACTGTAAAAGGTACTACTCAAAGTGTATGGATCTAAGGTCTTCCTAATAACATATCAAATATGCCTATGGAAGGTATAAACAAAAAGGTATTAACCACATATGTGAGACCAAACTATAAGGGTAGGTAAATCTTGCCAAGAACCTTTTGTGATGTCCTATCAAATGATCTAACTGATCTAATAGAAAGATGGAAATCATGATGAATATAACCTAAGTGCGTAAGTAATGTCATGGTGAAAATACTCACTTTCACCATTATCAATCTTAACACTACATATAAGGTTTTTATCAAGGTATGATCAAATGAATAATGAGTTAAGATCAGATTCATCACCTTTATCTCACTATCATCAAAAGAAATAGAGGGTATCTAAACCATAGGAGGTGTATGTCATGTATAAGTACCAATAAACCCATCTAATGGGTACCCATAATGTGATAGAGGAGGATGCTAATTATATGCCATTTGCACTTCTGGTTCCTTCTTATAAAGGCCTTACAAAGGATTGTTAAATATTTTATGTTTATAGTGATCACAAGGTTGTGAACTCGATTCCTTGGGAGGATCATTGAATGTAATCTTTTTGTTATGAATTTGGACTTGGATCTTATACTTCAAGGTAAAACATCTATTCATAGAATGTCTTGTTCCATGGTGATAACTACAATAAGCATTCACATCATATCCTTTGGTTATAGGCCTATTTATATCAACCTTTATAATATGATGGAGAGATATAAGCTGACACTCTACTAACCAAGGAAGTAATGAGGTGTGAGGCTCAGGTAAGCATGTAAATTGTCTCGTTGGTTCACTAGATAGGAAAAATTGATTAGGCTATTGTGAAACTATATTAACCATGGTGGTGGTTTCCTTTTCAATCTCAAGAAGTTTTACTTTATAACTTAGTTTGATTGTAAATTTGGTACTAGGTGTATATGTATTTGGTGTGTTTTCTACAAACTTGAGCTTATTTAATGAAATAAGCTTCATTTTATTGTCATGTATAACATGACATAGGTCATCAAAAGATTTAAAATTCTTGAAAATAATGGAATCATGTAAAAGAACAATAAATATTTGAATGAATATGTCTTTCAACTCTTTATCTACCATAGGATTGGTCATTTTAGTTAGCATTGTCTTGTACCTCAAGACATATTTATTGATAGGTTCATTTGTTCCTTATTTTATTTTAGAAATTTGAGCATAGGAAACCTTTTCATAAATATTAATGGAAGAACGTGCTAAGAATTTATTTGAAAGAGGGATAAATGTTTTCATAGATTGAATATTTAAGTCATAAAACCACCTCAAAACATAGTCTTTGAGGCTTCTTGGAAATAATTTGTTCAAAATTTTATCATTGGAGGCATAGTCAAGATATGTCACATAACAGGTTTTAAGATGTTGTTTAGGATCACCCTTTCCATCATAAAATGTAAACTTAGGTGCAAAAAAAATAGTTGGAAAAGGTTAAAAAGATATATCAAGTGAAATAGGATTATATAACACATCTTATGAATCAATAGCATGAGGAGGCTTTAAATTATTTTGTTCAATGTTTTTAACCTTGTGCTCCAAGATCTTTATAACTTAAAGGAACATTTGGATTGTGGACCCATTGGGATTTAGATTATTAAGTTGAGTAGTCACCAAATGGTATGTAAACATGGTTTGAGTAGTAATAGGAATTAAAACTAATATTTGAGTAATAATAGTGTTTTGGTTTTTAGGAAACAAAGGTTTAAACATAAAAATTGTTCCCTCTTTTAAAGTATTAGTGGTAATGTGTTTAAGGGGAGGGATGTTTCAACTATACCTTTTGAATATTTATTATTTCCAATATAGTTTTAAGGATATCATCAAGATCTTTAGGGTTTTGATGAATATGCTCTCAAAATAATGTAATTTATTGCACTTGATCATGTTTTATTTTCTCATGTTCATTGGTTTCTTTAGACTCATGGTTGTCATTATCAGAATATTATTCTATGATAATCTCATCAATATGTTTTTCATTCTCAACATCGATATCATCATGATCCATAAGATTATGTCACTTATAAGTTTGGGACATTTGATGTAGTGGGAAATTAATCTCAATGTGTTTTATAGACACACTTCTAAATCTAGGGCTATGCCTAGGTTGAATAATAAAATAATATTAGTAGAAAATGAAAAAGTATAATAATATAAAACCCTAGCTAGCTGAAAATCCTAGGAATCAAAAATGTTTGCATTCATATGAATTGGGTTCACCAAATGTTTAATCCTAAATTAGATGTGCATCCTTACTTGGGTAGATAGGGTTGATAATATAAAAATGACAATGGACAAGGGTGATGATTAGATCTATAGTAGGCTAATTAGGTGCTAAATGCAAATATAAATATACACTAAGTTTCTTAAACTAAGATAAGATAAAAATAATAAGTACAACTATGCTCGATATGGAAATGAAAAGGAAGTAATGTACTTATCTTCTTCTAATTCTAATGGAGTTAAGGATTTTTAATAGTCACAAATCATATTAGAAGAATATTCTAGAATAATTAGTAGATTTTTTATTGGATGCTTCTAGAGCCTCAAACACTAACATCAGTCTATGACTATTACATCAACACTACTGCTTGAACCAGACATAAGTGTCTTATATAGAATACTTATTGGAAAGGATGTGATTGTATACACATAATATTTTAAACCTTTATAAATTATTGATGATTTCTCTCTTATGGAACCTATTGAGTCTCAATATCTCTAAGTGCATGTCTTAAGGGGTGTATCAGGAAAGGGGTGGGTAGACCATTGGTGCTTTGTAGGATTGTTGTCCATTTACTACCATTTTTTATCTACACAACCATATCCTAAAAATGCTCCCCTAAGATTTTACTCCTCTTTTCACCCTCCTCTAGTCATTTTCCACCTTCATTAACCCTTACCTAGCCTAAATGCCTTTTTAATGGTTTATAATACACTTTTAGCCCCATAGACTCTATACTCTAATTGAAAAAACTCATTTATGGTCTAGGTCAGCCCTTCTAAGACTTAATTTGATTTTTTCAATAATGATATAGAGTTGATTGGGATGACCCTATCAAATAAACTTTTAGAAAGGTTGAGGGTTATATTCAACTATATATACACATTCATTTTGTCATTTATAGAGGAAAAGAAGAAGAAGAGATATTTATTACACATATGGTTATCAACCATTCTACTTGAGGATCATATCTTAGGGTTTCAATACTTTCTTTGGATATATGGATCTTGTATTTTGGAGAAGTCTTTTAGATTCATAGATAGGTTGTGTAACCTAGAGCTATCTTATCCTTGAAATCCTTACATACCACAAAAAACTCTTACAAAGCACCTTAACCAAGGGAGAGATTGAGGATTGATGGGTTTATCTTCAAAGGTAAGTATTCCTAACTTTGTTCCTCATTTGTAAGAGTAGATAGATTAACATTTTTACTTCTCTCCCATGCATTAAGATTTCATATACATTTATGTGAGTATATATCTCCTATGGATTTTTAATTTTTATATTTATTACCCCCACTTTGTGCTACAAGATTTGGTGAGCACTAGATTAGACTTTACTTTACTGGAGATTTTGAAACCCTCCCTAGTGATTTTATTATGGTTAGAGATCCCTAGGATAGGTCTAGTAGATCCATCTTGGTCATGACCTAGAATATCTAATGTATCAATAATCAAAAGTGTAGGTAGGATTTATCTTCTCCAAACTAGGATTGATTTATAGATTAGTTACATTTCCATTTTCATACACTATGGTTAAGTTGATGTGAATCTAACCCTTACATATTTTCTTTCATGCCAACATTTTTTCATCATATTATATTTTTATATATTTTTAGTACTGTATCAAACCATTTAGTATAGTTCTAAGTTTATGTGCATAGGTTTAACACATAGTCACTTTAAAATGACTTTGTTTTATTTATGCAGGTCTTTACCAATTATAGGTTATTAGATCGAGTAGTTCAACATAGTATTCTTATTTATTTTTAGATTAGCATACATAGTCAAACTAGTTGACTATGTATGTTATTTTATTCTATCAACATATAGGTCTATAAACATAGTCAAATAGGTCACCTCTATTTTTTATCTCTTCTTCAACACATAGGGTTTTAAAAACTTGGTTGAACTAGTTGACCCAATTGGTATAATTTTAAAGTAACATTTAAAAATCACAACATAAAAATTTGTAACCTAAAATGTCTTCAAGCCCACCAAGGTTCATTTTTTTCTCTCTCTATCATTTTATTTATTCCTTTAGTACTATTTTTCATAAGTTTATAGTCTATAAAATTGCAATCTTATAGCTAATTGGGACAACCTAGTTGACTCAGTGTTATAGTCTATCTTCTCTATAAGAGACATAGATGACCAATTTAACTTTTTTCTTAGAGACCCTACTTATGTAGAATAACAACCTAGATGATTATGTTCTATATTTTTTGCATACATGATCACCTGAATTGACTATGTACTATTCTTAATCAATGAATTGATATATATTTGCTAGTAATTAATTCACCTTTCCTTTTGAGTTGTTTACATGCTAGATTAAATCACATAGATTAAATAGGTGGTTTTTCAAATTACCATTTTAGTTACACTATTTTACTCTTTTACACACACTATCAAATCACTTTACATTCAAAAATTATTAAACATTTATATTCTCAAGGCCTACCTACTTGGATTTCATTACCAAGGGGGATGTTGACTTGGTTTTCTATCCAAATATAAACATGTGGTTGATGGTATATATTGGCAAAGCACCAAACACCCTTATCGATGCAAGACTATGAAGTGAGAGGGTAGGCCCCAATACCAAGCTAGTACCATCACCAATACATATCTTTTTCAACTCAAACATCCTAAAACCAACCTTAGATTACTTTCTAGTTCCTTATTTTAGCCAACGTACCTATCACATTAAAATCAAATTTTATTATAACTTATTAACAATTAGGATGACCAACTAGTTAGCATTTAATTTTTAGTTTTTGCTTGCTCATTGATCATTGTGTTGTATTTTAAAACTTTCATTGGCTAATGTTGGTCTAAGGTTTGTGATGTGTGTTCCAATTAGATCAGTCACATTGATTCAATTGCTTGTGTGCTTACTTTCATTATTGCTTTAAATTATCTTGAAAAAATCTCCCCTACTTTAAAACATTGTCATCTTGGTCACTACAATCTCTTATGGACTATTAAGCCTTCCTACCTACAATACACAATCGACCTACATGATTGTGTATCTTATCTTCCTATTTAGTCATTTGTTCAAAAATACACAATCAACCTACATGACTATGTATCTGTATCAACCTATTTAGCCTTCCTAATTACAATATATATTTGACCTGCATGATTGTGTATCCTTATCTTTTTGTTTTGTTCTCTAGGTTATAGAACATAGTTAACCAACTCTATATCCTATTTCCTATTTTTGTCTTTACATCATTCATTTTATCTTATTTCTCTTATCATGAACTTCCTATTTGAGGATAACATGGAGTTGAAATCAATAGATATGATAAGATTTACCAATTCTAATAGGTTTCCCCAAAAATAGTTTATGTATTCCACTTTATATGAAATAAATATGCATGTGACCACTCATGCTACAAATTATGGGACTCCTCCTCATTAATATTTAGTTTGTAACACTATTTTATCCTTATAATATCAACCAAAATTAGAGTAAACACATGAAATATTTTTATTCATTAATGAGTTTCCTCAACATATGGTAGAATACTCTTCAACTATTTAAAATATCATGATAAGTGGTTGAACATAAGAACCCCATTCACCATCCCCCACATTCTCTCACATATTTGGGGGTGATACCTTCTTTGATTCTTAACCTCTCCCTTCTATTTTGATTCCTTCTCATACTATGATCTCTTTTTATTTGGTTTATTCAACCTCCATGACAAGTATCTTTAATAACATGGTAGATTCAACATCTAGTAGGATTTTTCTAAAACCCCTCCTTCTCAATCATTCCACCAGTGTACCATTTTCTACCAATGGCAATCATTCCACTAGTGATTCTTTTTATTTTAATGCTAATCCTTCTACTAGTGCATCTTTTAATACAAATGCTAATCATGATACTAGTGCCTCTTTTTCTACCAATGCCTCTCAATCCACCTGTGAATGCCACTACTTATATCATAAGCCAAGCAACTAATAACAATGTTAATGATTTACATGTTGCATAAACTAGTCAAAATACCACTCAAACCCACCAACTTTTATTGAAAACTCTTAATCAAATGAACACTTTTCAATATAATAATGCCAATAAAATGATGAAAATGCATAATCACCTTATTCACCTTCAAAATTAACCTCAATAGGTTCCATGGGGAGTGCAAAATCAAAATGTCCTCCAGCCCCCCTTAGGGATTTCCATGGCAACCACATTCCCCAACCACCTCTTTTTAACAAAACAATTAAACATCTTCAAAATGAACCTCTTATGCCTCAAATTTATAACATATACATAGGAGGTATCACACCTACCATTAGTTACAATGGGTCAATTGGTCTTACCTTACATTTAAAAAAGTTTGGTAATCTCTACAAATATTGGGTCAAATTAAACACTTTTGTTGCTACCAAAATCTTAGTGAAAATTCTCTCTAGAGATGATTTAGACTGGTCTAATAAACTCAAGTCCCATTAGATCACTAGATTTGAAGATCTAGTTAACTCTATAATAAAAGAGTTTCAAACTAGTGACCACCTTGAGAATACCTTGGTTCATTTCATCAATTACAAGAAACTTGAAACTAAAACTACACAAGCTTTCATCAAACGATGGAAGACCTTGTCTAATAAGTGTGAGCATAACATGGTGGATGATAATCTCTTTCATCTATTCACTAATGCTCTTTATCCCAAGTTAACATATTAGGTTAGGACTCTCTTCAATAACTTTGGAAGAGGCCCTTAACCAAGCCAAACTCCAAGACTATCTCATGCGTCAGTTTGAGACATCTCAACCTACCATGGGCACTCCTATACTCCTCAAAAATTAAAAAACTTCATGCTACCAATTATTGTGTCACTGATTCCTATGACATCATTCACAATATTCATTCCATTATTCCCAACCTTGTTATAAAGCAAGATTCTCCTCTAAACAACACCCCTAATCCTCAATTTTTCTAAATAAACAACATTAATGTTCATAAGTTGTTATCCTTACCCAAACTATAAAATAATCTACCAAGGCCTCTCTAATGAGAGATTGACCCTACTAATCCTATGAAATAATGTTATGATTCAAATAGATTTTATGGTTTCATGCTAGTTGAGGTCACTCTCACAAAACTTGTAGGCAATTATGTAATTTAGCTATGGATTTATAACTTGGTCCAAATTTTGAGCATGATTTACTCATTCATAAATGCCAAATAGCCTATGATATAGCCTTCAAATCTCATGAAAAACAAAATAAAAATAAAGCTTTAAACTAGGATAATGCTCATCTTGCCATCTATAAAGACCATCTTCCTAATCATCAAGATAATAATGACAAGCCTACTCCTTCAATAATGTTGAAAGTCTTATAGACCAAACTCCTAAAGATAATGTGGTAAATGTGACTAATATGCAAAGGGTAGTTAATTTCATTGATTTTCACCCAACACCCACTCACCAAACATCCCAAACATTTCATTTTATCCAAGATTCTTCCCCATCTCACCTAATAGAGTTGGGTCAAGAGGACCTTATCTATTTTTAAGAACCAATTCCAACACCTCAATTGGATAACATCTCTCACACTTTTTTAATAATTTTTCCAAAATATACACCCATTGACAACATTCTTAAACCTTATAATATCACTTACTCAAAGCAATAACTAAATAAACATAAATCAACTATCCCATCATCTAAAGATAATCAATCAATTTCAACTATCCAAACTAAACTAACCATGTCTTATTAACACAAGTTTGAATTCACTTCTACTCCTCCTTCCAAGGAGATTCTCCAAAATTATGAGCCTTCACCTAATATTACCCCCATGGGTTATGATGAATGAAACCCCATTGCATAACTTACTAATCTCCCATCTCAAATACCCTTTTTTGAACTCATGTAAACTTATCCACATCATCACAACCACCTGATGCAATTATTATTAAAAATGAACATCCCTCATCCTCCCCTCATAGATCATGAATCTACCTTATCTAGGTCAGAAGATAGTATCTTACAATAATGTGAAGAGATGTATATACATGTTGATGAAATAATGACTTCTCTTTCTCTCAAATTTCTTATTACTTCCTTGGTCCCAAATGATATTTTTTTTCATGTGGATGATACTCCACTCTTTATAAGTGTTAAAATTAGTGATATCTAAGTCAAAAATGCTTTGATTAATGAGGGTTTAGGTACTTGTGTCACCTTCCTTGAATTCATTAAAACTATTAATTATTTCAAGTGCAATCTTAAAATCACACGTAACACATGTCAAGGTTATGATCAAAGGAAAATGCCTCCTTTAGGTTGTATGTGGATCCTTATTACCCTTCTTATCACTATTTGAGTGAAGTTTATGATATTCATTTTTCCCCTATCCTATAATACGTTGCTTGGAAGGCCTTGGACTCATCATATGAGGGTTGTCTCCTCTTCTGCCTGCCAATGTGTCAAGTTTCCCCACATTGGTGCTATTTATAAGATACAAGGAGATACCAACCCTTGGATTTTTGAAAAATTCCAAGAATGTGGTGTTTTCAAAATTCCAACCCTTGACCCTTGTCGAGTGTTCCATTCTAGGAATCATGGTTACCCTAAACTCATCAGGAATATACCACATAACCTATTAGACTCTAATGATGATGAGCCTAAAAAAAATCAACCTCAAAATTGAAAATTTGGATTTATCCCCTCATCTCATAGCTCAAATTTCATCATTATTGAAATCACATTCTTGTTAGCCACTTATCAACATTGTACCTATGGTCTTAACTAGGACTCAAAATTCTATTCATCATGTAAATTTTGATGAAAATACCATACCTACCTACACCATTGACATTTATATACTTGATTATGATGATGGTCATACTTTAAATGATCTATTTCTAGGATTTCTTATTTATGCTAAATATATTGAGATCCTTCATTATTATTCTTGTTTGTTTTAGTCTTTATGTTCATCTTATCATATTTTATCTTATATATTTCCTAATTTTAATATTATTCCTCTTATTCACAAGGTCAAGATGGAGCATTCACATTGCACCCCTCTCATTTTTTTAGATCCTCTTAGGAGCATGCTTATGGATTGTGCTATGATAGGTCCCTATCATTCCTTTAGATATTAGGATCCCTATATCTTGCTTCCCCTAGAGATGCTTACTACTACCCTTAAGCCCTTTGTGTGTTTTAATTATCCCTCTATTAATCCTAGTCTAGATCCTAATCCTACTCTACCCTTATTTGAGCCCCATCATGTATATGATTTTGATTCTTCTTTAGCTAAGTCTAGCCTAATCTCTCTACCAGCCTTGCTACCCCTTGATAATGCTCTTCTTCCTTTACCATAGCTTGATCCCTTACTCACCCAATGGGATAATCACACTTACTATGACATTCATAGATTTTTTGGTCATTATACTAGAGACTTCTAGTTATACTAGCCTTCCATAGGTCCTAATTCTACTCATTCTATTAGTAAACCCATAAAGTCTACTAACGAGCATATTCTTTGCTTCCATGACATAAATAATCATTCCTATACCCATAAAGTCTATTAGTAAATCTTTAACTATAGCGATACCTTGTGCCCTACCCTTCCTTATCCCAAAGAAAAATTTATAGCTCCTCCCAAGTTTTTACCTGAGTAAATTCCCAAATATGGAGAGGTATATTATCTTTAGCACTAGTCTGCTACCCATCACATTGACTGTAGACACATCCTCTAGTAGCATCTTCATGATCATATTATGACCATTATTATGCTCATTTTTTCCCCTCTCATAGTTCATCCATATAAAAAATATCCTCCTTATTCACTTGTGGCCCTCACTCCACTTGTGTTTCCTCCTTCACTTATGGCTCATGTGCTACCTGCATCTTCTCCCTTACCCATGGTCCCTTCTCCTCATCCTAAAACTACCATTTCTATTACAACACCTATTTCCCTTATTGAGTATTCTATTCATGAGGCCCCTCATGATTATGAACCTTCTGGTATACCTATATTTTCTATATAGTATATTTGATGAGAGGTCTTTTCACGACTTTCCTAGAGGATCGATGAGCTCACTGTAGTTAGAGTCCATATTCATAGAGATGTATCAGATGTTATGGATAATATTTTTGAACATATTTGTCATTACTTATGATCACAAAATGGTTTTCCTTCACTTTCATCTTCATTGTGATTTTTATTTGACTTGTGATCCACTTTTATTTATATCTTATATCATTTGACTCTGTGTCAAATTTTGCTTCCCTTATCTATCTTACATGGATTTTTATATTTTACATTATGTGTTGTATATGGTTTCATTTCTTTCATTTTTATTCTTATGGATTATTTTTACATGCTCATGTTCAAGATTTCATTTCTTTTTTATGGATGTCTTTGTATTTTTATCATGATGGTTTTCTACCTTGTCTCCAAAAGATAGATAATTATTATTATGACTTGGTTATATAAACCTTAATCCCCTTTATAATCCTTCTTTACCATGTGATCAATTAGCAAAAAAATCATCTCATTATAATTCTATTTTACCGATCTACTTTGCATCTCCTTTATTCCCTTATTTCCTTTTACAAAATAAGCATACACATGGCGGAAACTTGAGATCACATATTGGTTCATAGGTAATCCTAAGTGTTTAGTTCATCATGTCTCTAGATACTTAGCTTCCTTTAATCAAAGATCAAAACTCACTCATGTGTATCACTTTTATCCCTCATGTTGGTTATTCCAAATTCATATGGAGGAGGAATCTATTGATGGTTTAAACTGTCATGCTAATGAATCAACCCATTTTCCTATTGTAAAGGTCAAGATGGAATCATACCAGTTTAATCGTAAGGGACCTATGGTTGAAAATCAATCTTAAGGCATGAAAAAAGGGTCTTTTAAAGTTTTGGGGATTTAATATGTTTAATAATAAATTTAAATCAAGATTACAAACATTTACTAAATCTATCAAACACAACATGAAAATCAACTACATCAAGAAGATTACTTGTAAACAATGCTTTGATCCAAGAATCTAGTTATCCCTTCAATATTAAATAATTTAATATCTCAAATATATTATAAACTATCATCTAACCTATCTAATAGAGTAAAGTATATGAATTAGATGATCTCTTGAAGGATAGAAAATTAGATTGTTGAAAGGTGTATCTTATGTTCATGCTCACAACACAAAGCTGAAAGTAATCAATGACAACTAAGAAGGTAGACAAACTCTAAACAACTAACAACTAATAACAATAGAAAACTAAACTAAAAAATAATTAATAAAACTAAAATAAAGAAATCTAAACTAAACTAAGAAAGTAAAATAATCTAATACAAACTAAACTAAGAAAATAAACTAACACTAACACTAACACAAAGTAAGAAATCAGAAATAAATAAAAAATATTGAAGAAATAAAATTAATGTTAATGAAAATTAAACTAAAAATCAAACTCAAATAAATAAAATACATAATAAAATATAAAATTAGTGAGTCTTAATAAATAAGAGTCATCTTAGCAAATTAGATCGATTTTATTTGAGAAATCAACATCCTTCATATAAATTATCTTCTAAATATAACTTTTACAATCAATTAGATCAATTATGTGTCACAAAAGTGATTTTTTCATCATTATTTAGGGTGATTACTTGGATTATGTGCATAGGGCTACAAGCTATAATCATCAAAAGATATTAAACTTAACAATATTTAGATAATCAATTATAAATGACAATATAAAACTGGATATACCTATATTGTCTAAGTAGTATACTTAACTGCCAGAGAAATTACCATTGGTCTATCTACAAAAGTCATGATATCTTAGAGAAATTTCATAGAAAAGAGAGATAAATTATTGACTTCACAAGTGAATACGTATTTAACTCCTATGTTATTCTCCTTCAAATAAATCCTTGATCTCCTTTTAAACCTCCAAAGTTAGTTGAAAAAGAAATTTTAACTAACTTTAGGTAGTTATTTTTCAACTTTATTGATTAAATTTAAAAGTTCATTAATTTGATGGTTAAAAATTAAAAAATATTTAAGACTTTTAAAAAGTCTTAAGAGATCAAATGTTTGAATTTAGAATTGGTATTTCTAATGGGTGGGGACCCTTTTTAGCCAACTAAGAATATTTAGAATATCAATTAATCAATAAAGTTTCATGTAGAATATCATATTAAATAAAATTCATCTTTACATTAATTCCATTTTGCATTTTAATTTAATCAATAGCATATATATTATGTATATAATAAATCTACTACCAATCTCTAAAAACTTGATTCATTGTTGTCTATTCCATGTGCAATACCATGCTTTCAAAAACAAATTATTTTGTAAAATACCTTGATAGTAAAAATATTTCAACTATATCACATGAAAGATGAACCAAAAAACTCCATAAAAAACTTTTATTTTAATATAAATAACAATTTTAATATGTTTTTTAGCTAGCTTAAGTTTGACATTCAAATGATCGTCAAACTATATAATTTATGGTTTGTGGTGTGGTCATTTTAGTCATCAAATTTAATATCACAATTTTTTTTATAGGTGATCATTTTAAAAAAATTATACAGAAGAAGTAAATTGAACCAATTTTCAAAATCAAATGAAAACCCATTGTTGAATTCCCATTTAGTATCATGATTCAATATCATGAATAAACCGAAAAATTATAATAGTTGAGTAAAATTAAATTCTTCATAATTTCATTCCACATATTTCACCATATTTCTTTGAATTCTATTTTGGTTGTGAAAAATGAACTCATAGAATTGCACAAATTCTAGATTAATTCTATCATATCTGTTTCTCAATCCACATAACTTTCTAGAATCAAATAAAAGATCAAATCCTCAAATATGTCTCTTTAAATAAAATTATTTTTCTGAGTCCAAATTAGTTTTGAAACTATAAACTACTTTATCACTCTCTTCATATTTTGACAAAGACTATTTAACTTAAATAAATTTTAAGTCATTTCACTCAAATCTTATTTCAAAATGCTGACACATATTCATTACTTTTTGTTCCCACTGTACATAATCGAAACCATATAATTTTTTAAAATAACAAAACTTTCACAACCCAAAATCTTAAACAAGTCTCTAAAAATAGAATATGTTTAAAACATTTATATATATCTTTCTCATAGAAAACTGATTATAATATATACTTACTGAAACTTTATCAAAGTCTAGGTTGAAAAAATCTCAATATTTTCAAAAGAAGAGTCTAATTCCAAAGAAATAATCATATCTAAGTTTCAAAAAACAATTTATCACAGTCTATGTGCAACAAAATTTATGTGAGAAAATAGATATCAGACTTAACATAAATTGTAATCTTTCTTTCTAAAATCATATGTAAATATCTAAACCAATGATTTCATCAAAACTATTAACATGTAGACTAAAATCATTATCTTTTCCAAAAATATCCAAATAACTCATAAAATCATTCAAAAGTTATTAAACTCATTTAAAACATAATTGGTTATGCTTTCCTATAGTCTGTTAGCTCAAAATCCTTCTCTACAACTTGAAATCCCTAAACTACCAAAGCTTCCACTTTTGTGAGAAGCTTTTCAAAATGATTGAAAACATGAAAAACTAAACTACTTGTATTCACCAGCCTCTACCATAACTAAATTTGATAATGTACTCAATTCTTATTGGCTCATCGAAACCAAGAGTGTACTTAGCAATTCCTCTATCTAAGTTAGCTGAAAACAACCAAATTTAGTGATTACCAAAATGTCCACTAAACCCTTAATAACTTCTACCTTTTGAGGCATGTTGTTTTGTATCAACTCATTCTTACTACCAAATATTTTGAGATCTTGAAACATCTTCATATATACCCTTCATTAAATTACCTTGCCATGTTGTATACCAACTCAATGCCAATTCACATCCAACGGGGAATACCAACTCGTCATCGAATATGCCTCGAAACCTAATTCAACATTTGTCTTTTGAAACATATATATATATATATATATATATATAAGGACTTGGACTTAGGAAATTCAAATTTACTTCCTATGAATCCTCATTCATTCAAAACCCATTCCATAGAGTTAGGTTTGAAAACATTCAAAACCACCATGTTTTGATAATTACTATTACTATCATTTCAAGACCTTAGGATAGATATTCATAGGTTAGGATCCTTAGAATATCTGAATTGATATTCATTTAGAACTTAGGCTATGCAACATTGATTTAGGAACTTTTATCAAATTTGAACCTAGGATTAATCACTTAGAGCCTTAGGATCTTTTGATATTTAAATGAAACTAACTCCAATGCATCAATAATTTCAAAAGTCCATCATATCATAAGAAATGAAAGTGAGCCCTCTATAAAATGATTATAGTTATCTTTCAAAATGAAATGTCATTACTTATTCAACTACAAAATTTATGCTCTATTCATCTGTATTTTCACAATTTGAAATTGGACTGACAACATTACCTTTATAATCAATTTGTATATCAAATTATCTGATTCAACATTGTCATAATAATGAAAATATTAAAATAGTCATCACAAACTGTTCATAGTGTTGATTGGTTTGAAATTTATATCATGGTTAATTGAAAATCTATGCATATCTGAATCATCATATTATTAAATAATGCTTTAAACTATTAAAAGATCTCAAACTGAAAATGTTGAATTATAATCTAATCATGATTGAAAAGTAATATAACTGATCATAAATATCTATAATGATAAATATATATGCACATTTTATTCATTGATCCATAAATGCTTTTCAAAACCACTATAATGAAAATATGAATTCATAAATATGATAATTACCAAATTATTAAATCAAAATCATGAATATTCATAAATAACACTAATTGACTTAGGGTCCTCAATTGCAATTTTAGGTTTTATTACTGATTCATCACTATGGCAAAGTATGAGTAATAGCATTTTATTTCATAAAAATTGGGGTGTGAAAATTAGGCGTAACAGAATCTTAAAATCCAAATCATTTAAACAAAAGGAAATTATATAAAAGGCAACATATAAAATTCAAAATTCAAATCACACTAAAAATGTGATTCAAAGCACATATACTTTTTTAATCAAATC